>CM062807.1:377340759-377765289 GCA_031772625.1 Pinus tabuliformis
GAGGTGTAGGATTTATATAAAGATCATCCAATTCCGATAAAGTATTCATGGAGATATGAATTTATTTTGATTATGGAATTATTATCTAGCCGACCTACAACTCATGTAGGCTCAGAAGCCTAACAGTCGCATCTATTCAAACACCAACGTTGTGTATAAATATAGGAGGACTTTATCTCATTTGGACACACTCATCTCATCACATCTCTCTCTCTCTACTGCGTAGAAAATAGTCTCTTCTCTACTACGCAGAAAAAGGGTCTCTTCCTCACACATGTGAAGCCGGAAGCTGCTGAAATGAAGCTGCAACTGCATAAGTAAAGTTTGACTTGTGTGGACTAAAAGATCTTCTCATTTGAATTGCACTGTAGGTTCATCAGAACCTCCTCTTAAAGCCGCAACTTTTGGTGGTGGAATCAAGTCAATCCGACGGACGGTTTGCAAGATATCAACTGCCCTAGTTTGAAGGAAGCTACTGAAACTGAAGCTGCAACTGCAGAAGTGAAGTTTGACCTGCATGGACTAGAAGATCTCCTCATCTGAACTACGCTGTAGGTTCATATGAACCTCCTCTGGAAGCCACAACTTTTGGTGGTGGAATCAAGCCGATCCGACGGTCGATTTGTGAGATATCGTCTGCCCTAGTTTGATGATGAAACCACTAATGCTGATGCTGCTGATCTAGGGTTTGCTATCGCTAATATAAATCAGATTTATTGTACTATTTCTCTCTGCTGAATTATTGAAGATAAAAGAAGATTTGATCAAAGGGTTTCCCCACACATTGTGGGGTTTGTCCCTAGCTAGCTGCCACATCTTATATCTCTTGTCTTGGCTTGTTTTCTGTTGATTGTTTAATGTTCTATCTGCACTTTACTTTATGTACATGTGATTGCTAATCTGTGGAATATAATAAGAAAAATAAGTAAACTGTTATAAGCATAGAATATACCATAACTTAACATTTACAAAGTAAATACTAAAAATAAACACCAATGCATGCTCAACATATTACAGATCAACAACTAAAAAAAACAAGAACGAACACACCACATGACACCATTATTTTTGGACCAATGTCCCCGGAAAAACGCAATGTAGGAAAACCAGTGCAACTATCTGAGGGTTTTTTTATTAAGCAATATCATAGTACAATCTGGGTGCCGAAACTAACATACCCAACAAAGAATCTCCTTAGCAGCTATACCTCACAATTTGAGAGAAATCTCCTAGCTGAAACCCCGAAAAATCTTTCCGGCAGCTCCTCAGCACAAAACTGCTTTGCAACCCCAGCGTCTGCCCAATCTGGACTGCGTCAGCCCCTCTCTGTCTCACGCTGGCCCTGCGTCAGCGTTTCTTGGCCTGCGTTAGCCCCAGGAGACCCTGCATCAGCTTTCTGGGCCTCTGCGTCAGACACGCTGGCCTCTTTGGTGCTCTGCGCAACACTTGGCTGCCTCTGCATGGCCCTGCGTGAGCCCTATTGGCTCTGCGTCACTCTCCTTGGCTGTTGCGCTGCTCTCTCGACATAATCTTTGCCTTCTCTGTTGCTCTGTACTCAATGCCCCTCAACTGCTCTCCCAATCACTAATTCTATCTCTCTTAGCAAACCCCGCTCTAGAGAATAGAATCACTGATCACTTTGGTGTCTTCTCCAAGTGACCCTCAAGCCTCCTCTTATACTTTTCCTATTGACATCTCAACGGTTGAGATTAAGTCCCTAATCAACGACTAAGATTAGATCTGGCTTGATCCATGTCTTTTGGACCACTCTAATATAGATTCATATTATATACACATTAATATTTTATTTTCTCTAAGTTTAGACTGAGGGACTCCATTAAAATACTACTTATTTTAATATCTCTTGATCTGTTTAGAATCTGCCCAAACCCTTTCTGGGTATTGGAGATTTCATGTGCCCCAACCTCTCCACCAAATTTCATGGCTAGAGCACATCCAATGCTACCCCATATCAACAGGGATAACATCAACCAATAACTTTTGACCTAACAAGGGCTAAAACATCACATGAGAGAAAATGCCTACTCTTCAAGTCTTATCACAACTGGCCAAACGTGTCCTTTGAAATTGAACTTAGGTAGAATGGAGAAGAAATCATGCTCCCTCCCAATCACCCAAATAACCCATCAACTTTAAAAAAAATAAATATTATATATAAAATCTAATATAAAATAAAAGACATTCATATCATCATTTTCTTTATTTATAAATTTGATGTTAAATATAATAAAAACAATGTTTGAAGTAATAATTCCTCTCCAATGAAAACTTTTCTTTAAATATTTTAAACAATTAAATTATCAATTAAAAAAAAATTAAAGCACAAGTAACTTTAATCCACCATCAAAATAAACAAACCACTCAAGTGGAAATTAGTCCTTGCTATTCAAGTGGAAATTATGTTTTCACAAAGATTGCAAATTGATATATAAAAATTATTTTTTACATCTTGTTGTTCATATTCATTTTTTATGCAAATACTTGCATAAGTTATAGTGCCTAGTAACTAATGATGGTAAATATGTTATTTAGGTTAGTTAAACTATTTTCAAGGATTTTTTTTTTGGGTCGTTTTCTTATGAAGCTTAACAATGAAAAATCTAAAAACATCTAAAAATCACGACATAAATATTGCAGTTGCATCATGATATATGATACTGAAAAATTAGTTTTTACATCTTGTTATTCCTATTCATTTTTTATGCAAATACACTTAAATTATAGTGCGTAGTAGATGGTAAATATGTTATTTAAGTGAGTTCAACTATTTTCAAGGATTTTCTTTTAAGGTGGTTTTCCTATGAAGCTTAACATGAAAAATTTAAAAATATCTAAAAATCATGGCATAAATATTGCAATTGCATCTTGAAATTATGGCAAAAAAATCCAAGGCATTTATCCACATGGCATTGTGTTGCAAATGCAATAAAATCTTCAAGTTATGGTCTAATCAAATGCTTGAAAAATAATGTTTTCAATAATATTTAAAAATAAATACTTGTTTTCCAAATTAAACATTATAACTTGTATTGGTCAATGGTAAACTAATAATGATCAACAAATAAATCTATTAAGCAAAACCTTTTGGTAGAAATCAAATAAGATAAATTTTTGGTGGTCACCTTTCGAACAAACAACTGTGTTCATCATTAGGGGGCAAGATGAACCACACATGTGTTCATCCGCAGTACCAGATGAACTAGTCAAAAATTTCTCTTATGTGATTTCCACTGAAAGACTTTGCTTAATTCATTATGGATCACAGAAGCCTAAATACAAAGTTCCATTTGTTTGTTTCATTAGTCAAAAATTTCTCTTATGTGATTTCTACAGAAAGGCTTTGCTTAATTCATGATGGATCACAAAAATTCATTATGGATCACAGAACCCTGAATACAAAAGGACCAAATGAACTAGTGAAAAATTTCTCTTATGTGATTTCTACTGAAAGACTTTGCTTAATTCATTATGGATCACAGAACCGTGAATGCAGAACCACTTGTTCTTTTTGTCAGTGAAAAATTTCTTTTATGCGTTTTGTACTGAAAGACTTTGCTTAATTCATTTGGGATCATAGAACCCTTTGTTCTTTTTGTCAGTGAAAAATTTCTTTTATGCGATTTCTATGGAAAGACTTTGCTTAATTCATTATGGATCACAGAACCCTGAATACAAAAAATAAATTGCTTTGGCTAGACTAATAAAGGAATTTGAGTGCCATAATATTGTTAAAATTTTGCGTTGACCGAACTAATGAAATGAAATTTTAACTTCCACAAAACTAAATATAATCTATGGTACCACTAATTTCCGTGCATTTTACCTTTTATACTAACCCAAAATAAAGAAATTTGAGTTGCGTAATAAACAAGATAAGTTTTACACTATGTTAGAAGAAAAACACAACCATGAAATCCCAAACTTGCGGTACACAACTTTATGCTGCGGTGTGAAAACTCAAGTTTTGAAGGTGCACGTACTTCTAAACCTAAATCCCCGAAGGCCGTAATAAAAGATACAGCCAAAACCCTAACTAAAAGATGCCGCAAAAACCCTAAACTCGGCCCTAACTAAAGGATGCGGCCGAACCCTAATTTTGCCCTACAAAAGGATCAAAGCGCAATGGCATTTAGTATCGACTAGCTTTCTGGTTCAGAGGCGTTCATGGACGGAGTGTTAGACTTCGTGTCTGTGGTGGGCGGCACAGGTGAATTTCATTGTTATGTCCTCTTTTAGAGTCCTAACCGTGCTCTTTGGGGTTTTTAATCCAGCTAAAATTAAATTTGCGTCTATGATTATGTTTGCTTTCTGTTTGTTTGAATGGTTCGTGTCTTTTGCTTGAGTTTAGAGGATTCTGAAGCTATTGCAGTGAGGAAAGAGTTATATGGACTAGAGTTTCTGATCCAAAAGGAGTTGACGAACAACCCTTGGCTGTCTGAGCATTAGCTTTAGTTGCGTCTCTTATGATGCACCCTTTTACCAATATCATGGCCTTTAACATGTCCACTGATGCAATGGCTTGGGTGCTATAACAAACTCTCTTGTGGCCATTCTGACCAACGGCTTTCTACTCTGTGTTCTTGGCCCGGGAAACTCCACATACATGCGTTTCTTTTTGTTCTTTCGTCTCGCCCTTTGTCCACTATCTTGAAGTTTCGCTCTGTTTCTGTTTTTCTCTTTATGCGGTTGCTATTATTCCCAGGTTTTTACTTTCTTTTTTATTCGTTATCTAATTTCTTTTATTTCCATTGCATTTTTTTTTGTTCCTTCGTCTCGCCCTTTGTCCTCTATCTTCAAGATTCATTTGATCTATTTTCCCCTTTCTGCGGTTACTATTATTTTCAGGTTTTTTTTGGTCCTTGTCTAATTCGTTTTATTTCCGATGAATTTCTTTTTGTTCTTTCGTCTCGCCCTTTCTCCTCGCTCTTCAAGATTCACGCTGTATCTATTTCCCCTTTTCTATGGTTGCTTTCATTTTCAGTTTTCTTTCTTTCCATTATCTAATTTGTTTGATCGATTATGTATTTTTCTCAGCCTCTATTAGGCGAAATGTTTGAGAGGTGCAGTAACTCAGCTGCCTATAGCATCAACGTTTAATATAGCCATGTATTAACGAACACCAAAATGTTTGTATAATGAAAAGGCTTGTATACTCTTTACCGAGTAGACAAAATGTTACCAGCAGGATTGCTAATAAGAACACTGATAAGATTATAATGTTTTCTGTTACACATTCTAGTTCCTGAATAACGTTGTTTCTGACAATCCTATCTGTGATTACATCATGTATGTACTATACGGAGGTGATCTAGTTACTTGAAACTGAGATTGTAGTTAATAATTCTACAATGCTGGAGGTTCCGGCATCCTCTGAAACTCCCCAAATTATTATTGCCCTGATAACTGACAAGCTGCTTTTGCTATTCTGTCTCTCCCTAGATGTGTTTGTAGGCTATTTCATCTGAGTGGCTTAATATTCCTTGGAAATTTGAAACCGAAGCTTTAAAGGTCAAGTTTCGTTACACGAGCTCTATCCGAAAGCTAATTACATGCTATTTGTGAGTATCTGAAAAAATGCAATGGTTTCCTTCCTATATTGTGAGCAGAGGACATTAGGCTGATCCCATACGTGGTCGTAGTAAGAATGTGTTCTGAGTTATGTTTCGCTTCTCCTGGCCTTACCTGACCTCGATTTTTGGGTGATCACTGTCAAGGAAATCCTTTGTCTATTAAAGGAGGCTCCATCATTTGTTTGTTCCGAGCATAGGTGATGAATCTATTTTTCTGCAATTGCCTTACTTGCCTTTTACGTCCTAATTCTACTTCCTCCAATGTTTTACGCATCTTGAATTTTATCCTGGAATGTCATTGTATGTCTTATAAGTGGACAATACACTAATCACCCATGAAATTGGCTTCGCACGTTAATTTATTTCCTTAATCGAACATCAGTCATTTTCTTAATCAAAGATTAGTCATTTTCTTAATCAAAGATTAGTCATGTATGATGTTGTGTAATGGGTACATGCTATGCTCGACCTGACCAGCATCTATTCCTCTTCGCTTAAAGTTGTTAGAGAGATTAGAAAGTTGTTAGAGAGATTAGAGACACCTGTGTTCCTATCGAAATATTGGTTCATTACTATTATCCCGACTTTCTCTTCGGTTAAAGTTAGAGAGATTAGGGATGCCTGTGTTCCTATTGAAATATTGATTCAACTCTTATCAAGCAATTCTCTTCACTTAAAGTTGTTCGAGAGATTTGGGACAATTGTGTTCTTATCGAAATATTTCTCTTCACTTAAAGTTGTTCGAGAGATTTGGGACAATTGTGTTCTTATCGAAATATTGGTTCATTACTGTAATCAAGAAATTGATTCAGTTGCTGCTTTTCTCCAACGAGACACAGAGCTTTGGACTTGCTCTTGCTTGGCTTTACTATGGATGAAAACATAGCCCCGTATTTGGCTACCATGAAATTGACTACTTGTAACAATCTTCTCTGGCTGTGTGGTAGAGAGGATTGTTACACGTAGTCAATTTCATGATATAGCCAAATCCCTCGGCTCTCTTAAGTTTTCATCCCTCGGCTCTCTTAAGTTTTCATCCCTAGCAAATGCGCAAAATTTCCAGAGTTCTGTATGCGTGATTGGAGAAAAGCAGCAGCTGAATTAATTTCGTTATAACAGTAGTGGTCTCCAAGGGGGTCCAACACCGAACCAATATTGAATAGGAATACAAGCTTCCTCTCTTACAACTGTAATCGAAGAAGAATATGAAATACGTGGAGACTCAAGGTTTCATCCGTGGTGAATGTGCCACCTGAACAACAAAATTCCAAAGCTCTGTAAGTTTGGTTGGAGACATAGTAGCTGAATCAATTTGGTGATAACATTGTGGTTTCCAAGGAGGGGGAACCAGCGAGCAATATTTCTATAGGAATGCCGATATTTCCTCCCATGGTTTACGCGTCTTGAATTTCCTCCTGGAATGTCATTATGTCTTAAAAGTGGACAATACACTAAAATCACCCATGGAAGCTGTATAGGTCCTCCCATATTTTACGCATCTTGAATTTCCTCCTGGAATATCAGTATATGTCTGAAAAGTGGACAATACACTAAAATCACCCATGGAATTGGCTTCGCACATTAAATCATTTTCTTAATCCAAGATTATCGAACATCAGTCATTTCCTTAATCCAATATATATTGGTTCATTACTATTATCAGAAAATTCTCTTCGCTTAAAGTTAGAGAGATTGTAATATTGGTTGATTACTGTAATCAAGAGATTCTCTTCGCTTAGTTGTTAGAGAGATTAGGGACAATTTTGTTCTCATCGAAATATTGGTTCATTACTGTATTCAAGAAATTGATCAAGAAATTCTCTTCACTTAGTTGTTAGAGAGATTAGGGACAGCTCTTGTCGAAATATTGGTTCATTACTGTAATCAAGAAATTGATTCAGTTGCTGCTTTTCTCCAACGACACAGAGCTTTGAGGAACTTTGAAATTGCTGTTGTGGTTGGCTCATTCACTATGGGTGGAAACATAGCTGCGTATTTGGCTACAATGAAATTGACTAACTACTTGTAACAATCCTCTCTGGCTGTGTGGTTGGTAGAGGGGATTGTTAAATTGACTACTTGTGACAATCCTCTCTGGCTGTGTGGTTGGTAGAGGGGATTGTTAAATTGACTACTTGTGACAATCCTCTCTGGCTGTGTGGTAGAGGGGATTGTTAAATTGACTACTTGTGACAATCCTCTCTGGCTGTGTGCTACAAATCTTCTCTGGCTCTGGTAGAGAGATTGTTCAATGTAGTCAATTTCATGATAGTGAAATGAAATACCTGACACTAAGTTTTCATCCCCATGAAATTGACTGCTTGTAACATCTTCTCTGGCTGTGTGGCAGAGAGGATTGTACCTCTCGACACTAAGTTTTCATCCCTTGCAAATGCGCAAACTCAACAGCATTTCCAAAGCTATACCTCGACACTTAAGTTTTCATCCCTAGCAAATGCGCAAATTCAACAGCATTTCCAAAGCTATACCTCGACACATACGTTTTCATCCCTACAAACTAATAATATAATTGAATTTAATAACTTTGAATTAATATAATATTAAATTTATTATATTATAATATATATTATTATATCATGGTATATGTTAACTCTAGATATACATGGGATGGAAGAACAAACACAGAGTGATAGAGGTGGAGAGATAGGGGTAGTGACAAGGGAGAGATGGAGATAATTGAAAGAGGGAAGATGAGGAATGAAGAGAGAGGGGGAGGATTGAGAGGTTTACATTTACCTCTTTATATTTATGAATGCTAAATTTTATTTTATTTTATTTAAGTGAAAGTCTATAGGCCAAATACCATGGGCCAAATTAATATTAGTATTATTAATAGATTTAATATTTATATTAATGTATTATAATATTTATATTATTAAATTTAATAATTTTAGGATTAACACATTATTAAATTTGAATATTATAATATATCATGATATTATATTAACTCATATATTGGGAGGAAGAACGAAGACATGAGTCATAGAAGTGGAGAGATAGGGGGAGTGAAGACATGAGTGATAGAAGTGGAGAGATAGGGGGAGTGACAAGGGAGAGATGGAGATAAACTAAAGGAGAAAGGGGAGGAGAGATGGGGAGAGATAGGGAAAGGAGTGGGAGAGAGGATAATTATATTTTTGTTCAACCAATGACCTCAATGATGTCCATACAATGTGCGAGAACCAAACGGTCTCTTATAAAAAATAAAAAATACAATGCATGAATATAAAGGTACAATGAAGGAACATAAAAGATACAATGTATGGAATGCCCTGACAGAGAAGATACATGGGCTATTGGGTTTGCGGATTAGACCCATCTCTCCTAACGTAAGGTTGAGTGAAGAACATTGAAAAAACTCTACAATGTTTGTTGGCTTGATGAAGGGCCAGTGGGAGGTGCAGATTGTCCATTAAATTGTTGTGTGGAGGAGTTTGTGCACTATTGAGGTTTGGAGGACTTAGTCTGTCTCCCAGGGATGGATTTGAGATGGGTTTGCTATTGAGAACTCGTGTGGTAGATCTCACATTGATTTAGACTCTGGATATGAAATGGTATTAATCGTCTCTTGGTGCCACTATCTGAAGGTAGTTCCTTGAAAAATGTGTACCTTGAAAAATGTCGTGATCCTTTGTGGGGTTGATCTGATGGGAGGTTGGAGAATATGCGCTCGGAACTTGGGAGCCTCTTATATAGGGCCAAACATCTCTCATTGGGATACCTGAAAAAGTATGCGATTGTTTGAAAGTCTTTGAACAAGCAATGGAACCTTCCTCTGATCTTGTAGTAGAGAGGACATCCAAAAATGAAGTGCACCTCGGTTTCTACTTTTTGTAAATGACATACCTGGTAGATTCTGTTTGGTCTATCAATTTGGTGGTTTGTCTCTATCTGAAGTCTATGAGAACCTACCATGAACCGGCCTAGAGGAATGCGAAGAGCATGCATCCAGTGGTGAAATATATACGGGGGTTGAATAATGAATTGTTCAATGTAGAAGGCCATCTTTGGGCACAACCCTCCTAGAGGATTGACCCAGGTGACTTGGACGAACTGCTGTCCTCCCTGATGATCTTGTTCAACTCTTGTCTAGTAGGTAGAAGGTGAACTGTGGCATCCAAGGAATATTGGAAAGGAGGGAGACAATCCAATTGAATACCCACTGACTCTATAAGAGATTTGAAACTCTTGTAAACCAACATCTAGTTCGACCCGAGGGAGTCGAATGGGAAAGAGTCTCAGAAGAGCAATATGCCAAGAGTAACGGTCCCTACTCTTTATCGAGTCTGCAAGTCCTCGGACACAATGCACATGTTGTATTTTTGAGATGATAATGGTCAATTATCATGCAAGGGCATCTAAAATATTTGTTTGAGGGGTTTTGTTTTAATTTTGGAGGACCAATGTATGAAACAGATTTAAAATAGTCATGTCTAACCTTTTTGAATAGTATTAATATTTAAATAGAGGGCTACTATTAAAATCCACACAATGATATAGCTTGTTTAGTGATGAGTAGAAACTGAAAGATGATATGACTATTACAATTTCCAAATAGAAAATTAAATAATCATAAGGAAGAAAATCCTCAAACAATGTTTAGAAAGTTTAACAGAATATGCCTAAGATTACAAAAGATGTTGATGATTTTTATGATTTAGAGGGAATTAGTTAAGCAGACAATTTAAAGGTGATCACTTCAAAAGCTTGTAGGAGTAATTGAAACACAACTATTCCTACTTATCTTTGTAAAACTTAAGAATATGAAGAAAGGACACAGTGAATGAAAATTGGAAAACTTAGAGGGAACACAACGTTGTATGAATCAAAATTCAGAATCCTTTGCTTTTGTATTAATGATTCAGAAAAAGCCAAGTACATTTAATGCTTACAAATGTTTTTTTCAAGGGTGCAACCCTTATTTATACAATCTTAGAGTTAAGAAAATATCTTAAAGAAATTTACAAAAGTAGATCAATACAAAATCAGGAATATAAATTGATAGTCGATCTGTTACTATTTTGGTGTTGAGTTGTTGATGACCATTCCTGGAAAAGCTAAAAATTGTTGTACTGTTGATCACTGTTCTTGGAAAAGTTGAAAACTGTTGAATTGTTGATGACCTTTCTTGGAAACACTGAATGGTGTTTGATCCTCTTTTCAGTCAAGTAAATTAGTTAGTTGTTCCTAGCGTTTCTTATCTGGGATAGATAACTTAGTTACCTCGGTAAACTTCATCTATTTCTGTATATTTAGTAAAAGTGGGTTTTACTGAAAATATATCTCTAATTTAGAATGAAAAAGGCATCTCTGAGTGCATTCAACACAACCCTTGGTGTTGTTGCATCTCTAATGTTTGAAACAGAAGCTGCATTGGTACCTATCTCTATAAGCTTTCGAACATAATCTTCAATGGGAATTAATTTGTCGTTTATCACAGGCATAAAGGGCAAACCGTTGCTAGTTAGGGGTTCTAACCTATTGAAAAGTCGTTGAACTATGACATTAACGTTGTTGCATTTTTCCTCCAATTGAAGAATGAATATTTTCTTTGTAATGATTTTCTTCGCTTCAAGTATGGGTGTTTGGTCATTTATGCCTAATTCTTCAAGCTCATAGTTGTCTTTAGAATTCAGAAACTTCATTACTTTAGTGGCAACTTCTGGCATGTCCTCAATTACCTTGGAGATAGTTTCAATAGCTTCCTGAGCTTTCTCCAACAAGTCTTTTTGATCAAAGATTTTTTTGATATAAGGCTAGATATCTTTGACTGATTCAGTAATCTTTTCCCATAAAATCTCCTTTGCCAAATCTAGTTTGTTTCCAAGGGAAGATTCTTTGATTTCTTTCTACAAAACTTCAATTTGACTTTTTGCCCTCTGCAACTCCGCTGCATGTGAATTGTCTGTAATTGTTTGAAATTTTGGTTATAGAGACTGTTGAAAGAGGAACTACATCCATTGGAAGTTGAGCCCTTTTCACAGTTTCCTCTTTCTCTTTGACCAATTTCTCCATTTGCTCCTCCATCTGTTTTATTTGCAAATTTTGTTCCATGATGAGCTTCATCATGTCAGATTTCTGAGTCTTGGTTTTTTCAATGTCCTTGGTTATTGGGTTCTCGGAAGCTGGCAGTGTAAGTTGCTTCCCTAATGCTGAGAGCTCAACATTTTTCTTCCTGACAAGTTCTTCTAGAACATTTATATTTTTAGGATCATATCCTATCTTCAGCACCAGATCTTCTAATGATTTGATCTTGGTATCCTTTGTCAGTGAGGAAACTTTTTCCAACTTGCGCTGTGACTGTGTATTGGCCAAGGTGACCTGCAACTTTGACAAATTCATGCAGTGTGAGTTGAAGTGGAAGAAATCATTTGGCCAGTTTGTTTGCGCATCTCAATTTGGTCAATTGGATGTACATCTTTTACATTAAACCCAAAGGAGGTTTACTTGGAATTTGAGCTTGTAAGAAAGCCATTTGCATCTTACCTTTTTTAGAGTTAAAGACTAAAAGAAATCTAGCGTGAGAGCTGGAGGAGTGTTTCTAGAATTGAGTATAAGTGTTCAACTTCAATTCCTCATTCTTCTTCTTAATTTCACTGAAGACATGAAATATATCATCTTCTTTGTCCTTCTGACTGATTCCACTGGTCTGAATCACCCACTGTTCCTGAGAAGTAGTGGAATGAGTGGGGCATTAAGTAGATTGTCCACTAGACCGTGTAAACAGAAAAGTCTCTCCAAGTCCATCAAATGTCGTTTTCTGTAGCTCATTTGTTGCACTAACCTTCATAGAGATCTTAGGTCTCTTCTTTCTATGTACAATTTTAAAGCCCTAGCTTGATGCTTCAGTTGTGGGGATCACTGTTCTTCCCTTCCTCGTTGAGTTGTGTTTTCTTGTGCAAGTGGAGTTTGTACATTTGAAGTAGACATTGCCTATTCTTCAGCGTCTTGAAGGGTGTTCTCCTTCCATTCTAACTGATTTTGTATTGCTCTATTTCAGGCATCGTTGTGTGGTGGTATGTAGTAAACTTATTTTCAACCCTAAGTTTTGAAATTACTCCCATTGGGTCATAAGACCAAGTAAAGCTGAGACCAAACTTCATTTCCTTCAATAACTTGTCTACTTCTTCTCCTGCTGCTCTAGTGTTACAGATGAAAGGACCAACTTGAGCCTTTAGCTTGAATTGTGATTTCTTCTTTGCAGCTATAAAATGTACTTCATCTGCATTTAACCTTTGCTTAATATATTTCAATGCAAAAATTTTGATAAGGAGGTACTTAAGAAATTTGTAGGGTGTAAGCTCATGGCCATAGGCTTTGATTTTTGTATAGTTTTGGTAAAGATACCAATCTCCTGTTGTGGCTTGATCAACCAGTTGCAATACTTTCACAATTTCATCATTGATTCTTGTTACTGGAGCGTTGCTCATAAGATTAATAGTTGGATGAAAAAACAATTCTATGAACTGTTTATATATAAAATTTTTCTTCTCCTTCATTCCCATAGAAGTCCAAAATATCACTGATTGTTGATTGCCTTCTTCATCTAACTTCTGCAAGGTGAATGGAAACTTATCTCCCTGAAAATATATAAAAAGATATACAAGTACTAAAGCATACTTGAATACTTCTTCAGTATTAAACTGGACAAATGGTTCATGGATGGCTTCAACTAGAAATTGGCTAAAATTATAGAGAACAGTGGGTTTGGAATCAGTAAAAAAGATAGACAAGAAACCTATGATGGCTTTATTTACATATTGATCAAAATTGTAACCAAGTAGATAAGAAATAATAGTGGTGATTTGCTTGGTTCTATTTGGGAACATGGATGAATCATAGGGGGGTTTTTTCTTAGGCAGAGGGCTATCTACAACTAGGAAAAGTTCAAGAGTTTGAGATCTTTTAGTGAAATCTAGCTTTTGATAGGCTTCTATCAGGCTTTCATGAGAAAAAGGATGGGTTGGTGCAATAGTTGGGGTTTGCGACATCTATTCAATATGAGCATTGATGAAACAAAGGATTTCTCCAGTAAGTGAAATGATAGCTCTTTGATTGGGATCATAGGATTCATGGCATTTCTTAACAAATTTAGGTGCTTTGTGTATAGTGAGGAAGGTGGGAGTCCCAAAGTCCTATTTCATCTGTTTGATCAACTAGCTGATCCTCCATCCAGCAGTAGATTTCATATAAATCAAATTGAGAGGAAGACTCAATGATTTTACAGTCTCTGTCGACCAGGGGAGTATGATGGAAGTCAACTTGTGGATGAATGAGGGGATTTGGGATTTCTGCAATTTCCTTTCCCTTAGGAGGCATTTTGTTAAGTGAATTGCAAGTTGAACTTGATGGAAATGGGAAGAATTGGTCTAAAACACAGTAATAACAGAAAAACAAAGTAACTGAAATGGAATAGGTGTACCTGGATGTCGGCTTGGTTCTGAACATAATTGAAAATTCAGTTGAATGATGAATCTGTCATTTTACTACAAGCTTCAAATATCCAGCGAATTATGAGAATGCACTGTGTAACAGTTTTTTGTGAAAAACATGGCTTATAATGAAAAACATGGAGCGGGTTTGTTAATCAATGGATAAATTGTCATTAATTCTCCAACGAGGCTTATTAACGGATCAAGGGAATATTGATGTATGAGCGGGAATGGGGAATTAAATGAATAACAAACAAATAGGCAGCAACTGAATGGATGGAGGAAGTGACATGGGTCGGGCGTGGATGATGACATAGGAGTGGTAGTAAACGGTCGAATGAAAACCACGTTCGGGAGTAAGTGCAGGTGGTAAGTTGTTTCGAGATTTTAAACCCGAAAGATTAGGATGGAGGAAAAGCAGTTTTGAAGGGAGGTTGCCAAAATTGCTGACTTCGGACCCCCCCGATAAAGTTCAGACGGCAAAGGAGGGTCGAGGAGCGAGGTAGACTGTCAGATCTCGGGGGAGTGTGGTGTGAACAAGTTTCAATGTGACAGGGCGGAAAGCGATGGTGAGGTCCAGAGTTATCGCAGATGTGACATGCGAAGGGTATGGGGTATGGTGAATGAATGAATAAAGTTCAAATATCACAAATGACATTGATATTTACAATTTATTGTTAATTAAAATCAATCAACATATACACATGTATTCTATGTTCCGACTTAGGATAAAAACCCTATCATGCTCCAATTTCATTTCTTTACCTACCCTTACTTTCCAAACATTTTTTCAATCTTAGTCACCCAAGTGCATTTAGACTAACAACTCAACATTTTCTTTTTAATTTTTAATCTACTTCTATCTGCTTATTGCTTCCATTGGCTCAGATTAAACTGTTGAGCCAATTTTATTTGCTACCTATTGACAAACAATTTAAATCAAATCCAATTATGATTAAATTGTATAGTTAGATTGTATGAACTAGTGTGACGTTTAAACAATGTGCACACAACTTTTTATTTGCAAAAATGAACTTTGACTGAGAGTAGTGGCGTTTGGATTTGCAACACTTTCAGAATTTATTATTTTTTCTTTTTCTCTAATCTAACATTTTTTATTTTTGCCTTCTTTTTTTAGGGTATCTATTCTAACATTTTATTTGATATGGACTTATTCATCAAAATATCCCTAACACTTTTTTGATTCAATATTCCTTTTGTCCATATCTTCACTTAACATTTTTTGGAATGATTTTAATTTTTTGACTAATTGATGCTAACTTATCAAAACCAAAAACGCTACAATAGCACGAATAAAACCAAATTGAAGACTGCTCAAGCCGAAAGGGCTGAGCTCTAAACTCTGCAAGAATGATGTACCGAGGTAATGTCTGTTTACATCTAATGATGCAATGGAGAAGAAGAATCAGAATCTCTCAATTGAAGCCCAATCCGACTTAAGTAAAGATGGTCCCCAAATCTCTAAGCCATATAGAACAGTGGGACGGATCAAGGTGTCCATGAGGCTCGTCTTGGATGAGATGTCCTGGAAGTGATGCCGAAAGCACTGTTTCTCGAGAAGAGGTAAGGATCCATATCCTTTGTTGATCCGAGGTTGAAGCGCTAATCGCAAACTGAAGCGGGGACTTGAGAATTGCACCCCCAATTACGTATATGTGCTGGTGATCTCAACCTCCTCCCCTCTGAATAGGGAGTGAAGGTTTGAAGTTTTTTTCACCCCATTGAAGATCATAACCTTGGTTTTACTCAGGTTGACTGTCAACTGTCGAAGATTGCAAAACAGAGCTAAGGCATACCACTGCCTTTGTAATCCTTCTGTAGATGAGGAGAGGAGGACCACGCCGTCAACAAAGAGTAGAATAGATATCAAAACCTGGTGAAGAAGGCAACCATTAGTGTCTTCTATATGCTTGTGTAGAAAAGTCTCCAACTCATCAATATAGATCCCAAATAGGGTAGGGGACAATGGACAACTTTGTTTAACCTAATAGTGCTGTAGATGAAATCATACATCTCGTGAGCCATGCGAAGACGACCAAGGACAGGCTCATATAGGCGCGTAATAGCTGTCAATAGGGTCGTCAAGATGCCAATATACTTGAGTCTTTGGAGTAAGGTTTCCCTCGGAATAGAATCAAAAGCTTTTCGAAAATCTACGAAACAACAATAGACTTTTGAAGAGCGATGTCATGCCTAATCAATCACGACGCAAAGGGTGAAGATGTGGTCAATGTTCTGATGAGATGGTCAAATACCTGCCTGCCCCCTAGTTCTGAGTTTTCTCTGCTCAAGGTCACTTGAGAGCTTCTTATGTATAACAATAGCATACAACTTCAAGAAAGTGTGGCCCACCATGATCATTTTGTAGTTATTGAGATCTGAGCTCGAGCCTTATTTGTGGATTAGATGGATGATGTGGTGTGACCATGCTAGTAGAAAACTTTCACGGACTACATGGTTGAAGAGATCAACCAAGTAGCTAACCAAAGCATGTACACTGTGTTTAAAGAACTCTGTTTGGTAGCCTTCCTCATCGATTGCTTTCATGTTGTTCATCACCCAAATGGCCTCTTTAATATCTGTCTAAGAATAGGTAATGAGAAAGGGGTGGGGAGGTAACATGAGTTTGGCCCTGCCTCGAAATATCATAAAGGTTGGAAGTGTGAGAGAACATGGATGTAGGGTCGAGGTCAGATGGAAGAGGGGAGTGGTGGGGAAGGATGGTATGCCAAAATTGTTTAGGGGAGTGGGCAAGGAGAGCATAAAATTCTTGTCTTCTATGAGAGACAAAGAGTCGTTTCTTATGACAAAGGAGACGATGGTAAGAAGCTTTGAGGTCAAGGTAGAAGGGTTGAGAGTGGGTGAAATCATATCAAAGTTCTCGATGTAGAGTCTTGCATTTGTCATCGTACCATTTGTTCATGGGGCAAGATCCAACTTTTCGGGAGATGGAAGTGGAACGAGTGGAGTGAGGGAAGGATTTGAGTGTTGCTTCCAAATGACAGATGAAAGATGGGTGTATTTAGTGGAAGCAGAATCAAGTAAGGAGAATTGGGTCTCTGATGGGAGCATCTTGCGTAGGGTAGAGGAGAAGATGTCAGGGTCGCCTTCGTCAAATCGAAAGGTGGTTCGAGGTGGGCCTCGAGGGGAAGGATGGGGTGGAAGGGGACAGTCAAACATGAGAGAGAAGGAAAGAAATGCATGATCAACAAGGGGGATGGGGGAGACCGAGTGATGGCGAATAAAAGGGAGCAAGTTATGGCTAGCGATGTAATCAACTAAACTTGCACCCCTACCATATAGCTGACATGTAAAAAAGTTGGAGTCTGGGAAACATGGTAGACCATTTAAAATTAACAACTTGTGATTCCCCCAACTACAATAGATGCTTACCATAAACTGTAGTGGACCCGAAAGCATCATCTTACATTTGGTGAAACCCAACTGAACCTGGATCTATCCCCTGGGTACAAAACACATCCTCTAATCGATCACGGAGAGGGATCTGGAGATCTCTAGTACGAGCATTGAAGTCACCTAGGAGGATGACTTCCCCAACAACAGAGTACTGGGTGATGTCGATGTACAAGTCTATAAAGGGGTCCCCATTTGAGCCATTATGGATGGCAAATGGTGAAGAGGCTGGGGGAAAGTAACAAACTGCAATGTAGATGTCCCTCAGAGGAGAGACTTCGACGCTAATCTGAATCCACATAAACTTGGCAAACTCATCTTCGGCTACCAAAGATACCCTGTTTCAAAGTGAGTCACTAGCCAAACAAGCAACTCCACCTGATCCTCTGACCCCTCTCGAGCTCCTTGTCTCCTGCTTGCAAATTGAAAACCAATAGTAATTTGCTATCTCTAGGAGAGGTCGAACAGGGCTTGCATGAGTCTCGGTCACGAAGAGGATGTTCGCTGATTTGAGAGCATCATACAAAAGTCTCGACGATAACTAGAAACAACGGATAGAGATGCCTGTACCCTATCATCTCCCCAAGTGGGCTCGTCATTTGGAACCTCCAATTCGGGCTTCCCACCCAGGTGGGAAGGAGTCCCAAATCACTGCCTGAATATTATTAATCACTGCCCATTTCCCTGCTAGTTGTGTTGCCATAACCTGTTCTCTAAATTGTTTAAGTTCCACAACTTGTGCTCGAGTGAGGTCCTCATCCAAGAAAATCTTGGTAGGGAGAGAAACAACTTCCTCTTAGCCTTGAGGGCACAGAATCGATCAGATGCAGTTCAAACCTAAGGAAGAGAGTGGAGTCATAGTCCAACCAAGCTCTGTCCAGAGCTATATTAGGGACGCTAAGGGTATCCTGAAGGAACCTAGGCCCCACTTCCATAAGATCCAAAGAGGAGTGAGGTAAGGGGAGACCTCTCACCTTGAGATTCAATTCTCTTGCTCGTCTAGTGTGTTCATCCACAAGTTTTTCTTGCACCACCTCCTCAACTGCTGCAAGAGGGGTATGAGTTTTATCCTTTACCCGAACCACTTGTGCCCAAGAAATGATGTGTGTCTCAATTTCTTGTTTGAAGGTGGCTTGTTGGGATCAAATTTCTTCCTGCTTGCTTTTAAGGTCGAGAATTTTTGCATGCAACATATCATTTGGAGGATGGATATTTTCATGCTCTTTTTTTTCATGTAATATCTTCTTAAGGCATAAATTATCCCCTTCCACCTCCGAAACTCTGGTAGAGAGGGTGTGTATTTCTAAACAGAGCTTGTTGTTTTTAGTTTCCAGAAATTCCATTTTTTTGCAGCATTTGTTTTACTTGGGCTGTCCAGAATGAGAAATTCGACTCCATGGTTTTTTCATGGACCCTTAACCACTATCACTGCAAGTTCAGGCGATGATGGAGGCTCTGAAAGATTTAAAGGAATTGATTGACGTCCATGTCTAAGTCCATCATAGGTCTTGTAAAAACACTGCACAAACAAGGATTGTTACTTCAGTTGTTATATAGTTGATTCGTCAAAACTTAGTGTGCATCCTCTCTTTTTTTCCTGGTCTACGCCTTTGTTGTTATTGTTTGCAGTAGATGCCTAGAACCCGGCCTCCACTGCTCCCCTGTTGGGCAATGTAGAATCCCGCGTACACTGGCATTTGCCTGCTTTTCGGTCGTGCAAAAAAAAGCCAAACAATTTAATTGTGTTCTAGAATATTGGATGCGAGAGAAGACCTTGCCTTTTAGGCAGGTGGACAATGCTATCTGTACCTGCTCCTTCCTATAGCCTTTTCTCCTTCCGACTCTCTGTAATAACAAATTTACTATATTGGGTTTCAGGCAAACCGTTCTTTTGTCTTAGCAAACTATTCTTTTGGGTTTTTAGGCAAAAAACCTGAACTCAGAAATTACAGAAGCTCTCTATTGTTGCCCTTGCCGTCTTTATTGATGTCGTTTGCATAAAGAGGGTATACACTCATTTCCGATATATACTGATAGAGGGCATTGCTCTACAACAAAATTTTATGATCCATTTTCTGATGTATCGATAGAGGAAGACGTTACAATGTGAAAAAGTTTAGTAACTACATATCTCTAAACATTATTGAAAAAATCACTTCAAATTGAGGTAATACGCCTTGAGATAATTGCTTTAAATTGGTTAAGCACACATGTGACCTCTTATTAATACGCCTTGTGATAATCACTTCAAATTGGAGAGAGAGTCAGAGAGAGGGAGGGAGATAGTGAGAGGATTGGAGGGCAGAGAGAGAGAGAAAAGGGGGAAGAGAGAGGGAGGTAGGAGAGAAAGGGAGAAAGAGAAAGGACGAGAGGGAGGGATAGAGAGATGGAGTTGGAGGGGGAGAGGGAGGGAAGAAGAAAAACATAGATAGTGAGAAGTGGAGAGAGAGGAAGTGATAAGGGAGAGATGGAGAGAGAGTGTGCATGTTTAGGGGTGAGTTAAAGAGACAAAGGAGAGAGGGAGAGAGGGAGGGATGTAGTAACATAGAGAGAGAGAGAGACATGGTAAGAGAGAGGGTGGTAGGAGAGAAAGGGAAGAGAGAGGATTGGAGGGTAGAGAGAGAGAGTCACGGGGGAAGAGAGAGGTAGTTAGGAGAGAAAAGGAGTGAGAGAGAGGAGGAAAGAGGGAGGGATAGAGAGATGGAGTTGGAGGGGAGAGAGGGAGGGAAGAAGAAAGACATAGAGAGTGAGAAGTGGAGAGAAAGAGGGAGTGACAAGGGAGAGATGGAGACTCAAGTGTGTATGTTTGGGGGTGAGATAAAGGGACAAAGAAGAGAGATGGAGAGGGGGGATATAGTAATAGAGTTGGAGAGAGAGAGAGAGAGTGATAAGGAAGATGGAGAGAGGGAGAGAAGACAACAGGAGGGAAGAGAGAAGCGGGGAGAGGGAGAGAAGAGGAAGAGAGAGAAAGAGAGAAAGAGGGAGAGGAGGGAGGGATAGATAGATATAATGGAGAAAAAGAGTGTATGTTTTGGGGTTAATATAGAGACACATAGATATAGGTGGAAGGTGAAGAGAGGGAAGAAGAGAGAGAGAGAGGGTGAGGGATAGAGATTGATAGATATGGAGTGAGAGAGTGTGTGTTTGGGGGGGTGAGATAGAGAGACAAAGAAGGAGAGATGAAGGGAGATATAGATATAGATGGAGGGGGCAGAGAGGGAAGAATATTTCTTGCACTAGATGCATTAATTTAAGTGTAGATGGTGATTTCTAATCCTATTTGATTGCTTGCACTAGATGCATTGATTTTAGTGTAGATGTTGATTTTTAATGATATTTGATTGCTCGCACTAAATGCATTGATTTAAATGTAGATTTATATTCCTATTTGATTGCTTGCACTAAATACATTGATTTCAATGTAGATGGTGATTTCTAATCCTATTTGATTGTTTGCACTAGATGCATTGATTTCAATGTAGATGGTGATTTCTAATTATATTTGATTGCTTGCACTAGATGCATTGATTTCAATGTAGATGATTTCTGATCCTATTTGATTGCTTGCGCTAAATGCGTTGATTTGAGTGTAGATGGTGATTTCTAATCTTATTTGATTGCTTGCACTAAATGCATTGATTTTAGTGTAGATGTTGGTGTCTAACGCTATTTGCTTACTTGCATTAGATGCATTGATTTGAGTGTAGATGTTGATTTCTAATCCTATTTGGTTGCTTACATTAGATGCATTGATTTTAGTGTATATGTTTTTTTAATCTTATTTGATTGCTTGCATTAAGTGCATTGATTTCAGTGTAGATGTTGACTTTTGATTTGATGTAGTTAAATGTATGATGGTACATTAATTTTAAAGTGATTGGATTAACAATGTGCATTGATTTCAGTTTAAGCACAAAAAATATTGACAATGTACATTGATTTTTGTGTTATAGTAATTCAACCTATCAATATTGGAGAGCAATAGAGACAAAGTATCATGTTTACTACAACAACTTGAGCTAAAGATTTAAATGACTTACGATTTCAACTATCTTTTTCATATAATCGATATGAAAAGATGACAAAACGAACTAGGGTGACAATAAGAATAGTAGAAGAAAATAGTTTGAGATTGATCGCAATGAAGACTATTTGTAATTGACTATATTTTTATTATTCACGTTTTCTATTATTTAACACTATTACATTGTCACTTTGCATTGAAAATTTTTATTTCATCATTTTTTTTATCATTAAAGTTATTAACAATATTTATCATCTCAACAAATTGAGGTAATTAAGTAAATTTAAAATTAAAATGACCAAATTAATCTCAGACACATTTAGCATATTTAAAATGATTATATTAATATTAGATATATTTACATGTTATTAATAAAATTAATCATATTTTCGATAGATTTTCCTTGGACGCACACAATTGAAACCAACTTATATCCATCGTAACTCCGGATTTATCAAGCACCGAGAGAGATCAAATCTCTCGAGGTGCAAACTTTTCCTCGAGGTGCAAACTTTTCCTCAAGTTTTGCACTCAAAAAAGAGGTTTGCACCTTGAGACATATGATCCCCCTCGATGCTTGATAGATCGAGAGTTAAGATGAATCTATGATGGTTTATTAATTTTATGTTATTTGTGAAAATAATAAAAAAAAATTTCTCATATTTTATCTATTAAAGTGAAGTTTATTAAAAATGTTTTCACTCTTTTTTTTTAAATGACTGTTGGAATTGGTAACACATCGACTCTTGTACTTGCGTGATAACTTTAGGTGCCACTGCACTACTCCCAAGCACGATGCACGAGTAAGTCGAGGTTTGAACTTGTGACTTGCACAACAACACGAATGCCTTAGCAATACATTCGTTGGCCAACAAACTGCATCCTTGGGGGCTTTTCATTCATTTTTTTGTTTCCACATGAATACTTTAATAATTTTTCTTAATAATATAAATATTTTTATAAAAATGGTTTATTAAATTATTATTTATAATCTTTTTATTTATTTTATTTATTTTTCTTTTTCATTTAACTTTTTTTTTTGCTAATAAAAAAGGATTGTATTATCTAATCAAAAGAGTACATAGGATTTGCAAATCAAGCACAACCCTCTTGGCTTCACCCTCACTAGATTTGTTAGCCAGGAGAAATAAACAAAAATGAATAGCAAAATGTTGTACACTGGTCCTTTACCCAGAAGCACATAAGCTCCAGAAAACATCAAGTATACATACAAAACCAACCATCATAAAAAAAATTGTGAGGGAGTCAGACTGTGCCCAACATTTAAAGGGTCTAGGGGTTTCATTCCTTTATGTGCATGGTGTTCTAGGTGATCAATTCTACCTTCAATTCGGTCCAATCGCTCCACAATGCATCTTGAGCTTCATTAGAGTGAATTCATCCTGTCCATCATCACCCACTAATTGTGTTGGATACCATTCAAAAAAGAAATCAATATGTTGTTGTGTCATTGCCACCTCAATTCTTCCAGTTTTTCCATGACATTTCGAAGTTGACCAAGAAGAGACTCCATAGAGCGCGAGGTTGTTGTTGGTCTAGGCACTGGCCCAAATTCTTTGGAAACTTCACCATCCGACACATTGTCCCCCCCGCCCTTCCGCACACCTGCCTAGCTCATAGCTCAGCGTCTCGCTCAGCTTCGCTGCACATGTGCATCTCCACGGGGAGCTGCGTTCGCCTGGCCCAACCCCTCTAGTGGAGCATGTTGCACTTGAAGTTAAACCACTCTGACATAGCCCAAGTCCAAACCTGGCTACCTTGGATAGGAAAGGTGCCCTTCCTGCAAAATTGAGTAACACTCACCACCTGCAAAAGCATCGTGTAATGACTCCACACTAAGGAGGGTGTTTCAACAAAACACCACTATGTCCTATAGAGACCCAGACTATCTCCTCGCTCACCTGGAGATGAAGACAAACGCCAGATACTACCCCAAGATTGGAGGCACTAGTAGCTGAGCCACTCAACAACCCTGACAAACTGAGAATAACATAATAAAATTGTTTGTTCGAGCAAAACTCTATAGCATTTCAACTGAAGATCCCAACCACAATAGACAAGCACTACACTAGTTCTATTAATGACCACACCGAACCAAAGGGAGGGAGGTAGGACAACTGAACTTACTAAGCCTCTAATTGAGCTCGTTCGAGTGCGGATATCTCATGTACTAGAGTAGCTCTCTAACCTCTCACCATGACCTCTTCCTACTAGTCGCTTATGGAATTGCCTTGCCAACCCTCACTAGAATCTCACACCCAACACTTCAACCCTTTGCACCCAAACAATCTGCCATCCTTGTAGCCTATGCTAACGCCACTACTAGAAGTCCATGAGAGAAGGGGCATGCGCAGTCAGTTGACCTGTGGATACTTCGCTACAATGCCATCACCCTCTAACTCTCCCATAATAACAAAGAAACACTGCAACAAAAGAAACTCCCTCTTGCTTGTAACGCCTACCTGGCTCCTGAGTTCTCTAAACAACTGACTTCCCTTGCTCCACTTGCCTTCATCAACCATTATAACCTAACATACCTCTTGGGATACTCACATCACTACTACCAAAATTAAGTGCCATTACGTTGGTAACACCCATTGGGGTCTAACTTATTATTTTTTATTTTTATTAATTAATTCAATAAATCATTATTTTTTAGAGTTAGTTGTCTAAATAAAGGTTAGTGATAATTTCTTTGACTTTTTCTTCTAACAAATCAAACTAGAATAGTTTTTTCACAAATGATAACTACTTCTATTGATGTAAATTGATTCTTCTTTATACTTTAATCAACATGTAGTTATACATGAAAAACTTCAACCAATTATTCTTCAACAAGAGTAGTAAATAGATATCACAATGGAAAATGAACAATAGACAATAAGCAAGAGACAAGAGACTAAGATTAGGCTCGTATCCAGGGAAAAACCCAGAAAATATTTCCTTATGAGAAAGGGGTCATGTCCATCAATAATAAATTTGAATGATCCAACAAATCTAAGATAACCAATAAAGAGATACCTAAACAAAGTCTACACAAAATATGAGAGAGAGGTTCCACTTCTATCCAAATGATATGCACAAGGAGACCGAAATATAGGCCTGAGGTCAATAAAATAGAGAGCCTCATTGTCAACGAACTGTGGAGAAAATCATGCAAAAAGGCTTCGGTCTACTTCAGAATTATGTCACAAAGGAGAGCGAGCCACTCTGCAATTCTTGGCCACAAAATAGATCACAAAACAATGGTAGAAATGAGCCTTAGTTACTGTGGCAACGAGCCCTTGAGATGATCCAAATAACAATCAAAATAACCCTTGTATACTTCCTCACACGTGTGGATATACTTTGAAATAGAAGGTCGAATTTGCTTGAGATTTCAGATCGAATTGCTTGTTGCAACAAATATTTTATTATTTGAACAAATTAAATTTAACTTTAACACTTTATTATAAATAGAGGGGTTTTCTCTTCTCATATTATCATGACTAGAATCATTGTGGAAATTTTGCTTCTCTAACATGAATACTATTCATTAGAGTCTCACTAAATATCTTTGTGCTTTATGCATAACCCAACTAATTTTTCGAGAAAATGAGCTATTGCAACCATAGAAAGGAGATACGAAAAAGCCCTCCCAACGAGGATATTCCGAACCACCTTCATACAACTCCTCCATAGGTGAAATTATATGTTTATTAATAAAATATTGAAGTTCATTGGGCATGGAAGTTTTGTGATTGTGTTGTGTTCCATATTTTTGTATTCACTGCAGATTTTCCTATTTTTTTTCTTTTATTTATGTAGATTTGTGTATTTAGCATCATTATTATCACAACAACTTCTAGGGTTTTAACCTTCTTAACCCTCATTTTGTTTTTAGCCTACTAAAATCAATGTGGGAAATTATTTCTTGCTAACCTTTCCACAAGATACCCATTAAAAAATGATAACTCCACTGGGTAACTTTAGTTCTTGGTGGTTTTTTATGAAAATTGTTTTCTCCTCTCTTTTTTTTTTCTTTCTATTTTTAGAAACATTTTATTTTGTGGTGATTTTTTTGGAACAATTAGTATTTTTTTTCTTTTGTTTGTCTTACAAGTCACGGGTCACAAGAATCCATCAAATGGAAAAATTTAAGCAGGCCCTAAGAGTAGAAAGCCTAGGAGTGCAACACAATTTTTAGGGTCACAGTCAAGTTGGGTATCACACTGTTTATCTCAATACCTACATTAGACAATGCAATATCAACTCTAAGACTTGCAACAACACATTTCCATGCGCACCTTCTGTAATAGGCAAAATATTTCTAGTTCTATATATATATATATATATCATTGATTGTAGAGTTCAATGAGAAGCTGAAAAAACAAGAAAAAATTGTAGATATATTTTTTTTGCATATATATATTTCATTGATTGTAGAGTTCAATGAGAAGCTGAAAAAACAAGAAAAAATTGTAGATATTTTTTTTGCCTATTGCAAAAAGTGAACTTCGCAATGCATTGCTATTATAGGTCTTGGAGTTGATATTGCGTTGTTTAAAGCAGGTATTGGAACTAACAATGTGTTTCCCAACTCAGTTGTATCCCTAATTGCACTACTAGTTTTTTTTTTTTTTTTTTTTCTCTTGGGGCCTACTTAGATATTTCTCTCTGCTAGGTTCTTGAGACCTATATGAACTGTAGGACAAACAAAAGAAAAAAATAGAAAAATTTCCAAAGAAGTCAACATGAAATAAAATGTTTTCAAAAATAGAAAAAAGGAGAAAACAATTTACAGAAAAAACCACTAGAAACTGAAGTGTTTTGTTCCCTAGTGGAGTCATCATTTGCTTAGGTTTCTTGCACAAGGGTTAGCACAAAACCTTTACCTACTGTGGTTCTAGCACGCTAATAACAAAATGAGGGTTAAGACCCTAGAAGTTGCGATAACACTATAAGTTGTGATGGCTAGGTGATCACTTTTTGTGTGATAACAAATTGCCTCCCAATGTATTAGTGTTAGGAGCACATCATATGATTGAAATACATTACAAATTTTCACACTATAACTCATGAGGCAGTCAAGGGGGGAGAGAGAGAGAGAGAGTCACTACTACCAAGATTCTAACCACAGGAGGAGGTGATACCACTCATCAATCAAGAGTCTCCAAGTGGGTGTACATGATCTCAATGAGGCGAGGGAGGCATGCCCATGCTTACAAAGACAACTAAGTACAAAGAATAATTATGTTCCCAACAAAGTGGGTATGAGCAAGATAATATATAGTACATAATTTGCTGGCATCAATGGGTCAAAAGATGATACATCGAAATACATAGTCCCATATACATGTGTTTGGAACAAAAGGGTTAGGACTTATACAATGGTCATTAAGTTTGGTACATATTATGAAATGCCCCCATGCCGATGAGAGGGTGAGATCACAATTGGAGAAGCCTTGCTAAACAGGAAATGGCTTTGCAGATTTGAATGAGCCAATTAAAGGGGGGCTCATATTGTGGGCTCTGCAAACAATGGAAATCATGCTAGTCAAATCTACCGAGTTGCATTTTAGACTGGATCATGAACCTTTGATGGTCAGGCATGTGGGGGGACTACCTAAAGGGAACCCACTCCCAGGTCTAGGAACATCTCACACATGTTCGATGAATGTTGGTATAATCTCCCAAAGCACTAGACCACCAAGTGTATGATTTGCGATTGTGTGATAATGCATTGGAATTGAGCATGCAAGAAACAACTAAGTCAAAGGGAAGTGATGTCTCCCTTTGCGTGATTTGAGGTACTCGTCAATAAATAAATTGGATCTAAGGTACATTGTTCTTTAGGTCACTCGCTTGGAATATACGTATTGAATCAATAAAGGAGGGCCTGCCAAAGCTAAGGCAATGAGTCCTCATCAGAGCTTGAATAACATAGTATAATGTGATTGACAAAGACTGGCACCAAAGGTGGGTAATGGAATGGTCTGAAGGGTGTGATTATGACTTCCCTTATCAAAAAATAACATGCAAGGTTGACATATAACATCAACTGAAAAGTTCCATAGGGAATGGTTGATTACCCAAACCTAAGCTTTTCAAAAATAGATTAGGACATTGAGGTCAAATCTCAACAATACAGGATGGGTATGACACATGAAGGCGTTGACATATTGTAGAAAGACTCGTGGTGGTTTTGAACAGACTCCATGTGATCTAGATTCTCTGAGCTACCATATAATTAAACAAGATCTTTTACTTTTGTGATGTTAGCGAATTTGCATGTGAAAGAGTAAGAAAAATCACATGTGCATACTTTAAAGAAGGGGAAACATAATGGCAACCATCAAATCAACGAGCACACAAGTTGATAATGGATTTCACCCAGTGTGGGTTACGTCTCCAAGCCTAGTGTCAAGAGTGGGGAGGTCGCTTCATTAAATGTTGCAAGATGATGATAAGTACATGATGAATTATTTGTCAAAACAAGGAAGAAATCCCTTAACTTAAAGTGGAATGTCTCTCCACGAGATGTTCTCCTATAAGAACTCTCACTCATATAAGCTCTTCTTCCGCGTGAAAAAATATCAAAATCTCACATGAAGTGGCATACAAGAATCTTCCATCAAAATGGAAAACAAGGATCTCAACATCAAATCATTATCTCAACAAAATCAAAAGATGACATGGCATCAATGCATCTTATACCTCCACTTCTGGGGATGGCCTGAAAATGCACACCTTTGCTGAAGAAATGGACTGCACAGTTGAATTCCTAGCGAAAAACCATGAAATCTTACTGTAAACACGACCCCATTTTGAATTGGTTGAATCTGAGCTCCTTGGGAATCTCAAAGATTCTATTTTGTAGGCTAATTGAAATTCAGTTGCTCAAATGAAGAAATTGACCATTTCATTGCGTTCCTTGTGGAAAACTAGCTCAAATGAGTATAAAATCGACATATTTCCGACACCTTCAAAATTCTGCCCCATGGAAATCTTAAAGATTCCTCATAAAGAATATTCTTTAAAATATTCCCTAACATATTCTTGAACAATATTCCTAGAATCTTCTTGAGATTCATGTCTTCATTGGCATGCTTGTGCCCTCATCTCTCATATATTCTTTATGGTTCCCTTTGAACCATTTGAATGACATTTTATAATCAAGTGTGAGGGTGAATAAGACAAAGTGTGTGGTTGGCATAGTCATATTAAGTTACTTCTTGTTGGTGGGTTTTGGGTTCAAAACCCATGGACTCCTAATTTTTTTTTATATGGTATTAAAACCCAATTTTGGTTTTAATATGGTTTTAAAACCCAATTTTGGTTTTAATATAGTTTTCAAACTATATAATATATGGTGTATGTATGACCATATTGTAATGACTGCCCAAACCCTGAGGATAAGACAAAAATGTAGGTTGCACCATGCTAAGGCCACTTGGGTCTAATTTTAGGTGCCATGTGGCACCATGTGATTGGGCCATGTGGAAAGCTCTCATTTGTCCATATCATATGCCACCTACTTGCCATGTGTCGACTTGTGGTGTTGCCACATCACTTGCTTGTGTGTCTCACTGGTTTGCTGACTCGGTTGCCACATTAGCTCTGTGGGTCCCACTAGGCCTGCTGATTTTGATGTCATGTGTAATCTTTATGGCTTGCCACGTGGCAAAATGTTGAATTTTACTTATTTTTCTCAATTTGACTAAAACTTTGACTGAGCATAATGTTCGCATACAAACTCAGATTGAGGTGTTGTTTGCGCCGTTGGAAAGATTGCGAAGGGCTATTCGATCTGACCCTAGTTTCATGGAAATCCAATGAATTTGATTCTTGAGCCTTTCTTGAGCCTCTTTGATTTCTGAGCGTTTCTGGAGTCACTTGTATCATTCCTCCCGACTGAGGAGCTTTTGGTTCTCCAAAAGGATGAACATAATCTGTAATATATTATACTCCCTCATTTGCACAACAAGTGCCCTAACATGCCACACGTGCTTCTCCTTCACCTTTGTTCTTTAGAACTATAAGTGATGAACCGACACCTGTACCATCTGCAAACCTGTAGTACAATTTTGAAAAATACATGTTCCCTTACAAGACCAAACATGACCCAAGTAAACCACATACTTGCCAAGAGTTTATAACACTTTGGTCAAGTGTACATTAGAATCATAATAGAAACCAATATCCCAACTATCAACAAAAAGGCCAAAAACATCATCGTGTTGCATTCATAAGTGATGGAAAACATCTCATAACTTTTACAAACATGTTGCAACATGTGATTTACAAAATGCGGCCATGACGAGCTACTATCTCTAATAAAACCATCTCTCACTCATCAAAGTGAATGGATTATCATTCTGGAGTTGATTCTCTTGTTAAAAAGCTTCATTGGCTGGTTCCTGCACAAACGCTTTGTTCTTCTTGAGACGCTTCTCTGGATGGAGCTTCCAACATATGGCTCTTTGACGTCCACCTATGTTGCAATGGTCACAAAAGTTCTTCTTCCTCCATACCTGCTTAACCTTCTTCCTTCCCTAATGTGGAGAAGGATTTTCATGTCTTGTCCTCTTTCTTACTGCCATTCTCTTCCAGCACTTGACAACCACATGGTTATACAAGCCACAAAAACTACATGGTTTTGTATGCCATGATTTTTGTTCATCATTAACAATCTTCTTGTAATCAAAAGGAACATTATAATAACAAGACCTCTTATACCTGACTTGATTTTCTTTGGTGCGAATATGGCAAGAGGAACTTCCCTTAGATTTTCTTTTGCAATTCTCACAATCATGAGAAAATTGTGATTTGTTTTCAACATCCTCTTTCCTCTATGGTTTCGACAATGACTTGGATTCTTTGTCTAAAGAACCCTTACTTTTGCTTCTTTCGAACATTTTCCTTCAGTGTACCCAATCCTGAAATGGGTACCTCTAGGCTTCCAATAGAAATAACATCATGTCAAAATGACACTGAATAATTACCAACACTGCTTACCTCAACTGTTGATTCTGAAGTAGGCGATGACGACTTTCCTAAGACTTTGTTGCACTTCAACTTTTCCAAGGCCTTTTCCGTGGCTCGTAATTGAAATTGCAATCTTTGCTTCTCCTTTTCTGTTTCTTTTAGAAGTCTTTTCAATTCAACATTATCTGTTTGAAGGAACTTGTTGATATATTCATTTGAATGATGAGAATAATATGGAGAAGAAGAATATTCACCTAAAGATGGAGATGGCTCATTGTCCTTTGCTCTCTCCTTCTGCTGTTCCTCTTTTGGCATTTTCTCCTCATAACCTGCATACATTATTTCTACCATGCTTTCCATCTTGTAGAAGGCCTCGTAGAGATCTTTGTAATCCTTCATTTTATTTTCTTGTTGCATGTCCAATCTTTAGTATTCACACTCACAATTCACATCAACAAGAAGACTGCTCTAATACCAAACTTGATCTAGATTCTCTCAGCTACTAGCATTAAACAAAATGTTTTACTTCTGTGATGTTAGCAAATTTTCATGTGAAAGAGTATGAAAAACCACATGTGCATACTTTAAAGAAGAGGAAACACAATGACATCCATCAAATAAAAAAACACACACAAGTTGATAAAAGAGTTCACCAATGTGGGTTACGTCTCCAGGCCCAGCGTCAATAGTAGGGAGGCTTCTTCATTAAATGTTGCAAGATGATGATGAGTACATGATGAATTATTTGTCAATACAAGCAAGAAATCCCTTAACTTAGAGTGGCATGTATCTCCACGAGATGTTCTCCTATAAGAAATTTCACTCGTATAAGCTCTCCTCCAGCATGACAAAATATCACATGAAGTGGCATACAAGGATCCTCCAACAAAATGGAAAACAAGGATGTCAACATCAAATCATCATATCAATATTCAACAAAGAAAAAAGAAGACATGGCATCAATGCATCTTATACCTCCACTTCGGGGGATGCCCTGAAAATGCACACATTTTTTGAAGAAATGGATTGCACAGTGGAATTCTTGGCGAAAAATCGGGAAATCTGACTATAAACCCGACCCCCTTCCGAATCGGTCAAATTTGAGCTCCCCGAGAATCTCAAAGATTCCTCAAATATTCTATTTTGCAAGGTGACTGGAATTTGTCTGCTCAAATGAAAAAACTGAACATTCCATTGCGTTCCTTGTGGAAAATTGGTTCAAATGAGTATAAATTCGACATATTTCTGACACCTTCAAAATTCTTCCCCAAGGAAATCTTAAATATTCCTCAGAGAAAATATTCTTTAAAATATTCCCTAACATATGCTCGAACAATATTCCTAGAATCTTCTTGAGATTCATGTCTTCATTGGCCTACCCGTGCCCTCATCTCTCATGTATTCTCCATGGTTCCCTTTGAACCATTTGAATGAAATTTTATAATAAAGTGTGAGGGTGAATAAGACAGTGTGGGCTTGGCATAGTCATATTAAATTACTTCTTGTTGGGGAGGTTTTGGGTTCAAAACCAATGGACTCCTAATTTTTTTTTAATATGGTTTTAAAGCTCAAATTTGGTTTTAATATAGTTTTCAAACTATATAATATATGGTATACGTATGACCATATTGTAACGACTCCCCAAACCATGAGAATAAGACAAAAATTTAGGTTGCACTATGCCAAGGCCACTTGGGCCTAATTTGAGGTGCCATGTGGAATCATGTGGTAAGCTCTCATTGGTCCATATCATATGCCACCTACTTGCCATGTGTTGACTTGTGGTGTTGCCACATCACTTGCTTGTGGGTCCACTTGGTTTGCTGATTGGGTTTCCACATTAGCTTTGTGGGTCCCACTAGGCCCGATGGCTTTGATTCCACGAGTAATCTGTATGGCTTGCCACATGGCAAAACGCTGACTTTGACTTTGACTTTTTCCCAATTTGACTGAAACTTTGACCGAGCATAACGTTTGCATACGAACTCGGATTGAGGTTCCATTTGCGACGTTGGAAATCTTGCGACGAGCTATTCGATCCGACCCTAGTTTCATGGAAATACAATGACTTTTATTGTCGAGACTTTCCTAAGCCCTCTTTGATTTCTGAGCATTTATGGAGCAACTTGGATCACCATGGGACATAATGGTGATTCATCTTTGACTGTTATGAAACCAGCTCACAAAAAGATATAAAAGATAGATCAACGCCTTAGAATTCAGCCTCTTCGAGGGGTCAACCTCCTTTACATTACACAAATGAACAATTCTTGGATGATACAAATGAAAATACCTCCTTTCTATATATAGGAGTCTAAGGGGTCATAATATAATCAGAGTCGACATAACAATAATAATGTAAGGGCATAATAATAACAATAGTGGGCTTCTATGGGGCACAATAGTAACAATATGGGGACTACATGGGTACAACAATATAATAAGGGGGTTGTAATAATAACAATAAGGGGTTACACTAGTAGTATAGGGGCCTAACATTGATGCTCTGAACAAGGGTGACTCAATGATGCTACCACTAACCGAACTAAGTACAAGTGGTACGAGGCCCTTTCAGAGTAAAACCAAGAGGTTATAAGAGGTGGGAGTCTAAGCGAGAGCATGGGTTGTTGGCATGAAAATGAGGAATGCAAATGGTGCTAGCTATGGTACAAAGATAAAATGGACTCCCAATGTAAAGAGGAATGAATTGCATATGGATTGAAATACAAAGGGGTAATTATGTTGGGGTGCCCATGTGAGGAATGTTCTAACACTTGATAGGTGGAAAATGCAAAAGATGGATGGGCTGACTAGATATCAAAGTGTGGAGGTCCTTAAGGTGATACCCGCTAAATGAAAGGAAAATGGAATGAATTGAGTGATGTTACTAATATGTGAGATGCCATAGGGAACAGGTCCAAAGGAGACATTATAAACATGAGTAAAAAGTGGTTTCTCATGATGAAAATTGACATGAGTCGATAAGTGCAAAGACAAGGTGGCATCAAAGTTCAAGTGACAAATATGAAGACATTTGATTTAAATAGAGGGGGATTTTACACCTCGTTGAAAAAATGGCTTACAGATGAAGTATCAAATAAAAAAAATGAAGATAGATCCATTTTAGGGCTTGAAAAGAGCTTTCCAATGGCGTCGATGGTTAGTCAAATGGAGCTAGGATGAGCTCGTAATGACCATGTGAAAAATGGTGGATTTTTCCTATATAAGGTATTTTCTCTCCAATTCCAAATCATTTGTGCATTGGTCGGTGGAGAACTCGGAGAGGAGGGAGGAGGCCCTAAATCTTGGCAAGCTCATTGTGAACAAATCGACTAGTGGAATTTGGATGTATGACTTTTAGTTTGATGGCCTTACTTGTCCAATAATGTTTCAGAAAGGAAAGTGCCTTAATGTTTTTTTGAAAGCTGTTTCCTAGTGAAGAATTAAGACATGAAAGGAGGAATGAACTGCCAAAGGTGGTGTAGAGTCATCCCCTCCAACCAAGTCAAACATTGGGACCAGATGGGAAATGAGGCATCACATAGAGTAGAATATGTCAGTATATGGTATCGATTATCTACAATATGCAATGTGTAGATGGCTCATTGGAGAGGATTTTAGGACAAACTACCCAAGAAAGGATAGGATAATAATATTTACCAAGACCTTGGGGGTATAGGTCAAGAGTGAATAATAATGAAATGGAAAATGGGTTAGAGGGGCCATCACGCCCCCAATAATGAGATTCTTCTCCCAAACAAATGATGATGGGAGGGATTGATGGAGTATGCACAAGCGGGAACAATCCCCCCTACTAGATGTGTATAAAAAATTCTAAGGGGATTCCCCAAATGGTGGTGATGTACATATGTACTAGGGGTGAAAATTCGAAAATGATGTTTAGATTTGTCGCCATTTATTATGTTGGTTATCTTTGTATGGGAAGAAGGGATGAATGCAGTGGGAGAAAGGCAACGGTGGAGTTCCCATCTCATTTGGTATTTTGTGTGAGAGTCAAAGCGACTAAATGTATGGGTTCACAAAGAGGTGTCACCATACTAAGGAGTGGCCTGGACTATAATGAACAAATGCTCACCTAGACAAAACTGGGGCTGAACAAAAAAATGTCGAAGGAACATGGCTGTTGAGGTAAAAAGTAGGAATGATTAAGTGGATCATCCCCAAGGTGATCTCGAGTGATATGGGACTCCAAAAGTTCTTAAGGATGGGGAAGAATAATGGTACTAAAGTTGACACTACTAGAGGTAGTGTGAGGGTTGGGGAGAATTTCTTCTTATGGACCCTTCAAAATTGGATGCCCTCTTACTCAAACATTGTGCAACAATGTCATGCCACAATTTGGATGTGGTCTTAATTTATGAGTTCGAAGTAAGGGCTTTTTGGACTAATCTACTTCACCATAAATGAAGTCTTTCGATTCCAGAACATATTGGTCAGAAGGACTTGGTTGTTATGGGAGAAAATATGAATGATAATGCATATCATCCCATGGATAATATGAACATAGACTACATAATGTCCTCGTCAGAGTGGAAGATTGGAATGTGAGATTGCAAATTACCTCATGATGTAGATAATGAAAAGTAATCTCAATCATTATCATGGGAGAGATGGTTCACATGTGCATGTCTATGGAGGAAGATTAAAGTTACCTCAGAGACAAACATTATTTCTGAAGGTCCATAGTTATACAATCTTTGAAACTATGAAGATGTTGATCCCATAGATGATGGCAAGTAAATCATATGTATGGTATTTTCTGCCATCTCCACATCAGGGGGGACCAATCACAAGGGTGGGTTTACTAGTTCCCTATCTCGGTGAAGAAGTGGTACTAGGGATCATAAGTAGAGGGGTGGAAGCTCCACTACAAGCAACATCCATCTCTCTAAGAACGATGAGGGCATTGCGAAAATGTAAGAGATGAAGGAATTGATGTGAGTAATGTTACTTTTCTCACAAAGCATATTGGTGGTTTGTGCATGATGCTTTTTCGTTCTTAGATGAATTAAGAAGAGTGACTTGCACCTCGGGGACCTTTGGTTTTGCTTGAAGTTCATCCAAGGCAATGAAATCATTTAATTGGGGGAGAGTGAGACAATTATTGGTAATGTGGGCCTTGGATATTGCACAAAGCACATGGTGGTGTAGGCTTAGGTGCCAAAGGTTTAACGACCATAACTAGAGTTGTCTTATCATTGCCCCCTTTCTTCTTGGGCTTTGACCCCCTTTCCAGATTCTTGCCCAACAAGAGAAAATTCCTATTGAGGTTGTAGTGGAACAAAAACAACAAAGGGGGCCATCGTTACAAGTTGGATGAGTATCAAAGAAAAATAAGCTTTAAGATGGTTGGGATGAGTACTGGTAGGAGGATCCAAGTACTAAACTGGAATTCCTAAAGTGAGATTAGGAATATTCAACGTAGTCATCATAGATGCGCTGACTATTCCTTGTGATGGGAATAATAAAGGTATACGATTGAGTGGATAATAACCAAGGGGAAGACCTCCCAATATGTTAGTTGAATTTGTGGCAACGTATTTCTAAGGAGCCGGCTGATGGAAAGAAGGACCACATTGCTGAGCAACTTGAGACCCAAATACCATGCAAACATGAGAACTGTTATGTGTAGTTGGAATAAGCGGTGGGCCATAATATGCCCCAAGTAAAGAGGAAACTTTTAGACTCCATGATTGATCTTAGTGGAAGAAGGCAATGTATAATTTCCAATCATCAAGAAAATGACATTTTCAGGATGAACGTGAAGCTTCAGATCATAGTATGTCAATTGGGAAATAGTGATAATATTCCCATTATGGGGGAAGGTCATAGTATGATAGACAAAGGAACAAAAAACCTTCATGGCGTACATGAAACCACATCCTAGTAAGAGGTTATAGTCTAAAGTGGCATCAATAACCTCAACATTGATAAATAATTGCTTGCCAACTAACTCGATACGGAAATTTTGGAACTAACATAGTGGTTGTGAGGGACAACCATCATATTATTTAAGTGTGATCGTAGATGATTGAAGTTTCAAGTTTTGAGTTATTTCCAGACTTAGTGGACATCACACATGTGGATGCCCCTTCATCAACGATACACCACTAGACAATGACATTCTTGATGGATATAGGGATTTGGAAAACAACGTATGAGGGGAGACAAGAAGTGTCTACTTTATCAACATCAAAGACAATCATTCGATAGTAAGATGGATCTATCACATCCAAAGTGGAGAGTAGAGACTTGGGTAGTGAAGGACATGTATGGAGGACTTCCAGTGCTAACTTAACAACATGTGATTGTTCCAAGTAATCTACAATGCTATAATGAAGGGTAGCCCTTGAAAGGACACTAGTAGAGTTTCAACATAATAGTCCCTTGGTTATCTTAGGAGGAACCTCAATCGTTGGTCAAGGGATTTGTAGAGTACGATTTGTTGACAATAGGTTCTATGGCCAGTGTCGGTTGCTCTCAGGATGAGGTCCATATTGACGGGACTGCGTGGAGAGGTTGATGTTGACAAAATCCATCATCAAAATATTATATGTTCCGTTCTCAGATTGGTTGGAAGGCAAAGAAAGAGGAGAATTCTGGCCATCATGAGTTTCCAAGTACCCTTGATGAGGGAATGGATTCCGAAGCATAGACAAATGTGAAGGGGGTGAAGTAAAGGTAGAAGGAGGTGTATTTCCCCTTGTTGCAATTTCTTGGTTTTCCCATAACATACACATCTCAGGGAGGAGGAGACATTCGTGAGTGTAATGGCCATATGTACCACACCATGCCCAAGGCTTGTTCGTATGAATAACCTTGTTACCCTTGGGTTGATTTCCTTATTGTTGGGTTGTGGTATTTGCGTTTTCACCCTGGTTGACATTAGGATTTTGGCTTTGGTTACCTTGTTTAACTTGAGGTTGAGCCTTATTCCTTCCTTTCCCTTTGATACTTTTGTTTGGCTTAGGGGGATTGAGTATGTTTTGTTGAGCATATACTTGACCTTACTAAGGAGGTGTTTGTTGAGGCATCAAAGGTTGAGGTGTTAGTGCCAAAGGGGTTGGAGCACTTGAAAATGGATACAAATAATATGGATTCACAATTATGTTATGGTAGGTAGGTTGAGTACACACTTTCCCAGGCACATGTCGATGTGAATGGGCATATGCATAAGAAGTACTTGTGTTTCCTTGTGACGTAACATGAGAAGGATCTGAGGGAGGATAAGCATAAGAGGTATGAGGCTCCTCTGGGCTACCACATACCATGTATCCTTGTGGATATGGGGAAGGTTTATGGTATTCTATAAATCCAATCGCATCATCAACAACATGATACGCCCCCGATGTGGAATGATCACCAATGAAAGAGCGAGTAACATAAAGGATGACAATGTATAAATAACCTAATTGGGCATAGATCAAGTCCTATTGCATGGCCTTTTGAATAGCCTCTTCCTCAATTTAGGGGAATGTTGAAACAACATTATTGGTGATAGGAGGAAGGAGTGATTTCAAAAACCAATCCATGAAAAACCTGATCATTGAGTTCTAGAGATTTTCACAAGCTTCTCCATATTCACCACTTCTAAATGTGATTAGTGATGTGAGTGGTCATGGTTTGGAAACAGGTAATTAAAATATCTATATCAGATCATGACCCATAGATAATTGAAACCATGATAGGAAAGAGTTTGGAATGGTAACAAACACTATGTGGGTGCCACGAGGATAGCCAATGCACCATCTCATCACAAAACTTGTCAGTGTGCATTGAAATAGACAGAGACAAATAAAGTCTTATGTTATGGAGTTAGATGAACATCCCATGTGAAAAGACCAAATATGGTTAGAGAAAGGGATCCTCTCCACAATTCCCCTGAAACTTGGGGATATCCAAGAGAAGTTTGGTTGGCATTGGAGGCCATGTTGGACCATGGAGGAGAGGATCGTTGATGAGTTGGTTCAAATCTGGTAAGTTCAAGCTAGCCATAAAAGAGAGAAACAATTGAGAAACAATGTTTTCAAGAGGTGCTCCTATATTGGCTCTAATATTAGGGCCCACTTTATTACTGGTATTAGTGCTGACATTACCTTCATTGTTGGCTCCCGAAGTGGGACCGATGTTATTATCGGAGTTTACACGAACCATGTTAATAGGTTGGGTTATGGGGATTCAAAAGCAGAGGAACTACTAGAAGACTCAAATGAGCTAGAGTTCGAGGGTGGACTAGGGAGGGGAACCCTGACTTGTCAAGCAAGTGTAAGAGGATGTCCTAGAGGAAAATAAGGGCGAAGGCCTCTCTGTCTCTGCGACTGGTGCTTAATGAAAATTATGGTGTCAGGAAAAATACGAATATAATAGGATAAAGGGATAAAAAAGTGAATCAATTTAATAAACCACAAGCAAAACACTACATGCAGTGGTGCAATGTGTTTTTCTAATTGAGAGAGAATTGAGCTGAGAGGCGCTCTGTAGCCCACTATGGAAGATATGTTGTAATGTCCTATCCTGTTAAACATTTTGATTCGGTCAAATTACATAAAAATAAAAATAAATAAAATTTAAAAATTCTCCAACCTAGTATGGCAAAGATGTTGTAATTTTAAACATTTTGACTCCGTATAATTACATAAAAATAAAATAATAAAACAAGAAATATTAATATAAAAATAAAATATAATAAAAAAATAAAAATATTTAATAAATAAAATAGCAAATTTACCCTTATGAAACATTTTGAGTCACGTTTTCACCACCCATGGTGTTTTACCATGGTATTCTTCTCTAATCTAGCCTATAAAATAAAAATAAAAATAAATTATTTAATTAAAATAAAATAGTCAATGTAAACATTTTGACTCACATTTTTCACAACCCATGGTATTAATCTATAAAAATAAAATTGATAATTTTTTTTTTATTTAATTATTATAATTTCTTAATTCAAAAAATAAAAAATAAAAAAAGAGTTCATTTCTCTTTAATTTTAAAATTATATTTTAAATCTTTTGTGAATGGTTTGTGTAAATAAAAGAAAAATCTAACTAAAAATACCTCTATTTTGTGTCAAAGTGCCTTATAGGCAAAGTTTAAAAAAAAAATTAGGGAATCCCATTTAAATGACTTTGTTTCTCTATCCATAGACTTTGTCTTAAAAATTAGGATTTACATTTGTATAATTATTGTTGTCCTTGAGCATGAGAGTGTCTTATAGGAAAATTAAAAAAAAATAGGGAAAATTTTGATAAAACATTTTTCATTATAATTTTTAATTTAAAAATAAAACCAACGTAAATCTATCTTAACTCTGGATCTATAAAGTGTCGAGAGGGATCAAATCTCTCGAGGTGCAAACCTTTCGTCAAGTTTTGCACTAAAAAGGTTTAAAGGTTGAACTTGAGTAAAGGTTTGCACCTCGAGAGATTTGATCCCTCTCAACACTTTATAGATTTAGAGTTAAGATGGATCTAAGCTGGTGCTAATCTAGTTCAAGTAATCACATCTTAACAAAGAAAAATAATCTACCCTAGAAGATAGACTCAAGTCCTATGCTATGTTTCAAGATGACATTCCAAACAAAAAACTCCCTGATGGTAAGGGTTGTGAACAAGGATAAGTGAAGGTATGAAGATGCGTGGTTGATTCCCACAATTGCTACATATAAGATGGTTTTACCCACAAAATTGACCACTAAGATTACCTTTGTCCAATAGGGGTGAGAGAATCTTAGCTTTCGGGGGTCAAATTTAGACTCAAACTTCAAACCAAGAGTTGGAAGCCTCGAGAAGAACTACTAGTATCTATAGTCTAAGCCTTACCCCCTTCATGGGTTTATTTTTCTCATAGTTTTGGCCACTGGATGATGAAGGATTTCAAGATCCCTATGAAATAAACTAACTATGTCTCAATGCATAATGATGGATGAGTGTTGTTTGGATGCCTATCCTTATGATCCTAACCTAACTAAAAGATTGTTTTGGTGCCCAAGTGGTCTTAATAATTGTTTGTTAAGTTAGCGTTAATTTTAAGGTCTTAGCTTGGGTTCCTAAACCAAGTGTTTTTTGGTTAATGGTGTAGGTGTGTGCAAGTGAGTATTGTGATACAACTTGCAAATAAATGTTTTTGTAGTAAAAAAAGAAAAAAGAAAAAAATTTCATAAACAATGAATAACTTGTTGTAAATGAACATAAATTATTAATTTACTAATAGCAATTTACTACCCACTCAGTTGGAGGCTTTAATGCTAAAAGGAGAGGCTCAAAAGAGGGAAAGAGGAGGCTTTTAATGGTGACAAACAAATCAAGGATGGAATGGAACAAAATATATTACCTAATAACTAACCTAATGTAGAAGTCACAACATAGAAACAAGGATTTCAAGCCTGTAAATAAGTTAGAAACACATCTACCTAAAAAAACAGTTTAAAAGAGCTATAAAATGATAGAACAAAACAAATCAATAATGGGCTCTTTTTGGACTCAAGCTCTAATAAGAAAATGATTTTTTGGATTTGTAAAAGATAGTGGTGATAGTAGGGTTTCTCAACCTATGGCATTAAACTCCCAATTCAACCTTCCAACCCACTTTGTTGGAGACTTAATAGAAGCCCTTAAGGTGTTTCTTTCTCCAAGGGTTAAAAAGATGAATTGATCTGGATCTTTTGATTGGTTGTGAATAGAGGGGTACCCATAATCCTACATTCAATAAAAAGTTGAAAAAACAAGAAAAAAAATTCATTACAGATTTTTTTTCCTATTGCAGAAAGTGCACTTAGAAATGTGTTTTTGTTGTACGTTTTGAAATGTTTTTTTGTTGTACGTTTTGGCGTTGATACTGCATTTCCTAATGCAAATACTGTGACAAACAATGTGTTTCCCAACTCGACTATGACCCTAAAAACTGAGTTTCACTCCTAGGGTTTATGCTCGCAGAACTTGCTTAATTTTTTTCGTATGCTAGAACCTTGACCCCCGTGACTCATAGAACATAAAATAAATAAAAAATTACCATTTTTTTCAAAGAAATCACTACTAAATAAAAGTTAAAAAAAAGAAAGAAGATAAAACCACTATAGACTAAAGTGTTCAGTTCCCCAGTGGAGTCACCATCTGTTAGTGGATTTCTTGTGCATGGGTTAGCAAGAAACCTTTTCCTATGATGGTTTTAGTAGGTTAACAACAAACTTAGGGTTAAAATCCTAAAATATTTGATAATGGTTATGCTAAATACACAGATCTGTGTAAATAAAAGAAATAGAACAACAAAATATGCAACAAATACAAAATCTAAAACACAACACTGTCACAAAAGTTTCATACCCAATGAACTTAAGATTTTATTAATAAAAATATAATTTCACCTTTGGATAAGTTGTACAAAGGTGGTTTGCAATATCCCTCTCCTTGGGAGAGTTCTTTTGTATCTCCTTTTTGTGGCGGTAGTGGCTCCTTCTCTCTGGAAACTGATGGGGTTATGCAAAAAGAACAAGGGCATATGGTAAGACTCTAATGGAGAGTACTTGAATGTTAGAGAAGTAGAGGTTCAACAATAATACTGGTCATGGTAAAAAGAGAAGAGAAAACCTCTCTACTTATAAGCTTGATAGGACTACATGTTGGAAATAATACTGAGAGGGTGGGGTGAATCAGTATTAGTCAAATCAATAACTTTTTCATTTCATACTCTGATTCCTATACACTACTTCAATGAAGGCAACTCGCGTGTACACACAACTGTATTTAAGGCAACCAATGTATATCCAGTAAACTTATGATTCAGTTAATTCATCATATGTTGATCTTTAGTTGGTGCATCAGTGCTTCATTAACCATATAGAAAGTAACCATGTGCAGTAATAACAAAACAAATCATCACACATAAGAAACACACATGAACACCAAGATTTAAGGTCGAAACCCAATGTGGGACAAAAATCACCTGTTGTTGTCTTCTTTTTAATATAATAAAAACCTGTTTACAATCTTGTACTGGTGCAGACTCATACTAGTACGCAGGCACCCACCTGCAGAAGGCTACGACCTTCTCTCATTCTCCAGCTACTGCTAGAAGGGAGCTGCAACCCCCTAGCTCTTGTACTACCCGATCTGTTTACTAGTACGTAGGCGCTGGCCTACTGAAGACTCCAACCTTTACTCGTTTTCCAGCTGCTATTAGAAGGGAGCTACAACCCCCTCGCTCTTGTACTAGCCGATCTATTTACTAGTACGTAGGTGCCGACCTACTAAAGGCTCCAACCTTCACTCGTTTTCCAGCTACTACTGGAAGGGAGCTCCAACCCCCTGGCTCTTGTATTGGCTGATATGTTTACCAGTACATAGGCGCCAACCTACAGAAGGTTACGACCTTCTCTCTTCCTCCAGGGACCACGTTTCATAAATTTTCAGACTGGATACTCTTGGAACACAACACCATAATATGAAGGCCACATTTCATCCAATTTTCATACTAGAGCCATCAACAACATTGAAGCACAAAATCAATCACCACTACAATATAACCATCAACTACATCTGCATTAACCAATCATTGAATACTCAATCATCAATCCCTGAATCACCCAACAATTGAATCACTGAAGCCCTGTAAAAAACATAGTCACCAGAACACAGAGTAGAACCCATAATTCTGCAACAATAACTAGAACCAACTGCAAATTCAGATATCATATTTCATAATGTATATGCTACTTTGATGAGCCAAACCAACGTGTATACATGCTTTTACCAAAGAGAATCCGCGTATAGACATGCAAATACTAACTTAAAAACATCACAGCTATTTCAGAATTCAATTATACCCAGATCATAACATTTGCAGAATAAAACATGCGTCAATATTCAGATCTAGTCTATCCATGATCAAACCACATAATGATAATACATTCCAAGCCTTAAGACCCTGATCCATCATCCATCATCATCCACATAGGTGCATCCTTAGTTAAGATCAAGCAAAGCATCACAAACACATAACCTGCATACTGGATCTCACACTTCATCAGATATTCAATTCTTGCATGCTTGGCCTAATGATCTTCTCCTCCTTATATAGTTTTAAGCCTTTCTCAATACCATGGACCAAAACTACTTAGGACCAATACCTTGGACCAAATACCTAGGGTCAATACCTCGGACCAAATACCATGGACCAATACCATGGACCAAATACCTTGGACCAAAACTTAGTTTTCCAAGATATACACGCTTTTCCTTCTGTGAAAGTGCGTGTGTACGTTATACGCTCCTTTTGGTCTGTTAACCCACATGTATATGCTCCTTTGTCAAGGTGAACCTACGTATACCTCTCTTTATTCATTCTTTGTAGTCCGATCATTAATTCTTTGCTATTGACCTTCTGCACTATGATCTGTCATCTGAGTGAGTTGCCATCAAGGACAACACCTGTATCATAATGCCAACAATCTCCCCCTTTGGACTTGATGGCAACAACAACACCAAGTCACTCTCCCCCTTTGACATCAAGGGCAAAGGGCGGACCAAGATATTCTCCCCCTTTGATATCAAGAGAAAAGGGCAGGCCAAAATGAAGACTTTCTGAATAGCTGAGTATTAATCATGCTCCCCCCTAGGAACATGCTGAATTCTCTGATTGAACTCCCCCTTGGTTTACGCTGAGATGTACTGTATCATCCATGCTCCCCCTGAGCATATGCAGAGTTTGAAAAAACATTTTCTGTAATAATAACATGACTCTATAACTCAACTAAGCTAGTATGACCTTCCTATCACCAATGACTCTTACAAACATCAATCTCCCAACCAAGTGGGGATACACCACTTTTGACTCATCCACCCAACCAAGTGGGGATATACCAAATGTTTATACATGACTGAAATAGAAATTATTACATCATCCTTCCCATGCATAGTGGGGTACAAATTACATCATATGACTTATGGGTCTTTAAAAGATATACATGACATTTTTAACAAAGACCAAAGACCTAAACAAGACCATGATAGTCATTAGCAACTATCATACACCATATATGATCTGCACCATAAGCATCTGTTAGCAACATCAGCAACCTGTATATGTCCATCATCAGTTCAATGTAAATATAATCAGCCTGTGACAAAGTATGCCGCATGTAGATATCAAATCATCCTCTAGATCTCATGAGGATCATCTTGCTTTGTTTCCTTAGTAGAAAGAGCCTTATCATAACCTTCCATGAATCAACTAGGCATATGTCATATCTCCAAGTAGTAACACAAAATCATTCACATCATATCATATGCATGTGAAAACACCATAACATCATCATCAAGAACTGAATGGTCTTTCCACAAGATCCCTCAATATATCAACCATGTATCATCAACAATCATCCACAATCACCCATAAGTCTAATTTAAATAACAAATATGTAACCCTAAACAATACAAATATCATCATCATAGGCAACTTATAACCACAACATAGCATGATGTGTCATTTAGACACTTTGTTATATACCTAGGGGGGATAACATGGGGTACAAAGGGAGGTACCCAAGGGAATAATATAATAATGGGATGGGCCATAGTAATAAATAAGGTGGTTAACCCATATCATGTAAGGGACCACAAGTAGTTAGTAATAATGTAATGGGCCCATGGTATTAGATAGATGGTATTGAGGGAACCATGGTAATGAATGTTATATACCTGGGGGGGTAACACACTTTAGCCGCATAAGCATTATCACTCCAAGAAACTCTCTTAGGTTGCAACTTGGAGATGCCTGGTAACATATAATCTCCAATATTATTCTCTGAACTATTGGAATAAATGATGGTTTCGATCAAGTTAGATAACCATTTCAACTCTATTCTCACTCAAAACATGCATGAACACTCTCACCAATACAAGGCTTTAGACCACTAATGCTCAATAATTTATAGATTCAATGGATAGATGGAGAATATTGACTGTACTAGCAGATTGCATACATAAACATAAATGAATGGTTAGCTATAGGCAGCAAAAGAGAATACTGACTATACTTGCAGATGCATATATGACCACATATGGATGGCTAGCTACAGGCAGCAAAGAAGCTTGCAAATCTAATTTATCAAAGCAAAGATAAGATAACAGTTATATGGCCTTAGATAGAAAGAAAACCTGAAAAAACTGTTCAAGTGAAAGCATAGAACAACAAAGAGAATGGACATTGAACATATAATGGCAAAAGAAGCTTATATTGCTAGAATGAAGATGCGAAGCTTGAAGAAACAGAGGAGGAATAATCTCCAGAAGTTGAACCTCTATTACATCTTACTTTAAACTATTTATAGCCCGTTTACAATGCTCCTGAGCTCTAAGGGGCTCAGAGTCTTAATCTGCTTAATGTGCATTGTTAACTGATTTTATGCCCTCTAGGCAAGCATGGGATTGGAGTTTTCTACTCCTGACATCAGAGTAACCGCTTTCAGATATTTTTTAGTGGCTTGTTGTGCTGTCTGGGAGTTCTCCTGTGCCAGAGATGCTCCATAACGTTTGTTGGTGTGGCTGTTGCACTGTCTGAGCTCCCTGATCTTTCTGTTTTAGACTGTAGCGTGTTGTGGCCCTTCTCTTTCCCTTTCCGGGCTTTGTTTCTCGACAAACTGTCTCTTGGGCGCTGTTATATGGTGAAATGGGTCTTGGGGCCTTTGTGTTTCCCTTTAAACTACAAACAATGACTATTTTGGTTACAAACAGCGCAACATTGATAAATCCCGCCCATCACTGTTCATTCCAGACTTTGAAAGTCCTAAAATATGGTTCAATTATCTATTGGGTCTGGCCTTGTTGCCATCGCAAGTCGCATTCAGTTTGGCCTGTGTATTTCCCTTATATAATGAAATATGCGAAAACACTGAAAAATGCATGAAAAATTCTTTGGGTGGACTTCAAATTTCATATATTCCACTTCCTAGACCCTTTTGGGTCCGGGCTTCATTGCAATCGACACTAGCCAAAGGTTCCATCGTATTTAGTTTAAACAATGAAAACACATAAAAACACTAAAAAATGGGCTTTTGCGGACTTGAAAACATATATATTTTTATTCTAAAACCCTTTCAGGTCCGGGTTTTATCGCATTGGCGTTGTCTTTTGTTCCCTTTGTATTTCGTTGAAACAATGAAAATACACAAAAAAACGTGGAAAATTGCTTGGGCGCGGATCTCAAAATTTATGAATTCCCAACTATAATGCTGTCGGGTCTAGCTATCGGGTCACCCGTATGTATGTTCATAGGTCCCGCCCCTTGGTATAACGCCGATGCGATAAATCACAATCACTTAATCACTCAATCCTCGGGCCTTTATTTATATAACATATGCCTCCCGCCGATGCGACCCGCCGATCCAATCATCGGTGATCGCTGATCGGTGGTGTCATGTGCCCGACTGTTAAACTGCCCCTTCTGCTTGGCTGATTGCGATTAGCCGCCTAGATCTGGGCCGTTGATCGGCCAGATCTAACGGAAACTGTACTTTCACTATTTAAGCCTACATTTGTGGGTTTTTCATGGTTTTTTAAGAATTTTAACCTCCCGATAATGCATTTTTGCCCTTCCAAGGGCTCTCCTATTGCGCTGATTTTGATCATTGGATAATCTTTGAGCAAATATTGAAGATTTCAAGAGCATTAATGGATCCCTTGGCCTGTTTTTAAGCAAATTTGGAGACTTTTAGGAGCCTATATGGATCCATTTTTGGGCCCTTTGCCAGCAAGGCTAACACTGGCTCCTTCTGGGGATGAAATCTTCCCTGTGAGGTTTCAAGGGTCACAGATCAATGCATTTCCTGAAAAAACAAAGTCAAAACTTCCTTCTAGTGTTCCATTGGGCATGGAGTCGATTTTGTAATGAAATAAAAATTGGAAAAACATATTTACAATGAAAAGGCTTTCAAGCCTTAAATGAAATAAAGTTTCAAGAACCGCCCATTTATTGGGCTACCAAAAGTATCTCCTCCTTCTAGACTATGCAGAATGAATGTATTGTTTTGCTGAACTTGAGCGATGACGAACGGACCTGTCCATAAGGAGTCAAACTTGCCATGATTACCTTTCTTTTCCTTAAATGCATCCCATTTAAGCACCCAATCACCAACTTGGAAATTGTCCACTTTTGCCTTCCTGTCAAAGGTTTCTTTGATTTTCTTCTGATGAGCTTTTGACTTCTCAACCATCTGCTCTCGGATCTGCTATAGTTCAACCAGGTTATTCATTCTTCTATCATTCTCTTCATCTTGTTCTTCTTGTAAGAACTTAGCCACAAGGAGAATGAGATGGGTGGGGAAAACAACATCAGCGCCATAAACTAGTTTGAATGGAGAATTCCCTATGGATTTTTTGATGGTAACTTTGTCAGCCCATAGTGCAAACTTCAACTTGGAATTCCAACTCTTTTTGTTGTCCTCTAACAGTTTTTTGATTACCCTTACCAGAATCTTGTTAGATGATTCTACCAGGCCATTACCTTGAGGATAATATTGGGTAGAATGCACCACTTGAATGCCCATGGATTCAGTCATGTCCAACAATTATTTTGCCTTGAAGGCTGCTGCATTATCCGTGACTAGTTTGTTTGGGCAACCAAATCTGGTGAAAATATTCTCATTCAAGAACTTTATGACAATTTGATGATTGGCATTCTTAGTGGGTATAGCCTCAATCCACTTGGTGAAATAATTAGTGGCTACTAAGATCTATTTGTGTTGGCCACTGGAATGTGGGTTGATCTCACCTATAAAGTCCAAGCCCCACTATTGGAAGGGACCATTGACATGTATTGGCTTCAAGGGCAGAGATTTTAGCTGCTGTCTTCCTGCAAACCTCCGACACTTGTCACAAGCTTTTACAAAAGAAAACACATCAGAGAACATAGTAGGCCAATAATATCCAGCCCTCAAGATTTTGTGAGCTGTGGTTTTCCAATAATGATGCCCTCCACAGATGTTAGAATGGAACTGGTGTATGGCTTCCACAGATTGTTATTTATTTGGACACCTCAAGAGGATTCCTGATGGGTCTTTCCAATAAAGCAGATTTTTATTAATGCAGAATTTGGCTAATCTGAGTTTAATGGCACGGGCTTGACTTGAGCTAAGCCCTGGAGGGACTTCTAGCTTTTGCAAAAAATGAACTATGCTGTAATACCATTCACATGTGGCTAGATTTTCAGCCAAAGACTAATTTTTATTTTGCTCTTTTTCTGCTCCCTCTGTCTGCTCATCAGCTGAATTTAGAACAATGGAATTTATATCTAACAAGCTGCAATTTTCTTCAGCCATAAGTTTAGCCAAGCCCTGGCCTTTGACAAGCTTAGTGGGCTTCACCTCTATGTTAAACTCTATGAATTTTACAATCCATTTAGCTCTCTTTCCATCAATATCTCGCTGAGTTAAGACATCTTTTACTGAAGCTAAAGGTACATATGCAACTACTTTGGAATGCAAAATATAAATTCTGAATGTATTTAAATATTTTATGAGAGCATAAGCTTGTTTTTCAATAAGGTCATACCTTAGTTCAACATCCCTTAAAGTTTTGTTGAAAAAGTCCACGGGGTGCTCTATGCCTTCATCATTTTTCTGCAACAGAACTGCTGCAAGTGTATCATAAGAGGCAAAAGAGAAGATACAAAACTCCTTAGTGTAATCTGGGCTGATTCGAGTGGGAGATTCCATGATATCTTGCTTGATGGCTTCAAAAGAGCTTCTTGAAGCATCTGTCCATTTTATTTCAGATCCTTTCTTCAGCATGGAAGTGATGTGCTTTACAAGCACTGCAAAGTTTGGAATGAACCTCCTTACGAAGTTAATATTACCCAGGAAGGATTGAATGTCCCTTTTTGACCTTGGGATAGACAATGTCTGAATGGCTTGAACCCTTGCTGGATCAATCTTCACACCTTCAGCAGAAACAATATGTCTCAGAAGTTTGCCTTCTTCTAGAGCAAACTGTGACTTATTTGGGTTCACTGAAATTCCAAACTGCCTGCACATTAGGAAGACCTTCTTCAAATGTTGTAAATGATCTTTGTGGCTACTGGAGAAGACTGTTATGTCATCAAGATAAATAAGGACAAACTTGTCCTTCTCTCCCACAAAGGCTATGTCCATGGCCCTCTGAAAAGTAGCCTCAACATTCATCAGTCCAAAAGGCATCTTGGAGTACATGAAAGTGCCCCAAGGAGTAGTGAAGGCAATGTTTTCCTCATCTTCAGGATGTACATCACTTATTGTAACCTGAAAATCCATCTAAGAAAGACATGACTCTATCCCTTGAAACTCTTTGCAACAAGTGTTCCATCTTAGGCAAGGGGGTAGTTATCTTTTTCAGAGCACTCGTTCATATTTATGAAGTCAACACAAAGCTTGATTTCTCCATTTTTCTTTCTCACTACCACAAGGTTAGCTATCCATTTTGAATACCTTAGGGAACTATAATTTTGGAATCCAATAGTTTCTTGATCTCTTTCTCAATCAAAGGCAATAAGAGAGAGCTGATAGGTCTTAACTTCTGCTTAAAAGGGGTAGTGTTCTTTTCCAGTGGGATCTTGTGCTGAATGATGTTTGTATCATAGGTTTTAAGATCATTGTATTCCCAGGAAAAAATATCAGCAAATTGTTCATGAGGGTGCAATACTCGGAATTATGGGCAAAAGACAAATGAGTGGACAGATTGATGAATTTTGGATGGGCTGGGCTCCCTATATTATGTTTACGAACAACAAACTAATTTATGTTTCGGCAGGCTTATATGGCACATCGTTTTGATCGAACAACTTCTCTAGAGGCACTAATCCATTTGGTATATGGTTACTAGGCAGCTGGACGATGCTTCCTCGGTCGTTCTCGTTTTTTAACTTGGGTTGGCCGCATTCCCCCATGGCTTCATTTTCCTTATCGATGTGCGTTTCAGAAAATTCCTCAATGACTTGCAAAAACATGTTAATTTCCTCATCGTCTTTAAAAACTCTCCAATATTTGACATTGTCAGGCACAGACGGTCTGTATTTTACCTTAACTTCATATGTCAATTTAGGAGGCAAGGGAGGAATAAACATGCTAGCAGACACAACAAGGGAGTCGACAAGCTGATTCTTCATTCTTGGAATATAAGAAATGCTGAAATCATTTAAAGAATCCTTGAGCGTCCATACCTCATCTTTGTATGCTTTCAGCCTGGGATGCTTAGCTTGGAAAGTTTTATTGACCTGCTGAATAATGAGGTCTGCATCTCCAAATACTTTCAGGCCTTTGATATCCATTCCTTTAGCAGCGTTTAAGCCCAGAATCAAAGCTTCATACTCTGCTATGTTGTTTGTGACTTGAAAGGTTAATTTGAAAAATAAATGAATATATACCTGCGCTGGGGACACAAAGACTACACCTGCCCTTGCATCTTCCTTAGAGTAAGCCCCATCAAAGAACATGTCCCAAATCTGTGGGCCTTCTTCCCCACCGATTTGGAAAGTTGGTTTTTTAAGTTGCGTGGAGGCCAATTGGGATTCTTCAATATGAAGAATACATGCTCCAAAATCAGTGTCAATAGCATATATGGGATGATTAGTAGGGTTCTTCTCACCACTAATGATATAAGCCAGCTGAGCTTCTCTGTATAATCTCTTGCTCTCACCTCCAAAAACTGGGACAGTAGCATAGAACAGATCATTTTGTAATGATCCACCTAATCTCTTGATCCAATCTCTGGAAAGTAACATGCCAAACTTGAGAGGTACATTTTCTACTACAATATCCATCATCATGCTTTTCATAGGCAGCTGAGACAAAGTGATGGCTAGGTCCTTGATTAATCCTAGACACTTCACTTTTCTAGAGTCAAAAGAGAACAGGTCATGAAAAGGCTTGGTGATGTCAAGACCCAACTCATCCATGACAGCCTTGGGCATTAGATTATGGCTGGCTCCAGCATCCAAAAGACAGTTGTGAAGGATTTTTTCATGAATAGTCAGAGAGACATAGAATGATGGGGAGCTGTCTTCACAATTTTCAATCACTGGGCTGAGAATAACAGCTGGCTTGTCATCTTGCAGATTTACATAGTCAGTGGAGGCTTGGATGGATTTAGGCTCAAGGGCCTCGAGGATGCATCTTTTGAAGGATTCATTCTTCACTAGTTCAATTAGAGGCATAGGTATTCTTAGCTTTTGAATTTCTAATTGAAAACTGAAAGGAAAGGAGACTTGTCAAGGCCTCTTACCTCATGAGCTGGAGCTTTGAGGATGATGGGATCAACTGTCAGTTGTTTTTGTTTATTAGCTTGCTCTACTGCAGGGACAACAACTCTTTGAACAGGAATTTCCTTGGTATTATTTATCTTTGACCTCAAATTATATCTTTTCTAATCTACAGTTTGTAGAATAGCTTTACCATCCCATTCTTGACTGATCTAGTCATTGCATAATGAATTTTCATAGGCAACTAAGGTAAAAAGGGAAGCAGTTCCTTTGTATTCCAGAAAATGGATCTCATCATCTTCTTCAAACTGCTCTTCTTCCATGATTGTATTCTGAAAAGGAGCCTTCACCCTTTGGTCTTCATTTGCATCTTTGTTTCTTTGCAAAATCTGCAACTGCTCATTTGTTCTTCTATATGTATTTGGATTTGGATTTCTTGGAGAAAAGGTATTAGGCACTCTTCCTTTCCTCGGGTGCTACTCAACCTTCAATTTAGAGATTTCAGAGGCTAATGACTTGATCATTTTGGTCATTTTATCTATCTTAGGATCAGAGGATGATGAAGACTCGCCCCTCTGTCTTCTTCTATCAACATTTCCCTTGAGCTTCTCTGTAGCCATGATGTTTGATTCTACTTCCAAGGCTGCATCCTGCATGTCAGCCAAAGTAGCACATCGCCTCTCTCTCAACAGTAGGCAGAAGTCAGAGTCAAAAGCACTGGCATAACTGAGTTTAGCAGAGGTAGTAGTGGGTTTTACTTCAGCTGGTATCTTGATGTACATATGGTTAAACCTCTTATTAAAATCAATAACAACTCACCATTTTCCCTCTTTAAGTTCCCAAACTTAGTGTGGTAGTAGAGTAGATCCTTCTTGTCCCCCAATGCTTTAGGAATGCATCATCTAAAGTTTCAATATCTGTTATACATCTTGGGGTTAGTTCTCTGAACCATTTTCTAGCCTCTCCATCTAGGCTTTGGACAAAGACTCTCATCCACACATCATCTTCACTAATGTCCAGATTATCAGCATAGCTATAGAATGACTCAAGATGTTCTTCAGCAGTAACACCTTCAGTCCCAATGAAATTAGGCCTATATTTATGATATTCTCCAGTAGGCATGGAATTCAGAGGAGTGGGCAGTATTAGAGGTCCATACCTAGCAAGTATAATTCTTTCCATTTTGGTAGGTTCTTGTGGACCTGCCATAGCTGTGGTGGCTAAAAGAGTACTGGCATTCTGAATGATAGAGGGTTGAGGAGTGGTTGATAAGACTAAAGGAGTATGATGGATAGGAGGTGAGGTTTCCTTTGGGTTTTCAACAAAAGGAGAACCTAAAGAATAAGGAGCTTTATGAATCTCTGAGAGTTTTTTTTTACTGCTAGTATTAGATGCTATACTCTCAACATGTATATGTTCTATTACAAGCCTTTCTTGAAGAGATATAGAAGATTGTTTAGGTTTACCTGATCTTGATGCTCCTTTCTGTGATACCTTTCTCTCTTTGATGATTTTTTCAGGGTTAGGTATTGGGTCAACTTGTAGCTTCTGAGGGTTTCTCCGAGTATGCCTCACAAACTGAGCTATAAGTATGAAGTGGAGTCACCAAGAGGTTCGGCCTCCAGTAGAGTTTCCAGATAGATGATTACAACCAAAAATGTGCCCAGAATTTGTCTATCATCAAAGTTGGATCTGTGTTGTTTCCCAGGGAAGCTGAGCTTCAGTTTCCTCTCCCCGGCAATGGCACCAATTATGTTATCACTCCAAGAAACTCACTTAGGTTGCAGCTTAGAGATGCCTGGTAACATATAATATTCAATATTGTTCTCTGAACTATTGGAATAAATGATGGTTTGGATCAAGTTATATAACCATTTCAGCTCTATTCTCACTCAAAACATGCACAAACACTCTCACCAATACAAGGCTTTAGACCACTAATGCTCAATAATTATAGATTCAGTGGATAGATGGAGAATACTGACTATACCAGTAGATTGTATACATAAACATAAATGAATGGCTAGCTATAGGTAGCAAAAGGGAACACTGACTATACTGGCAAATGCATATATGACCACATATGGATGGCTAGCTACAGGTAGCAAAGAAGCTTGCAAATCTAATTTATCAAAGCAGAGATAAGATAACAGTTATCTGGCTTTAGACAGAAAGAAAACCTGAACAAACTGTTCAAGTGCAAGCATAGAACAACAAAGAGAATGGACATTGAACATATAATGGCAAAAGAAGCTTATATTGCTAGAATGAAGATGAGAAGCTTAAAGGAATAGATGAGGAATAATCTCCAGAAGTTGAACCTCTATTACATCTTACTTAAACTATTTATAGCCTGTTTACAATGATCCTGAGCTCTAAGGGGTTCGGAGTCTTATTTTTCCTGATATGCATTGTTAACTGATTTGATGCCCCTAGGCAAGCATGGGATCGAAGTTTTCTACTCCTGATAGCAGAGTAACCACTTACAGATATTTTTTGGTGGCTTGTTGCGCTGTCTGGGAGTTCTCCTGTGCCAGAGATGCTCCATAATGTTTGTTGGTGTGGCTATTGCGCTCTCTGAGCTCCCTGATATTTCTGTTTCGGACTACATCATGCTGTGGCCCTTCTCTTTCCCTTTCCGGGCTCTGTTTCCCAGCAAACTGTCTCTTGGGCGCTATTATATGGTGAAATGGGTCTTGAGGCCTTTGTGTTTCCCTTTAAACTGCAAACAGTGACTGTTTTGGTTACAAACAGCGAAAACGCTGCAACATTGATAAATCCCACCCATCAGTGTTCATTCCGGAATTCGAAAGTCCTAAAATATGGTTCAATTATCTATAGGGTCCGGCCTTGTCGCCATCGCAAGTCGCATTCGGCCTGGCCTATGTATTTCCATTATATAATGAAATATGTGAAAACATTGAAAAATGCATGAAAAATGCTTTGGGCGGACTTCAATTTTCATATATTCCACTTCCCGGACCCTTTCGGGTCTGGGCTTCATCGTAATCAGCACCGGCCAAAGGTTCCATCGTATTTCATTTAAACAACAAAAACACACAAAAACATTAAAAAATGGGCTTTTGCGGACTTGAAAACATATATATTTCTATTCCGAAACCCTTTCGGGTCCGGGTTTTATCGCATCGATGCTATCTTCTGTTCCCTTTGTATTTCGTTGAAATAACGAAAATACACAAAAAAAGGTGGAAAATTGCTTGGGCGCGGATTTCTTTTCTTGGTTGTTGATGGGGTTGAACTCTTATCTCCTTGTTGAGAATTTCAGGTTTTGCATTAGAGTTCCTTGCCTCACCCTGTGAGCTAGATTCACCTTCAACAGATTCATAAAAACCAAGACCAGTTTTGATAGCAGGAGATCTTTGACTACTAAGAATATCATCCAAAATCTTAGTACTATCTTGAAATCGTAACAATTTATCTTTTTCTTCTAATTTAATTTTTAAGATATTTACCTCAACTTGATGTTCTTCCTTTTCCAGATGTTGCTTCTTTAAGATTTCTTCAGCCTTTCTTCCTTCTTCCACTTGTTGCCTTAATTTGAGAATCTCATTTTCTTGTTCTTTATCTGCTTGAGGTAGTTCTTCATTCTGCTTTTTTCTTAATGATATCACTTCATCCTGCAGCGTTTGACATACTTTGAAGGCACACTCCTACTGAGCTTTTAATCTGGTAACTTCTTCTTTGAGGGCACACTCCCTTTTGTTAAATAGATCTTGTTGATCTATGATTTTATCTGATGCTTCATTTGCTTGTTCATCTTCAATCTGAGGTGATTCAAAATTTGAATACTTGCTTCCACCTAATGGCCAATTGTCTCTCCTGCTGTCGCTGTTCCTTTGAGCTATCTTCTTCTTCTGAGGCACTTTCTTCTTTAGCTTCTTTTCCATTGTTCTACGGATCTCCTTCAAGTGATCAAGCTTCTACCAAAGGACCTGCTCCGATACCAATTGTTGGAAATAATACTAAGAGGGCGAGGTGAATCAATATTAGTCAAATCAATAACATTTTCATTTCATACTCTGATTCCTATACGCTACTTCAATGAAGGCAACTCGCGTGTACACTTAACTATATTTAAGGCAACCAACATATATCCAGTAAAATTATGATTCAGTTAATTCATCATATGTTGATCTTTAGTTAGTCCATTAGTGCTTTATTAACCATATAGACTGTAAACATGTGCAGTAATAACAGAACAAATCATCACACATAAGAAACACACATTAACACTAAGATTTAAGGTAGAAACCCAATGTGGGACAAAAACCACCTGCTGCTGTCTTCTTTTTAATATAAGAAAAACCTGTTTACAATCTTGTACTGGTGCAGACTCATACCAGTACGTAGGCACCCACCTGCAGAAGGCTACAACTTTCTCTCGTTCTCCAGCTACTACTGGAAGGGAGCTACAACCCCTAGCTCTTGTACTAGCCAATATGTTTACTAGTACGTAGGCGCTGCCTACTGAAGGCTCCAACCTTCACTTATTTTCCAGCTACTACTGGAAGGGAGCTACAACCCCCTAGCTCTTATACTAGCCGATCTGTTTACTAGTACGTAGGCGCCGGCCTACTGAAGGCTCCAACCTTCACTCATTTTCCAGATGCTATTGAAGGGAGCTCCAACCCCCTGGCTCTTGTACTGGTCGATATGTTTACCAGTACGTAGGCGTCGACCTACAGAAGGCTACGGCCTTCTCTCTTCCTCCAGGGACCACGTTTCATAAACTTTTAGACTAAATACTCCTGGAACACAACACCATAATATGAAGGCCACATTTCATCCAATTTTCATACTAGAGCCATCAACAACATTGAACCACAAAATCAATCACCACTGTAATACAACCATCAACTACATCCGCATTAACCAATCATTGAATGCTCAATCATCAATCCCTGAATCACCCAACAACTGAATCACTGAAGCCCTGTCAAAAACACAGTCACCAGAACACAGAGCAGAACCCAGAACTTTGCAACAACAACTAGAACCAACTGCAAATTCAGATATCATATTTCATAATGTATACACTACTCTAATGAGCTAAACCAGTGTGTATACGCGCTTTTACCAAAGCGAACCCACGTACAAATCTGTAAATACTAACTTAAAAACTTCATAGCGATTTCAAAATTCAGTTATACCCAAATCATAACATTTGCAGAATAAAACATGCATCAATATTCAGATCTAGTCCATCCATGATCAAACCACATAATGATAATACATTCCAAGCCTTAAGATCCCGATCCATAATCCATCATTATCCACATAGGTTCATCCTTAGTTCAGATCAAGCAAAGCATCACAAACCCATAACCAGCATACTGGATCTCACACTTCATTAGATATTCAATTCTTGCACGCTTGGCCTAATGATATTCTCCTCCTTATATAGTTTTAGGCCGTTCTCAATTCCATGGACCAAAACTACTTAGGACCAATACCTTGGAACAAATACCTAGGGTCAATACCTTGGACCAAATACCATGGACCAAATACCTTGGACCAAAACTTAGTTTTCTAAGATATACATGCTTCTCCTTCTGTGAAAGTGCGTGTGTACGTTATATGCTCCTTTTGGTCTGTTAATCCCGCGTGTATATGCTCCTTTGTCAAGGTGAACCTGCGTATACCTCTCTTTATTCATTCTTTGTAGTCTGATCATTAATTCTTTGCTATTGACCTGCTGCACTATGATCTGTCATCCGAGTGAGTTGCCATCAAGGAAAACACCTGTATCATAATGCTAACACTACATCTTCATCATATAGAACTTTTCACCCTAATTGGGGGGGATATCACAAGATTTGAACCCAAGACTTTTGGTTCAGTGAGACTTCTTTTCCATGACCATTACTAGTTGAGCTACCCCAAGCGGACAATTTGAATTTTAGCCTTAGTCAAATTGAGTAAATCGAATTTCCACATCAACAAAACAACTTGGAGGCAATTAACTAGTGTGACATGGATCTTGTCACTCAATTAGATCAACAAATTGAATTTAGTGGGCTTGGAGCTCAGTTATGCATGTGTGAACTGCTAAATTTTAGCAATCTAGTTTAGTTATTTTCAGTTGTACTCAGTTAACTGACCTCTAACAATTAATAGAGTTGGTTGAGGTCAGTTGTGCAGTGGGACAAAAATCTAACTCAGAGAGCTGTCAGTTAATTGATCAGACAACCTAGAATAGCTCATGCATGCATGGAATTTGAATTGCTCAGTTGGAGTGGAGGAGACAAAGGCTAGTGTAACATGAGTTGTATACTAGTTGAGAGTACAATGGTTGCATGCGGTCAGTTAATCATTCCTTGGGAATTACGTAGGAAAATAGGAGGAAAATCCTATCTTTTAGGAGCTAATTTCCTCAAGGATTGCGCAAGAAAAGAGGAGGCTTGAGGAGACATAAAGTGGCTAAAACATAGTTATGGATGAAACGAGAACTATTACCTCAAAACAGGTACTCGAGTCCAAAAACCCAAAAAAACATGAAAAAACAACCCAAAAATGAAAATTGTTTACTCCATAATGATGTTTCTTTTTAGGGTAAATTTTCAACATGTTTTTTAAATGGAAGTAAAAACCATTTTTTTAAATGGATGAAAAAAATACCCTTAAATTTTATTTTATTATTATTTTTTTTTTAAATTCTGGAATAACAAAAAAAACCAAGTTACAATTTTGACATTTTTTAGCAATGGAGTTAAAGAGAAAATATCCAGACTTTGAAAAACTGTAAAATTCCAACAATTCTCGGACATGATGTTAAAGATAAAATATCATATCTGATAATTCCAACTATTTCCATCCATGTTGTTAAAGATAAAATATCTTGACTCTAAAACACCTTGAAATTGTAATTGTTTTCGACCATAGCATTAAAGATAAAATATCATGACTTAGAAAAACATTAAAATCTTGACAATTTTTCAACCATGCAATTAAAACCAAAGATTATGACTACAAAAAAATCTCAAGTTCTCAAAATATTTCAAGCATGACATTATGGAAAAATTTTATGATTAATTTTTTTTTTTTCTTAAATGAGCACCTAAATGAAATAGTTATTATACCAAGAGTATTTTTTTCAAATGTTAAATGTATAACAATTTTAAAATCTTAGCCTAAGACAACTTGAGACATTGCAAAATAAAAATAAAAATCAACTATCAAATTGACACGCAGTGTAGGTGAGCTCAACCCATTGTAATGAAAACTTAAAGACCAACCATGAAATTAACACATTGTGGGGCAGACTCAATTCATTATAACGAAAAATTTAAAATCAACTATCAAATTCCACATAATGGGATCAGGTTGCTAGACAAGCATCGACATAGACCCTAATATATATATATATATATATATATATATATATGAAAGATACATAAGAAAACAAAAATTCAAATATTGAAAAAAATAAAATAATAACAAGTAATAAAACATAAAAACATGACAAAAAAAAATTAAATATAAAAAATATATAGAAATGTGAAAATTCAAATATCGCACAAAAATTAAAAAAAAACAAGTAATTAAACATAATAAAAACATGACAAAAAAATCAAATATAAAAATTATATAGCAATGACAAAAAAAAAAACTATAAAATGTAAAAAAAATTAACCATACCATGTAAAATTAAAAAAAAAAAATGAGTTAAAAAAATTTACAAAAATAAAATACAACATTAAAAAAAAAAAAAAAAAAAACATGACAAAAATAAAAATAATAAAAAATAAAACATAGAAATATATTTAAAAACAAAAAAAAAAACAAAACAAAACAAAAAAAAAAAAACATAACAAAAAAAAACATAAAACATAAAAATAAAAAATAAAGAACATGACAAAAAAAAACATAAAATATGTTAGTAATAAAAAATAAAAATAAAAATAAAAAAACTTGACAAAAAAAAACCAAAACAAAAAAATATTTAAAAAAGGAAAAAAACAAAAAACCTATAAAAATGTAGAAAAAAAACCAAAATTAACTCATAAAAATAAAAAATTAAAAAAAAAAAATTAAATAAAAAAAAAAAACAAACAAACACACACACATAATTTAAAGAAAAACAAATTGAACAACAAAAAAAATCTAAAAGCATTTTTTTTAAGATAAAAAACAACTAAAAAAACCCTCATTAGAAAAAAACAACTTAAAATAATTACCAAAAGAAATAAAATTTAAAATTAGAAACATAATTAATCAAAATAAAACATTAAAAAATATTTAAATTAAGTAATTTAAATAAACAAAATTAAAAATAAAAGATAAAATAAAATAAAAATTTAAGAATTATTTTTTAAAAATAAAATTATAAAAATAAAGAAATAACATTAAAAAACAAATAAATAAATAAAATTTAAAATTAAAAAAAAAAAAAAAAAAAAAAAAAAAAACATATTACAAAAAAAATTCAAAACATATTACAAAAAAAAAATTCAAAACAATTTAAAAAAAATAAAAAATAAAAAATTAAATTAAATTAAAATTACAAAAAATAAAAAAATAAATAGAATTTTTATTTATTTATTTATTTTTAAATTTAAAAAAATAAAATAAAAAAAGAAACAATTAAAATAAATAAAATTAAAAAAACAATTAAAATAAATAAAACTAAAATAAAAAACAATTAAAGAAAATAAAGCTAAAAAAAAACACAATTATAGAAAAAAAACACCCCTCCCCTCTCGTCTCTCCCAACCCCTCACCTCTCCCCTCCTGTCACGCCCCCAGGCCTACGGTAGTCTTTCAACCGTACTTGGTGAGGTGCGGCACCACCAAACACTTTCTTTTCACCAATACTTATGTTCATGGACTACGCCTAACCATTAGTCTACTTAGTTTGTTTTTTGCAACCAAGTATTATTATGTTTCCTTTATACTAATGAACACCCATACACATTCATTATCATCAGCAATTATACATGAAGAACACAATTGCACAGTATAAAGGGAGGGGCAACTCCCTGAACAATGAGTCTGCCTGAATTCAATATATTATACAATTTTACAATGTTTACAAGTATACTTGGGAAACACCAAGTTTCATACTTAGCCAATTTTACAAATAAGCAACACCTCCGTGTGCCAACCGAGTTTCTTGCCCGAACTGGGTGGGCGCGCCCTTAGACGGACCACCGACTACACTCCTCAACCGAACTTCTTCACCTTGCACGATGGGCGGGCGACCTCACCCGAGTCACCCATTCACCCTTTGCATGACGAGTGGGCGACCTCACCCGAGTCACCTGTTCACCTTCGTTTCACCCGGAGGTGACCTCACCCGAGTCTCCACCGCATTTCACTTTGCATGCCGGGCGGGTGACCCACCCGAGTCACCACCCACGTCTTCACCCGAATGGCGAGCGCCTTCACCCGCCTCCTCGCCTTTCAACCAAGTCTCGTGCGCTATCTCCGTGTGGTGCTGCCCAAGGATGGGCACATTAGAATTGTGCCTTCCTTGCTGTGGCTATACACTCCCTTCGCACTTCTCTTGATCACCTAAATACTTGCTCAAATTGTGATGATTGAATGCTCCACGCCTTCGTTTACTTATACCGTTGGTTGGGCAAGTCGCGCTGCCCAAGCTGACTTGCCAAATGCCCTTACACATCGTTCGTTTGCCTTGTTTATTGCTGGTCGTCTAGCAATCTTCGCACAAGCTGCCACAATATGTAAGTTGGCCCGTGGGTTAGCCAAGCATGCTCCCCACGCTATAAACACCATCACTCCATCCTCTAATGCGCATTATTAACTATTTCCTTCTCGCATTTCGGTCCAAGCTCGCACTTCGTTCATATTTCCAACTCGCTTGTTCACCAAACGAGTCGCACTTCGCACCGGCGATTGTGCCAAGAACCGCAGGTCCTTACATACTCCCCCACTTAAAGTCATTGTCATTATTGACAATATATTGTCCCGACAACCATCTGTCACCAAGATCACCATATCAAGGCATACACCCCATCGGTATGTCATACATCGGAAGTCATCTCAATCCATGATCATCGACCACCCTGTCACAATCTCCACATGCTGTTCCCCATCGTGGAAGGCTGGCCCCTCCATCCCAAGCTACATGCTTCCTGCAACATATCATGTTGACCTCATCATGTGTTGTCCTCATGTGAACTGTTGCCCATGATCATAGATCAATCAGCTCCCATGTGTCATAAGTGGTCAAGTCTCAGCTCAACCCATGCCCAAGTGTTGCCACCAAAGCATCATCATCGTTGTAACTCCATCACTCCAAAGTGTCTCATATCGATCCTCCACATCAAGTCACTCTTTCAAGCCACACCCATACATGTACTTGAAAGTATGCACCCCATTCTGCATCAAAGTCTCTGACCTCATCTCCTCAATGCATTAGATCCTCCAAGTCCACCATATATGAAGTCCTCAAAAGTCACAACCTCATGTCATCATGAGCTCCATGAGTCATCTCCAACCAACACTTTAGCAAACATACAAGTCTCGTCCCAAAGGTCTCTGCAAGATGCCTCAACTCTCCATGTAGTAGGAATGCTCCATAGTCTGCTCACAACTCCATCCAAGTCCATGGCCTTGTTGTACATAAGTGCACAACCTCTGCATCGGCTCATAAGTAAAACATCTCCATGTCACACCAGCAAATCTACTTGCACAACATCCCTGCCTTGGCACTCCTCATTGGATGCCCATAAGTGACACCTCTACAAGTGCTCCTGCATCATGTCCCTGCATAAGACTGCCATGCTCCCTGTCTCCAACCTGATGTCCATGACTAAGCTACCCATGTAGTCCAACCAAGTAGACCCATCACAACAATCGGTCATCCTCATCCAAGTCTGCAATATTAGGTCTAGTGAACTCAGTTACCCAACCATATCATCATCACATGAGTCTCTCCATCATAGCTCCCCCACTAAAGGTTCCACCAAGACTATCTCTTGGTCTCGGTCATGAGAAGTCCACCCAATCAATTCAAGTGTGTGCCCTTCTCCAATCTGTCCATGAGTCATGCCGGGCACTTAGCCAATTCTCCATGTGGCTAAAGCATGACCCATTCCTCTGCAACGATCATCATGTCCCTCCCTTGTCATGGGCCTTTGTACCTTCTACCATAAGGTCACAAACAACCCCAACAAGTCTCGCAACAATCAACAATCCTTGCTTCTCCATACAAGGTCTCATCATAGACATCCATGGTAAGATGTTCCCTTGCATCGACAAATTGACTTTTCTCTTCCCTGCATACGGTTCATCTACCAAATGCTCAAGTGAAACACAAGTGTCAATAATACTTACATCATCCTCATGAGGCTTCTCCATGTGAGTATCCTCATCCACCCATGTCTGCAAACTGCACGATCCTGGTCCAACTTGATCAATCTCAAGTTCATCCTCCATCGTTGTCACATCTGCAACATCCTCAACTATCACGGCTTCCTCTTCCTGGTTAGCACAATCTACAACTTCATCCTGCTCCATTGTCCAACCAAGTTGAAGAAGTTCGTCTTCAACATTCTTTTCCAAGACTTCAAGTTTCTCTCAAATTTGGGGATTCTCTTCTTTCATCCGCTTCAACCTGTATAAGGTAAGCAAGAGCTTCCCTTAGCATTCTTCCAAACCTGCCATGCCTTGTCGTTCAGCTTGGCCCAAGCACTAAGCTTCACCTCTACTAAACTTGTTTTACCATTCACCTGAATCACCCTGATATTCCACCTGTCACCTGCAAAGCTTGAACTTCCTTTCAAGTCTTTGGTCTTCATAGAATCAGCTCCTTGATTCAGTTCACCAGCTTCACCAAGTTCCCTGCAACCATGAACCAGCTCTCGTTCCACTTGTATGTGAAACCAACTTCCTTCACCTGCAAGTACCTTCTTCCACTGTCATCAACCGTCAAGTGTATATGCACTTGCTTCTCCCAGCTTCCTGCAAGACTTCTCCAAGTCTTCAGACTAGCTTTGATACCAACTGTCACGATAGTGCAATGGGATCAGCACTTCATCGTCAACCCGATCAGCTTCCTAATCATCAGCTATGATACCAACTGTCACAATAGTGTAGTGGGATCAACACTTCATCTTCAACCCGATCAGCTTCTTGATCATCAACTCTGATACCAACTGTCACGCCCCCAGGCCTACGGTAGTATTTCAACCGTACTTGGCGAGGTGCGGCACCACCGAACACTTTCTTTTCACCAATACTTATGTTCATGGACTACGCCTAACCATTAGTCTACTTAGTTTGTTTTTCACAACCAAGTATTATTATGTTTCCTTTATACTAATGAACACCCATACGCATTCATTATCATCAGCAATTATACATGAAGAACACAATTGCACAGTATGAAGGTAGGGGAAACTCCTTGAACAATGAGTCTACCCGAATTCAATATATTATACAATTTTACAATGTTTACAAGTATACCTGGGAAACACCAAGTTTCATACTTAGCCAATTTTACAAACAGGCAACATCTCCGTGTGCCAAATGAGTTCCTTGCTTGAGCTGGGTGAGCGCGCCCTCACACGGACCGCCGACCGCACTCCTCAACCAAACTTCGTTCACCTTGCACGACGGGCGGGTGACCTCACCCGAGTCACCCGTTCACCTTCGTTTCACTTGGCGACGACCTTGCACGCCGGGCCGGGCGGGTGACCCAACCATGTCACCACCCGTGCCTTAACCCGAACGACGGGCACCTTCACTCGCACCCTCGCCTTTCAACCAAGTCTCGTGCGCTATCTCCATGTGGTGCTTCCCAAGGACGGGCGCATTAGAACTGTGCCTTCCTTGCTGCGGTTATACACTCCCTTCACACTTCTCTTGATCACCGAAAGACTTGCTCGAATTGTGATGATCGAATGCTCCACGCCTTCGTTTCCTTATACCATTGGTTGGGCAAGTCAAGCTACCCAAGCCGACTTGCCAAATGCCCTTACACATCGTTCGTTCGCCTTGTTTATTGCTGGTCGACCAACAATCTTCACACAAACTGCCACAATATGTAAGTTGGACCGTGGGTTAGCCAAGCATGCTCCCCACACTATAAACACCATCTCTCCATCCTCTAATGCACATTATTAACTATGTCCTTCGCGCATTTCAGTCAAAGCTCGTACTTCGTTTATATTTCCAACTTGCTCGTTCACCAAACGAGTCACACTTCGCACCGGCGGTTGTGCCAAGAACCGCAGGTCCTTACACCTCCCCCCCGGCGATCCCTCACCCCCCCCCCTGCCTCCCCCTCCCTCCCCTCTCCCCCGACCCCTCCCCTCTCTCACCCCCTCTCCCTCATCCCCTTCATCCCCTGCTCCTCACCCTCGACCCTTCCACCCGACCTCTCCCTCCTCCCCTACCCCCTCGGCCCTTCCTCACCCCCCTCCCCTCCTCACCCTTAGCCCTTGCCCTCCCTCCCACCACCCGACCCCTCACCTCCCCTCTCCCCCCCTGCGTCCCTCATACCCCTCTCCCCTCCCCCGACAGGGTGTCGGGGGAGGGGAGAGGGGGATGAGGGACGCGGGGAAAGAGAGGGGAGGTGAGGGTCAGATGGCGGGAGGGAGGGGGAGGGGGAGGGCCGAGGGTGGGGAGCGGAGAGGGGTGAGGGACGACCGAGGGGGGAGGGGGAGGGGGAGGGGAGGGACGGCCGAGGGGGGAGGCAGGGAGAGGGGGCGGGGGAGAGGGGAGGGAGGGGGAGGCGAGGGTGGTGAGGAAGGGCCGAGGGGGTAGGGGAGAGGGGACGGGTCAGGGGAGGAGTCGGGGGGGGGAGGGGAGGAGTCAGGGGGGGAGGGGGGGAGCGCCGAGGGAGGGGAGGGAAGATTGTTTTTTTTAATTGTTTTATTTAAAAAATATATATTTTTTCTCAATTTTATTTTTTATTTTTATTTATTTATTTGTTTATTTTTTATTTTTTAATTTTTATTTTTTTTAATATGTTTTTAATTTTATTTATTTTTTAATAATTTATTTATTTATTATTATTATTATTTTAATGGTTTTGTTTTTATTATTATTATTATTATTAAATAATTCTTAAATTTTTTATTTTATTTTATCTTTTATTTTTAATTTTGTTTATCTAAATTATTTAATTTAAATATTTTTTAATTTTAATTTTTAATTATTTTTAATTTATTTTATTTTTAATTTTTAATTTTTAATTCTTTTTTTCTTTAATTTTTTTGGTAAATTAAATATTTTAAGTTTAGTTGTTGTTGTTGTTGTTTTTTTGAAATGAGGTTTTTCTTTTTTATTTGTTTTTTTAACTTAAAAAAAATGTTTTAGATTTTTTTTTGTGATTCGATTTGTTTTTCTTTAAATTATATATATATATATATATATATATATATATTATTTTATTTTTATATTTTTTAATTCATTTTTTTTTACTTTTACTAGTTAATTTTGGTTTTTTTTTTTTTACAATTTTATAGGTTTTTTGTTTTTGTTTTTTCTTTTTTAATATATTTTTTTGTTTTTTTTGTTTTGTTTTTTGTTTTTTTTTGTATATATTTTTATGTTTTATTACTAACATGTTTTTATTATTTTTATTTTTGTCATGTTTTATGTTTTTTTTTTTACATTTTTATAGGCTTTTTGTTTTTTTGTTTTTATATATTTTTTTGTATTTGATTTTTTTTGTCATGCTTTTTTATTTTTATTTTTATGTTTTATTACTAACATGAAAATCACCAACATTTAAAAAAATTTATCCACACTTAATTCATTAGAAAATTTAAAGTGTAAAAGCTAAGCCCCTTAAACAAAAAGGGTTTATGCTCGTCAACACTTTTTAAAATCAAGATGAAAATCACTAACAAAAAAAAATGTTCACACTTGATGCATACAAAAATTTAAAGTGTAAAAAATAAGCCCTCTAAAAAAATGTGTTGATGCTGCATCAACACTTTTCAAAATCAGCATGAAAATCACTAACATTTAAAAAATGTGTTGATGCTACATCAACACTTTTCAAAATCAGCATGAAAATTACTAACATCGAAAAAAAATATTCATACTTGATATATAAGAAAATTTAAAGTGCCAAAAATATGCTAAAAAAAAAGTGTATTCTGGCATCACCACTTTTCAAAATCGGGTGATTTTTTGCTACCTCAAAAAAATGGTACCAGTTCACTTTCTCGTTTGACCAGTAACTATGTTCTAATTGTTGGCCAAATGTCCTCAATCAGTACAGAGAATAATTATTCTTTTGCAGGTTGTGCTTAGAGTTGGAGTAAACAATTGTAATAGTTTCTCTATTCAACTGATTAATGCAAAGATGCTTGAGGGGTTTTTCCTAGTTGGGTTCCCCTAGAAATCACTGTGTACTTGTGGTTTTTCTTGTTTCATGTGTATGCATGTTGTTCTAAATTGTGATTTCCATTCTGCAAATTAGTAGAATAGAATTGTGTCTCATGTTTTTCAGTTACAATTATTGAGTAGTTGCAATTTTTATCAAATTTCTACATGGTATCAGAGCCCCGAAATCATATTAGAGCCAGTATTTCGAATTTGTCCCTCAGGAATTTTGAATTTGTAGCTTCAGTGTAGAAAATTTTCTTTAGATCTAGGAGGATGTCTTTCAACGGATTAAGATTTGAGTATGCCTGGAGGGTAGCTCAAATTTCATAGTCTGGAAGGACCGAATGGAAGCAACGCTTGATGATAATGGTGTGTTAGAATATGTTAAAACTAACATTGTGAAACCCCAACAGTTTGATGCACAACAACTAGCCCAATGGAAGAAGGATGTTTCTAGAGCCAGGAGGATCATTCTGGAAGGTGTGAGAGGTCATGTGGTCTCAAATCTCCATGGAAAAGAGACATTGACTGAGTTATTAAAAAATAAGAGTGACCATAGAAAATTTGTCATGAAGGACAAACTTCGAAATAGTAGGATGTTGAAAAATGACACCATTCCACAATATCTATCAAAATTCACTCAAGTTTGAGATGAGCTTGGAGGGGTTGGGGTGAATGTTGTAGAAGATGATCTGGTGAGCCTAGCTCTTCTAGGCCTTCCAAAATCCCGGGACAACTACCAAGACTCTGTGAATGGAAGGGAAAAATTACCAAATTGGGAAAGGTTGTGGTCTAATTTGGTTCAAGAAGAGATCAAGAGAAATACCAAAGATGGAGTAACATCCAAAGAAGAGGAAGAGGACTTTTATAGTTGGGAAAGGAATGAAGGCCAAGGGAAAGAAGTCCCAAGGTGAGGTTGAGTCCAGCCAGAACAATGGCAAGAAGAAGGATCTAAGAAAGATAAAATGTTTCCACTACCATGAATATGGGCACTGTGCTACAAAGTGTCCGCATAGGAAATCCAAAAAGGAGCCTTCATCATGAGCAGGAGGAGATGCCTTGGCATATCAATTCAAGCTAAATTTCACCCTCCTTTCTTTCTTGGCAACCACAATAAGAGGGAGTGATTGGTACCTATATTCTAGTGCCTCTTACCATATAACATGAAACACATGATTTTTCAGTAGTCTGGAGGAGAAGGATCTCCATATGCATATAGAACTTGCGGATGATGGGAAGTACATTTCTACATGAATTGGTATTCTAACCTTTAAGAGGGAGTTAGGCTCCCATCTTCACCTGCAATATGTTATGTGTATACCTGGGCCGAATAAGAATTTGATCTTTGTATCAATATTGGAGGATAGAGGCTATGCTGTTATTTTCAGTAAGGGTAAATCCTTTCTGAAACATGTAGCTACTGGGAAAGTGAAACAAATTAGAGTTAGAGTGAAAAATATCTACAAGCTAGAGGTATATTTCACCATGCATGCAACTATACCTCCAGGAGTAAGGTGGGGCAATGTAGAACCATAGTCCTAGAGTTTTTTTTTTTTTTTTTTTTTTTTTTTTTTTTTTTTTTTTTTTTTTTTTTTTTTTTTTTTTTTTTTCTGGAAAGGTCCATTGAGCTGTCCTCCTCATGGATCATTACCTTGTTACAAGGTCCCACAATGTTCAGTATCAGAAGGATCAGTGTCAGTTGGTGCAGTTAGATGTTCAAGAGCACAAAGGAGTGTTGATAGCAGTGCAAGGGGCACAATGCAAAATCAACACCAGTGCATTTTTTCCCAATAGATAGTTGCAGAGACACAATTGATTTAATATTTTTTTTGGATGCTTCTCAGTTTTAGTTGTTGCAATAGCAGCAACAAAAGTGAGAGGTAGTGCTACAGTACATTCCACAGGTGTTGGATAGGGGTCGTGAAAAATCCATTTCTTGCTAAGAGGGAGTGTTAGAAAATGTAGTAAGAAAGGCTCAATTTGACTTTAGCCTTAGTCAAATTGAGTAAATCAAATTTCCACATCAGCAGGACAACTTGGAGGCAGTTAACTAGACCTGGCTCTTGTCACTCAGTTAGATCAACACATTCAGTTAGTGGGCTTGGAGTTCAGTCATGCATGTGTTGATTGCTAAATTTTAGCAATCTAGTTCAGTTATTTTCAGTTGTACTCAACTAACTGACATCTAACAATTAATAGAGTCAGTTGAGGTCAATTGTGCAGTGGGACAACAATCTAACTCAGGTATGTGTCAGTTAACTGATCAATCATCCCAAAACAACTCATGCATGTATGGAATTCGAATTGCTCATATGGAGTGGAGGAGACAAAGGCTAGTGTAACATGAGTTGTATACTAGTTGAGTGTAGAATTATTGCATGCAATCAATTTATCATTCGTTTGGAATCACGCAAGAAAATAGGAGGAAATTCCTATATTTTCAGAGCTAATTTCTTTAAGGATTGCGCAAGGAAATAGGAGCCTTGAGGAGGCATAAAGTGGCTAAGTGTTGGCCAAAGGTCCTCAATCAATAGAGAGAACATTTATTCTTTTGCAAGTTATGGTCAGAGATGGAGCAAGCAATTGTAATAGTTTCTTTATTCAACTGATTAATGCAAAGAGGCTTGAGGGGTTTTTCCCAGTTGGGTTCCCCTACAAAAAACTATGTACTTGTGGTTTTTCATGTTGTATGTCTATGCATGTTGTTATAAATTGTGATTTCCATTCCGCAGATCAATAGAGTATAATTGTGTCTCATGTTTTTCAGTTAGAATTCTTGAGCAGTTGCAATTTCTATCAAATTTATACATTTTCCCGGGTTAAGTGTGATAATAATCACTTAAATTCTCCTTTTTCCTTTCTTTTTATAAACTTTTTGGCAAACCCCATGATTGGGATCAACTATTACTATTGCCAATTTATTTTTTGCTTCCTATAAAGGGAATTATTTCTCTGAATGCAAGTTTCAGATACATGGGTTCTCTTTATACCCCCTTGTCCCTTTTAAATGAGTGTTTCCTCTTTCTGTTGCTTTGTCGCTTTGATTTTTGCAGATTTTGTACCCTTCTGAATATGATTCACGGTTCCTGACTGATCTCTAGCTCCTTCATCTTCTTGACTTCCATGTTGTACTTGAGCATCCATATTTTGAATATCTTCGAAAGTCTCTTCTTCTTCATCCTCAGAGCTATTAAGTACCTTCCATCGCTTTGGCTTACGAGCCCGCCTCTTTTTTTTGTGGGATCTTTTTTTCCTGTGGGAATGTGTTCTACAGATGCCTTGTTTGAAAACATATTCAACATCTAAATTCCTTATTCTCGTAATCTAAAACCTGGGTCCACTATAAGTTCTCATGTTTTAGATGAATATGATCATGTATACCTTTGATAAGGTCTATCTCAACTGGTACCCTTTTGAATGTGATTCATGGTTCCTGATTGATCTCCAACTCCTTCATTTGCTTGAATTCTATGTTGTATCCGAGCATCCATATTTCAAATATCTTCCAAAGTATCTTCTTCTTCATCCACAAAGCTATTAGGTACCTACCATCATTTTGGCTTACGATCCCACCTTTTTTTCGTGGGATCTTTTTTTCCTGTGGGCATGTGTTCTATAGATGCCTTGTTTGAAAACATATGCAACATCTAAATTCCTTATTCTCATAATCTAAAACTTGGTTCGACTGGAATTTCTCATGTTTTAGATGAATACGTTCATGTAGACCTTTGATAAGGTCTATCTCAACATAAATTCTAGCAAAAGTAAAAATATTTTTTTTTTTGTTCTATCATAATCCATTTTTTGAATTTTCCAAGAGTATTTCCCATCTCTTCCAAGACCTGATGGTGCCAAAAAGGGAGAGGTATATTTGGTAGTCTCACCCAAACCAATTTTGTAGTGAGCAATATGCTTATAGCATCAAATTCAGGGAACCATGAGGTAATAAATAACACATATCTACCCCAAAACAATGGCCCATCATTTATGATTTTCTCCATATCTTCCTTTGTGTCAAATTGAACTATGAAAAAGCCCTTAGAACATAAGTAGAAATCACAGTTGGGTGTCCAAGAAGAAAATACCCACTGATGTAAATCTTTTGATCTCAGCTAGAAGCCATTAAAATTGCATATTAACGCCTTCGATTATCGATTAGAAAAAAATGATTTTACCTTTGGGGCTTTAACGTCCATTGTTGGTGTTTTTTTCTGCTTGTTCAACTATTTAAGGTATTGGCAGGTTTCATATATGGTCAATAGGAGTGACACCCTTTCCTTTCACTGCATCCTTGAATGAGGTTGGTCCAAATTGTTTTGTTTCTTTTATTCACACAAATCTGTGTCTTTAGCATAATCATTATCATTGTTTTTAGGGTTTTAACTCTCATTTTGTTGAATGTAGAATTTGTTTTCGAATCCACCATATTGATATTGGTTATTTTATCGACATTTCAAACCATCATATGTGGTTCATCACCAGGATTAATGAAATATGTAGGAACAAATATTTTTTTTTGGTAACCCTTGTGCAACAAGCCCACTAACATTTTTCATATATAGAACAAGGGTGCAGAGAACCAAAATTCATGTTTGAACTAAAAATATATCAACAAAAGGGTTCTACATGGCTTCTATAGTAAAAGTATTCATGTTATAACAAATATCTACATATCATCAACTTTTTTGTCTATATCGCAATCCTCAACATCAATATCACCTTGTAAGCATTAGAATAAAATAGAAAAAACTTAACTTGTATAATCAAGATTTTATTTGAATAATGGGTACATCTTTACTAGGGTCATGACATGAGTTCAACAATCAATGCTACCAACATTGAGGTACATAGAGGGCTTGTTGTTCTTGTTTAAATGCTAGTTATATATACTCATACATGAGAATCAAATGGAAATGTTGTAATCCCTATGTTTTTGAAATCCTAAAGGTTAGTTTTTTTTGGATTTTGAGTGGGATATAAAATTTAATTTCTTCTTTCGAACATCTTGAAACAATTAATTGTAATATTAAAGATTCTAGTAAAAGAATGAAAATGAAAGATAAATACAACCTTTAATCACAACTCATTAGTTAGGCTCTAGGATTGAATATTAGGTTTCTTCACTCATAAATTATTGCTTTTATATAAAATGCAGGGATGCCCATAAATCCTTAGGAGATGCCCAAACATATTTTTTTCTTTTCTTTCTTGTTTTCTTCCAGAAACTTGTACCCACATTGGATAAATGTCCTTTCACTTCTTTGAGTTTCCCAGAGAAAGATATGGGAAAACATTTCCCTAGGCATCCCCTACCTTGAGAGTGTGGAAAACGTGGGAGTAGTCCCCTCCACCCATCACGGGGATGCATCCTTGTGGAACACAATGGTGAAAACCTAGATTGTTGATTTGAATGGGATGAATCTAAAGTCCTTAGACTATACCAAAGGATTTAAAAAGATCTATTTTGATGGAAGAGTTGGGAATTTTTTTGGTTTTTATAGTTCAAAGAGTTCCAACAATGGAAGAGTGGGTGCAATTTGAAAAAGTAAAACAAAAGGTCGGGGACTCAGATACTAAATTATTTCATCACCAAGCCATGCAAAGGAAATCTCATAATACAATTTGGTCAGTAAAAAAATCCATTAGATGATCAGCACAGGTTATTTAAGGTCATTGTTGATTAAGCAATAAGTCCCTTTTCCATGATGTAATGGAACCCTGGAAAGAAAATAATCGAAGGAAGTTTTGGCTTTGACATCGGGTTTTGGAAAGATAGGGGTAGAACAAAGTGCTTACGAAGCATATCAATAATCAACTTTTCCAATTTATACATTGTATGCAAAGAGATAAATCCTTAAAAATGTTGGACAATAGAGTTCTTCGAGCTCATTCGCAAGTTCCTTTTTGGAGTAGTGAAGGAATCTGGGGATTCTGGTATAAAACCTTCATACAACCTTCATTGCTTGTATTTTTGAATTGAGTGAACCATATTCTTCACCCTATTTCACTTACTACTGTCACTTAATTATCTCTAAATATATCACCAGTCCCCTGCAACCCCTTTATCAATATTATCTTTCAACAAAAACTATGATTTTTGAAAGGAATCCAAAAGTAACCCAATTTTCATCTATGGTTGTATGATCATCCTCTGGATTTTTAAATGTGTTCTTGGCCCACACCTTCGCACTTTCTTGATTGTTACCAATTTTCATGGAATTGATGCATCAGACTCTGAGATTTCAGGATCAAAATGTCGCAATCTTCCTTTGCCAGTGACTGCAAATCCTCACAAAGGAACCAATGAGAGTAATAATCAAATGGAGTGGGTTGTTTACCACCTTTCTTATCGATTTTCAATAAAATAAGATGACGATCGAGCCACCCCACTTAAAGGAAAAAATAGATCATATATACGCACACAAGGAGTGTCAATAAACATAAAGTGTTTCCCAATCTTCTTGTTATTTGCAAGAAGCAAGGAAGAGATACAAAGTTAAGATAAACATTAGGTATAGGTAGCGCTCACTGGAGAAGTATAAAGGCCGCTCATAGAGAAACATGTATCATGTCAATGAGAGTTGAACCATGCATCATGTTAATGAGACTTAAATCTGGGGAGTGATTTTATAATAAGTTATACCCAATTATCTTAATGGAGGTAAATATCATAGGTTGTTCTTGAAATTTTGAACCTACACAATGAAATATATAGACGATGGAACTGTGTCTTTTGGCCTTGATCTATGTTGAAAAGTGCCATATTTTTAGTCTACATTTCATTGTTTGAAGGGGTAATAATTTTTCAAACCATATTTCATTAGAACTATGCTGGTGGATTATGATAGTGTAATGGAAGTGGATTTCCTAACTTAAGTTTACTTGGTTCAAGGACTTCTTCTAGGGAAAATGCAATTTGTGGGCCATGAATGTGATGGTTAGTTTAAATGCAATTGCAGATATAAAGTTGAATTGGGCACTTTGAAAATTACTTGTGAAGGAAAACACCAAAGCAAAATGACTGATGATAAAAATAAAATAAAACACTATAGCAAAGCGACTGATGATAATAAAAAAAAAAAATTGACTTTAGGGTAAATTTCCCAAGTCCTGTACCATGTGTTAGTTGTTATGTGTCAATTGTTAATAGTTTTCATTCTTAATTAATAAAATTAGATAACGACGTATGATAAAAGTCCATGATGTATTGCTTGTGTTCAATGTAAGGTTGGCACTGCAATCTGCCATCTTTCTAAATTTTATTGACAATACATAGCTTAGATCTTCGTCTAACAACATATTGATAAAGATTATTAGTTCAAAAGTTTTGAGTTAGGTGTTTGAGGAACTATGAAGCTGGTTTATTTACCTTAGCTCAATTTTGATTGACCGTAATAACTCTTTTCATCACTTTTCTCTATGGGAAATGTGCATTTGTCAAATTTGGCCATGCAATATTTTTATTGAAAGATGATTTTTTAGAAAAGAACTATGTTTGCTTATTTAGTTTCTCTAAAGTTTGAGTGGACACTCCACCCATCATGAGGGATATAAAAACCTCGAGGTGATGTGAATGGGTGCTGCAAGGAGAATAAATAGAATGGGGAGGAAACTAGCCATTATAAACAAAATTAAAATAATAATTAAAAATTATTAAAATTGACTTAAATTTCTTGAAAAAAAAGGGAGGAAGGAATTCATCAAAAGTTACAGGAGAAAAAATATTAAAAATATGATAGATTTGAGTAAAAAGTTCTAAAATTAAGATTTTAAAGAGAATTATAAAATATTAAATACTAAACTTTTACTTTAATTTAAAAGGAACTTATACAAATAAAAAAACAAACCTTTTAATTTAATTAAAAAAGAAGAATTATAAAATAATAATAATTTAAAAATATTGAAATAAAGAATTGGAATTAAAAAAAGCTTTGAGACTATGTGAATGGATACCAGAAGGAGAATAAATAAATTGGGAAGAAATTAATTGTTACGAAATTTTTTAATTTATTATTAAAAACCTTTTAATTTAATTAAAAAAAAGAATAATTAGAAAATAATAGTGAAAAAAAAATTGAGATGATGTGAATGGGTGAAATAAAATGGGGAAGAAATTAGTTGTTACCCAAAAATTTTAATTTATTATTAACACATTATTACAAATTATGAAAAATGAGCCAAATTTCTTAAAAAAAGGAAACGAAAATCAAAAGAAGGGGAGGAAGGAATTGGTCAAGCATTATAGGAGAAGAAAAGATTAAATGTATGATAGAGCAGGGTAAAAGGTTTAGTTGAAAGATTCAAATGTATGATCCAAATTTTGGAGACCTCTCCCTTTCACTTGTATGATCCATAATTTTGGAGATTGTTACGTGATGCCTCCTAAACTATCGTTTTGAAATTTTGTATGAACTTTGAACCAAAACCAAAACTACTGATCATACTAATTATAGATTGCCCAAAGTTGCAATGTTTAGTTTAATTGAGGTTGTGAAAGCTAATGTTGGGTTTACTGATCATACTAATTATGGATTGCCTAAAGTTGCAATGTTTAGTTTAACCAAGGTTGTGAAGGTTGATGTTGGGTTTTTGGGTTTCTTGGATCTTATGCCACTGAACATTTATTGAAGGGATCTTACTTATCTTCCCAAGAGAGGTTTTGCCATGAAACTTCCCTTTGTTATGGGTGAGGGAGTATTTGTCATCCATTTGGTTGGCATAATTGTTTCCATTAGGAATGGTTTCTAAGCAGTCAAAATATGTTCCTAATTTGTTTCTAATCTAGATAGGTGACCATTGATTGTTGGTGTTCCTTGTTAAATAACAATTTGAATCTAATCTTTATTGTCAATTAAATTTTGGTTAATGGTTTAAATTTACTATGATGAATATTCAAGCCTCATTTAAATCGCCTAAATGGAGGGAATAATTGGTGTTGCTTCATGATTCGTAAAATTCCATGGATATTCCACTAGACATTTCGTCACAACAGATCTGATAATAATATATTAAAATACTATTTTTTTTTTACATTATTACATTTTTATAAAAAAATCTAGATCTGTATATTTAACTGTAATTAGTGCATGCATGTGAATGAAAATTATGCAGAAAAAATAGAGAACGAAAAAATAAGATCACGAACACACATAAGACACAAGATATTCTCTCTGGGAAACCCTTTTGGGAGAAAACTTAGCTGGAAGGTGACGTTGCTTCGCTCTCTTTCTCTGTCTAGAAATATGGATGCGGGTACAAAGAAGTAATGCCTGTGGCCTTTGCATTGCTACAATGCACATATCCTCTCTTTCTGCTCTACCTCCAATCTCTCTTGGATATCTTTGCTTAGCTATGGAACAAAATTCTCTCGAAAGAATGGAATGCCTCTTCCTCATAGTGGTGCGATTATAACACGACCTGATAACCTACTAGTGGTTAAGTTTGACTACATCAACTCTTAAATAGACTTACAATATAGACTCTTCTAGAGTCTTACATCAAAAACATGTGGCTAGCCCATTTTCCATGACTAATGGGGGCTGACGCGACATCCTCTAAATTAAAGGTGTGAAAACAGGAAGGTCAACTTTTGAGTGACATACATTTTGCATACAGGTTTCGATTGACGTGCTTCTTACGTCATTGGAAATATATCTATGTGTAGAACATCATGAAAAGGTGTTGCGCAAAAGCGAGAAAGTTTTACCCCCAAAAAAGTCATTTGATGCCTCAAAATTCTCCTGGAAAGTTTCAGACCTCGTTTTTCCAAATTGGGTCCCGCCCGTAAAAACAATCCCATGAGATAATTCCTCCACTTTTTCCACTCCTAATGCATTGAGATGGATGATAGAAAATATAATGATGCAATTCATATCACTTCATTACTACCAATTTCACAAAATTTTGCTTTCAATTTGTGTTGCAATTTTACTGTCAATATACGTTGTGATAAAAAGCAATGTTGATACCACACTCAAGGATAATTGATAGTGAGGGGATGTGACATATTTACAATCTTTGAGAAAGATTTGAGGTGTTTGGGGTGGTGATAAAGAGACAACGTGGGGGGATGTGTAAGGAATGTCATAATGATTATTTTTTTCGAAGTAATACTATTCTATTTATAAAGGCAAAATAAAAAATACAGCGAGGCGCCGGCCTCTACGGTGCTGAACATAGTTATGTCAAAATTAATCAAAAAGGTTGTACTCGACTGCCCACCGAGGGGAAACCAGTCCGATTGAACCCAATGTAAAAGCAGGGGTCTTAGAACTTAACTTAAAAAGGCCCACATAGGGGTCCTGAATCAATACCAATCAAAACTAGCTAAATGGTTTAGAAAAAATAGCAGAGAAAAACCCCATGAAAAACCAGAGAGCGTCTAAGAGACATCTAGCGACTAGATCAACAATCTGAATGGACCCCCTGGGTCTCATCTGGAGGAGGCTCTTCCACAATGCGACATGCGTACTCATACCAATCATCATCCTCTGCTGACGTGTCGCGTGGGGAGCCACCGACTGCTTTCATGCCTGTTGGGCTGCCCTCGTCTGCATGCTTGCCTGACGTGCCTCTCGGGATGCCACCAACTGCCTACGTGCCCCCCGAACTGCCTTCGATTGCATGCTTGCCTACAGCCAACTACTCGCCATGCAGAATTCTGTCAAGACCAGCCTTGCTCATTTTTTCTGTCATCTGCTGCTTGCTATTGTTTCGTTTCTCTGGTTCACGATCATCCTTGTTCTTCTTATCTGTCTTCTGCTGCTCCCTGCTGTTCTTTTCCTCTGGTCCAAGGTCGTGGGTCTGAGCATCTTGCTCATCCTGCAAACTATTTTCCTCACTGAAAGTCACAGTGGCAGTTGCTATGATGTTAGGGCGATGCAACGTACTGTGGAAGCGAAATTGGGTCATGTGGTGAGAGGGGTGGGGAGGGCAGAGAGATTGGCGATTGGGGTAGTAGCGATCATTCTTCTGGCGCCATGGGCCTATTCCCGACCTCTACCACTGCGAGTGTTAGGGTATTTGCTAGAGAAGGGAGTAGTAGAGGGGGAAGAGGAAGGAGTAGCTGATTTAGGGTTGGGCATCGAGGGGGGGCGAATGCTTCTACCTCGACTACCACCTCTCTTGCTACGCATTTGATGGCGAGTATGCGCCATGGCTGAATGACGGTTGTTTAGCTGGGCTAGAATGGCTATGTTGTGTTCAATGATTGCAATTGGGGAGGCAAAGGTAACTCTGGAGTTGATGGAGCTATTCAGAGGAGAAACAGAGGAATTCTGGGTGGAATTCAATGCACAGTGAGTTTTTTGAGAGAAATGGAAGCCATTCCCCAAATCAACATAGCTGAGAATTGAACATCGTCTTCCAGTAATTATGTGTGAGCTTGGCTCCGCAACATGAGGGGGGCAAGAGCAGTTTAGCGGGGAAGGGTTGAATGAATTATGTCTTGTGGAAGCCATGGCCTTATGCCTGCTGCGAATTCCTCGACTTGAGCACCAAAGTAATGGTGCCTGCAGACCAACTATAACTTGCCATAAATTGGCATGGAAAGGGACGTGGGTGGCCATGTGGCTTGGCCGCCTGTCGTCCTTCTGTCTAATCTACTTTAACTTCATAATAATCACCCGCATCCGGGTAATGTCATAATGATTATTAAGTTCCTTGCTTATCTCCATTATTATTAGGAAATACTAACGATTTATAATTGAAATACATTAGCAAAATATTTTTTAGGAAATGCTAGCAAAGTATGTACATTCATAATTGAAATACATTTGCAAGAACATTTATTGAAAATATTCCTCAAATATTCTCCAATATTGAAACCCAATAGAAAATGCCTTTATGTGCACTTAAGTGAAGAAGGGTTAACATTTAAAACAATATTAAAGTTTAATTAATAAATTCAATAGAGAAATAATTAATCCTTGAGATATAAAATAAAAGTTTATTGTACTATTCAAATAAATTATTATACTATAGATTGAAAAAGGGGTTGAAAACACATTTTAAGAGTTATACATGGTAATTCAAATAATGATGGTACTACAAATTGGAAAAAGGAAATTCAAATTAATCATATTATTAGAGAGAGGAAAAAAGAGCTTCGAGAATTATTTGTTAGTAATTATACATGGTAGTTTAGAAAAATTCAAACGAATGATTATACATCAAATCTTAAAGAGGGATTGGAAAAATACTTCTCAATAACTAATATTCACCTTCTTAAGGAAAGAGAAGAGGATCAACCAAGCTCCAACAATGTCAATAAGTGCTCAACAACTTAAATTTTGCAAGAAAGGACTATATGCCCAACCTAATTCCTCAGCTTGATGATGTAGGAGCATCACCCTAGGAAAATTTACTTTGTGTAAGATCCCAAGGGAATCCTGTAAATTTGAGATGTAGGTTTTACTTTCTGCAATTTATTTGTATAAATTAAAGTTAAAGGGATTTTATTATGGAGTCAACTATCCTGATTCTAGAGGAATCTAGATCATTACATTGTTGGGATATTTTAAAGTGAGTCTTGTAAATATGGACAAATGTATAGCTTAGGTGGTAGGAAGTTTGGGACAATGTCCAATTTATGTGTAACTATGTAGATATTTTTATGTTCATGAATTTATGTGTGTTAGGCAGAGGACTTCTATATTAGAGAGGGCGGAAGGCAGAAGCCCAAAAAAAAGGAGCTCGAGAAGTGAGCTTGGGAATTTTCCTTTATAAATATTCTCTTTGTATTTAATGGAATTGATATGATTATGTGTCCAAATTTCCTATCTGAATGCATGTGAATTGACTGTTAGTAATAGAAGACGTCTTTATTTCCTTTCCAAGTGTATGTGCATTGAAGAAAAGGAATTCCTTCAAAGTGAGAGCGTGTCTCTGTTATTGAGGGAAGAACTATTCATAGAGGGATTGTAGCAACTGAGAAGGAATAATGTGGTGTCAATATTAACTGAGGAGAGCACAAGGGAGCTCTTGACTTGAGTGAGGTTTGGCTGACGAATCACCATGGCCCTATACATGTCACTATTCCACATAATAGAAGGTATGTAAGAAAATAAAATTTCCTCCATGATTGAATTTCCCTACTTCGGGTGCATTGGAATAATTGGAAGGGTGCAAGACCCAAGAATCACGCCGAGTACTTATGAATTTTGGAAGAGTTGTATATTTGTTGCAATCAAAATATTAATGTAAAGTATTTATGAATTCCGTTTGGGAGTCATCGGTCCCACAATTTGGGTAAAGGAAACCTTGAAGTGTTGATGAGTGTAAAAGGAAAATGATTTTGAGTGTGGCAATATTGTTTCGAACTCCCTGGAAGCATATGTTGTCAGTGTGAGCTGTGTATATTCCTGTGCGTCAACCACCCAATATATCAAGAGTAGATAGTATGGGTACAATCACTCTAGCGTGACTAAAAATGTTGAAGAGATCAAGCTCAGTACAATTACGAGTAGTGGAACGAGACCCATCTCGACTCCATCCTTTCAGTGAGATCGACTAGTTTGTCGGGCGCAAGAACAATTGGGGCATATTATTAAAAATTTTGACATATTTGGCGGGCGTATTGATGGTCCCAACCCTAACCTCATTAGGGTCCATGTAGTCGGGCCTATGGGCCAAGTATTTATTCGCAGAGAAATGAAGAGGAACCTAACCCTGACTAGTCGGAGGTTAGGCCATTAGACGTCAAATTGCAGCGGAAGCATGGTAGTGGGTCCCAAAGACAAAACGTGATGAGGACCGAGTTAAATAGAAACTGCTCCAGAATAGGAGGGGTTTCCAATTTATTTAAATTGGTGCAATTGTCGCTTGTAGGAAGAAGAACCAGGCATGGTAAAAATGGACGCTTAGGTAAAAGCAGAAAAGGGAAGAAGAGGGTTGTAAGAGTTTTCCCTCACATAAATTATAAAGTGAGAATGATTAGAGGTTCCATGAAGCCGAATCTAGTGTTCTCCATAAAGAGCGATTAGGAAGGTTTGAAGGCGCATGATAGAAGGAGGAAATATGCTGTTGCATCACTGAAGAGAAGATTTTCGAGTTCACGTAGCAGGCCACCGAATGGGCCTACTTTCATTGTGGTATTAAATAATTATTACATAGTTATTTCCGCCAACATATGTTGCAGCCAAAAAGGAGGAGAATACGTTGGACCTGAGAGGTAACAATTTCTCTGTTTATTTTAATGGTGACTAACAATTTGATGATTTTGTAAAGACAAATTTGAGAAGGAAGAGAGACAAAGGGACAAGAGGTAGGGAAAGGAAGTTGAACAAAAGGAGGGACACAATGCCAGAATCGAAGAGGAACAAGTCTGGGAGAAAACATCAAGAGAACTGCTAAGAAGAGGAAGTGGCATAGAGGAAAAAATTTCCAAAAAGGGGCAGAGTTGGAAGGAGTGTAATAGAGACCAACCAAATGTTGGGTGTGGAGCTTGATTATCTTCTGTATTCAAAGGTTTTAGCCAGATGTATACCCCAGGAAGATTGTACACCCCTCCACGCGGGGGGTGCAGGGGGCCATCCCCCCTGGCTGGGGGGTCCGGGGTCCAGTGGTCCCCCGGTGGGGGTTCGGGGGCGGTGCCCCCGAAGCTAAAAACAGATGTAAAATTGCCTTGTAAAAGTATAGTAATTTCTAGTCAATCTGGGCCGTTCATTAAGCAGATGATCTGACGGTAGAAGTTATGTTTAATTTAGGGTTTTTTGCCCTAGAAGGCAACTCCTCACTATATATGAGGGAATTGTATTGCGTCTATACAGATTTTTGTATTCCGAGTGAGGAAAAGAGGGGATTGAGAGCGAAGAGGGAGCTATAGCGGATCTGCTGTAGGTTGTATCTCTTCAGTTTGCTGCATAATATAATAAAAGAAGGACTAGTTGTTTCTCCATGGACGTAGCCCAAAATGGGTGAACCACGTATATTTGTGTTTCTCTTGTTTTATGCGTTTTTTGTGTTTATATTTCTGCAATATTTTATGTGTTCCATTGCTCTGTAATATATAATTTCCTAACACCAAAAAATAGATTCTAAGAAGAAACCTTAGCAGGTAAATGGTATGTCATTTTGTTTAAATTTTGGAAAGAAAGCTAACAATTGCAGGAAGTAGCAGATGTGGATGATGTAACTACAACTCGTAGATATCTATAAAGGATTTGCAAAGTTCCCAGAATAAGTGGGAAGAACCCTTGTAACAAGAGAGGTTGCTGAAGAAGAAAACCCAGTTGCAGTTGGAGAGTAAAGGGGACAAAGGACATACTCAAGATAAGGGAACTAGGAGAGTTCTCCAAACGTGAGCAAGGTCACTAGAAAAAGCCAAAGGAGGAGCAAGAGGTGCTCAAGAGATTCCAAAGGAGGGAACTAAGGGACACCAATAGTTAGGTGGAGGTGAGGTGTTCAAGTAATAAGTAATGGAGAAGGCTTGTTATAGGGGCTTATCTACATCTCAAAATGGGCAGGTGAAATCTCACAAGAAGGGAATAAAGGAGATGGTTGCCAATGGCGATCATTAGGGCTCAAATAAGATCCAAAGCAAAGGAGAAAATGATGACAAGAAGGGGAATGACATGCAAAATAAAATAAGCCAAGGGAAATTGATAAGGACACAATTGAGTTGAAAGAGAGAATCAAATTTGTGGAGATGATGCTTGAACGCGAAGATCATAGACGAAGATTAGACCTAATGAGAAGGTTCATCTTGCTTGTCAGACGAAAGGGTTTCAAGAAGAACCATAAGAGGCCATAGAAGGAGTTGAAGAACCTGCTGAATGCTTCAATAAGAGATGAAGATCTCAAAGCAATTGAGCTTAAGGCTAGAGCAGTTCACACTTGTGAACCAATGAGAGGTGACATCCTCGGAGGAGAAGATAATGAGAGATTGTTTGAAAGTCTCATGGAATGCATGCAAAGTCCAAAGTAGCAGAGGTAGTTTTCAATATAGGATGTTAATGAGACACTATTCAAATGTCTCAAGGACTATGGAGAATGTCCCATGGAAGATGCGGGTGAGGTGTTGGAAGAAGGCCAGTAAGAAGAACGGGTAGCAGAAATACGAAAGGTATATAGATGGAAATTCATCTTTAAAGTTGGTGAAATGTATGTGAATATTGGAAATAGGTATGAACATGATGTCCAACAGAGAAGATAAGGCACATGGACTGCCTCTCAAAATTGAGAGCAGGAAGAGAAGGAGTGTTGAAAATAGTGTCCAGAAACTGCCATTATGGTAGATGAGAACAAGGATATTGAAGTGGTAGAACAATCCTCAAAAGATATCATGAAACTGAGTGGATATGATAGTGACATTGAGGAGATAGGACCAACTGAAGGTCTCATGAACTACAAAATAAGCCCAAATTTGCAACAGATGTCAAGAGCAATAGTGGGGGCCAAAGAAACTCACTCTTTTAAAGATGATAATTTATTTTTGTGTAGGTCAAAAAGAGGGACATACATCAAAAAATGTCATACATGATGAGGAGACTGTAGGAGGAAATAAAAGATAAGCCGCTAAGATATGTGACCAATAGATACAAGGAAGAGCATATGAATCAGCAATGAATGGAAAACCATCTGAAATTGCCATAAAGATTGTGGATGAAGGCTTGTTTTTTCAAACCACTAAGAAGGACATAATTCAAATTCTATTGAAATAAAGGAGGACACATTATTTACTCATAAGGAGTATCAGAACATGACCTTTGCACATGAAGGAGAAGTGATCAAAGACTATGAGAAATCTTATGTTTTTAAAATTGACAATTGGTGTGTGAATGCAGGTATTGAGGTGCCCAAGGAAAACCTAGTTGGGTTGATGGATGAAGGAGAGTCCTCAATAAAAGCTTAGGAAAATTTTCAGGAGTAGAAGCCATGAGTGAAAAATTTATCCCTTGCAATGGGTGAGGAGAATATGATGGATGCAAATAAGGATGAGTATACAAGTGAATATGTTGCTGTGGAATTGAAAAATATTGAATTGGATTGTAAAAGTCTTCAGGAGGAATTCAATGAAGGTGAAGATCAATATTTAAATGTGCCGCTCATGAAAGAGTGGCGAGGACACTTTGTAAAATTTTAGCTGGAGGACGATGGCCATAGGAACAAGCTGGAAGATGAAGTTAGGAAGAAGAGAATTCTGATGCAAAAGGAACCCATGGGAGTGTACAAGCAAAGGAGGAAAAAAACCGTCAAGGGAAATTAGATGAGTGTGCAAGTTTTCCCAGCAACATAAGTAGAAGATTGTAGAATTAAGTGTGGGATCCTGGCAGACAAAACTAGAGTTGGATCAAGGTAGCTATGCATATGAACAATGCTAACATTTTGTTTGGGATCCTGGAGGGTTTAATCATTTGACCATGAGGCCCACTTTTTTCCACCTGGGGAGTTTGATGCAGGAGCATCACCCTAGGAAAATTTACATTGTTTAAGATCCCAAGGGGATCCTGTAAATTCAAGATGTAGGTTTTATTTTCTGTAATTTATTTGTATAAATTAGATTTAGAGGGATTTTATTATGGATCCAACCATCGTAATTCTAGAGGAATCTGGATTATTAGGCTGTTGGGATATTTTGAAGTTGGTCTTTGAAAATAGGGACAAGTGTGTAGCTTATGTGGTAGGAAGTTTGGGGAAAATGTCCAATTTCTATGTAATTTTGTAGATATTTTTATGTTCATGAAATTATGTGTGTTAGGAAGAGGACTTTTGTATTAGAGAGGGAGGAAGGCAGAAGCCCAAATAAAAGGAGAGCTCGAGAAGTGGGCATGGGCATTTTACTTTGTAAATATTCTCTTTGTGTTTAATGGAATTGATGTGATTATGTGTCCACATTTGCTATCCAATTGCATGTGAATTTACTACCAGTAATAGAAGGTGTATTTATTTACTATCTAAGTGTATGTGCATTGAAGAAAAGGAATTTCATTAGAGCAAGAGTGTATCTTTGTTATTAAGGGAAGAACTGTTCAGAGAGGGACTATAACAGCCGAGAAGGAATAATTTGGTGTCAGGATTAACTGAGGAGAGCACAAGGGAGAGCCAAAATTGAGGAAAGTTTGGTTGATGAATCATAGTTGCCTTTTACATGCGACTATTTATCATAATATAAGGTATGTAAGAAAATGAAATTTCCTCCATGATTGAATTTCCCTACTTCAAGTGCATTGAAATAATTGTAAAGGTGCAAGACCCAAGAATCATGCCGAGTAGTTATGAAGTCTGGAAGAGATGTATATTTGTTGTGGTCAAAATATGATTGTGAAGTATTTATGCATTTCATTTGGGAGTCATCAAACCCACACTTTGGTTGAAAGAGTATTTGAAGTGTTGATGAGTGTGAAAGGAAAATGACTTTGAGTGTGGAAATATTGTTTCAAACTTCGTGGAAGCATATGCTTTCGGTATGAGCCATGTACAGACCTGCACGTGAACCACCCAAGAGATCAAGAGAAGATAGAATGGGTATAATTGCTTTGGAGTGACTGAAAACGCCGAAGGGATCAAGCTCAATCCAACTATGAGGAGAGGAACAAGATCCATCTCGACTCCATCCTTTTAGTGAGATCAATTGGTTGGTTTGGCACGAGAATAGTTGGGACATAACATTAAATTTGTTGACATATTTGGAGGGCATATTGATGGTCATGGCCCCAACCTCATTAGGGTCCATGTAGTCGAGCCTACGGTCCAACTATCTATCTGCAAAGAAATGAAGAGGAACCTGACCTCGAATAGTCAGAGGTTGGTCCATTAGAGGTCAAATAACAGTGGAAGTGTGGGAGTGGATCCCGAAAGAAAAAAATGATGAGGACAAAGCTAAATATAAATTACTCCAAAATAGGAGGGATTTTTTATTTATTAACATTGGTGTAATAGTTTGTTAAAGAAAGAATAACCATGCATGGAAATGATGGAAATTTGGGTAAATTTAAAAAAGGGAAGAATAGGGTCGTAGGAGTTTTCCATCACATAAATTATAAAGCGAGAATACCTAGAGGGTCTATGAAGTTGAATGTAGTCTTCTCCATAAAGAGCGATTAGGAAGGTTTGAAGGCGCATGATAAAAGGAGGAAATTTTTCATTGCATAACTAAAGAGGAGTCTTAGGTTCACATAAGAGGCCATCAGAGGGGCCTTCTATCACTTGAGAGACCAGGGTCCTCGATCCCACAACCCTCCATTTGTGTCTAGTCTTAGGAAAATCATATATGCAATCTTTCACCATTCGAAGGTAAATTAAAATATTCGCATAGGGTTGCATATTAGATTATTAGTCGCCTTCCATCCTAACTACATTTCCACATTCAAGAAACCAAGAAAATTTCCAACTTAAAATATAGGGAGGGTTGAAACAAAATATGGCCTTTTTAGTCCAATAAAAATTTACAAAATTACATTTTGTTTTAAACCATAATGAGAATTTTATATTATGAAAAAAATCTATTCTTGGATCACAACTTGTACATTAGGTGATTACATTTGTTTGCAAGCCAAGGTCAGATGAAATTCAAACTTCATTAAAGCTACCATCTAAGATAAGATACTTGTTTGACAACTTACTTTCCTAATTAGAGTTGGGTATTTAGAAGTAAATACTTTCCAAAAGACCTATAAGATGATACAAAACTTACAAAACATAAGAGAAGTTTGTTACAATCAACCTATAAATTAAGCTTCAAAATTTCTCTCTTTCGGGAGAGTCACATTTAGATCGATATTAACCACATTACTAATGCTTTCCTCACTTCAGTTGGAGGGGAATGAAGGGTCATTGACTTGATAATAATTCAAAAATCATCAACTTGTTCTCACCAATTGTCCACTTCGTCCTTTGTTCTCTTTTGATGAGTCATATATTCCACCATGACCGAGTCAGATAGTTGATTTAGCTTTGTGAGTATCAGAGTTAAGTTTTCTTCCATCCTATTCATTTAGGTTACAAGAGATTCCATAGCAATAATTCCAGGGAGAAAAAACACTATAAATTTAACCATCATTGAGGTTACTTTAACAATTTCAATCGTTGGCCCATACACATCCCCCCAAGGAAAGTAAAGAGAATATCAAAACACAAAACACTCTTCCACGATACAATGAATACCCAATGTGTTTTCGACCATGAATTAATTACCTTCCTAACTGCTGAATTAAAGTATCAAACAATAACAAAAACACTAACCCAATTGGAATTTCTATTCTGGTAGTTCTACACCTTAATAATCCAAACATACATGCCATGCTAGCTTGGAGGCAACACTACTTTTCTGTGAAATTCAACATCCATAACGAATTTTTACTATGAATTTTGAAGGCCCGAGGTAAGTTTCCATTTAACATTAGCCTTGGGAGTGATAGGTTGGCCAACTTATGAGCCAACCACGCATACTTTTTGGCCCTCACTTGCAAAAAAAATTGGTCAAGGAGCTGAGGGGAGTTGTTTTCCAAAGGTGTTTATCCCATTCGTTTCTCCAATTCCTCCTTAGCAAGCTTGCCTTGCTTCTTTCCCTTGTTTGGATGTGAAAGTATTCCCTTATAACTTTGTAGTGATCCATCACATTCTCCTTAAATACTAAAGGCTTAAATGGAGGTGGGTTTCCAACTATTGCCATTAATCATGATATTATCACCATGCATTCAAAACAATGCAATCACACATAATGGACCAACAATGCTGATGAGCACTAGTATTGCAGCAAGAATGTTGCAACTCCTGGGGCTACCAAATTTACTTCATCAACCTGGGGTTCGTACAAATTTGGAGGTGACAGTGCTGTATACACAGTAGATGCAATGGTCTACTCTTGTCGCTTTTCAACTGGGGCGATAGACCGCTAGGATTTTCAAAACAGTCTTCTATTGACTAGAAAGAGTTTGACTACCAAATGGAAAAGGGAAAATTATTCTTAATGAAAAAAGGGAATGTTGCCTACTCTAAGAAATGAAAGCGTTGAACTAGAAGGTGCTATAAAGTGACATGAAATCATCTAGCTAAGCATCTACACATTTTGTTGCAAAAGAGACCTATCTTAACCTTGTATATAACATCTAGTTATTTGGAATAACTGAGCATGGAATTTTATCTAAGAACTACTGTGATTGTTGCATGCATGTGCCAACTTAGAATTTGTAGAAAAATCCTTTTCGTATTTTTAATTTTATGAATGCAAATGCTAATTTAATCAATTTGTTCTTTGGCAGGGGAGACATGTATGGAGGAAAAGGTCTAGAATAGTTTCAAGGGTATGGAAGCCAAGTGGAGGCCTAACCTAAGCTCAAATGACCATTTCTGCTCAATTCGGTCTTAAAACAGGCCACTACAGGGTTTCCTGTAGTACTACAAGATGTCCTAGTTCTACTATAGGATGCCCTGCTTTACTACAGGAAACAAACCGAAAGATTGTAAGGAGGTAGGAAAGGTAGAATGAAGTGTGGGAAAGACGTCTGATGGGGAAATAAGGCATGGAGGAGGTGCATACTACCCAAGGCTCAGTCAAATGCTCCGAAGTGGTTGGATTTGCTCAAGGAAAACGTCCACTTTGCTTACAAAACAAAAAGTCAGATTAGGGTTTGGAGGAATTTGGCAGCGTAGGTGGAGAAGACTTAGTCGAGGCGAATGAGATGAGGTCTCCCTGCAGATAAGAAACTCCTACAACAACATACACTCTTTTCTTCATTTATGCACAATTTCATTTATACATGGAAAAGATGAGTTGAGTGTAGGAAAAACAAAGTTATTAATAAATAATGGCTAAGTTTATGAAATGGAAGTGCTTCTAAACCATATCAAACTCAAGAGATCAAAATGACAATTGCAGATACTTATAAGAAATTTATAGGTAATGATCTATTCAACAAGAGACCCTACGTTATGCAGTAATCAAACAATAAATTTGTTTTTGGGCTATGTGAATGGAGCCCTCAAATCATGATCCCATAAGGGAGATGAGGTAAAGGCAACTATCACAAGCTTTTATAAAGTGTTTACTTTCACTATGATGCCATTGATCTATATATCCACAAATGGAAGAAAACTAAGCAATCATCCAAATAGTTGTAGATTAAAAAAAACCAAAATCACTTCAGCAACTAACTATGAATGTAATCTAAGCATATATGTACAGAAAGAGGAACCTCTGCTGCTAGGGTTGGGCCCTAACCCAAGAGATTCAGTCCTCTGAGTCAACTCAGTGCTGGATCAAGGGAATGCTTTTCATTTTCATTAAAATATAAAAAATACACAAGAGTTATCAGTCACAATGTCTTAGCTCGAAAATGCCTCTTGGCTACAACAAAAAAAGTCAAATCCTAATGAGGCTCTAGGCATTCTTATTATACAACTGAAGCTACCAACAACTTCCTTAAATTTAGGGAGGCTTGGCTTCTAACTTGAGATCAACTTGTCTTCAACTATCACTGGCTTGGCTACCAATGACCTCGGTTTCTTGGATGCTTGTAACTCTGAGCTGATGAGATCTGGTGGAGGAATATTCAAGTGAGTGAGGAGTTAAGGAGGGAGATCTAATCTCCTAAAATCCCTCTTGCTTGTCTACTTCGAGTTCCTTCACTTAAATTAGCCAAAATTGCTCCAAATCCTGCAATTAATGCACAATAGGCCACATGACATAACATCTCATCTTTACCCTTCTCACTAAGAAAAATGTAACAAGACATGTAAAGAAATATGAGAAAAGTTGATTTTAATAAGCTGGAGAGTGGAATTAAGGTCCATATAATTTACCTATTGATGAGCCTCATCAAATGACTCTCCCACGCATAAGCTTTCACAATGAAATCAACTAAATTCATGTATTGAATTGGAAGGGGATCCATGTAAAGATACATGGGCCTCCCCAATCCTTTAACCAATATTTTCATGTATGTTACACCAACTCATTTAAAAGGATGCATTTTGATTTAGGTTGTTCATTTTGAAGTATGACACCTTCCTCTAATTTCACACATTCATTGGCCAATCTATTTGCTTCTGAGTTGTACATTCTGAGAACGTGGTAGAAATGTATCTTGGAGAAGGATTGCTTAAATGCGTGGATTATTTCTATAATTCCTATTAGTTTATAATCTTTGGGCAAGTTTCCTCGCACCAAGTGTTAAATGATGACTAGCGAATCTCCCACAACATCCAAGTTCTCTATATGAGATTCTTTTTCTAACATTGAGCCTTTCATCATGCCATATGATTAGATAGGGTTATTTTATAATTTTTTGAGGCCCTAGGAATATTTTATTACTTTGTTTCCAATAGGGTTAAGAATGACTCCTCCCATTCCTTCCACCCTTTCCAAAATTACAATTCCATAAATATTATGCATTGGCATATAATGCTCGTAATTATTGGACTTATTAATAAATATGATTCCATACTTTAACAAACCACAAGGTCAATAAAATGAGCACCCAAATGTCCCAATATGACATCAAAATCAAACATAGTACAATGTAGAACATCATCTTTACTTCCAATATCAATATTCATAAATATGAACGGTTTTGGGTGAAGGTTTGAAGGTTGTGTCATACACATCCCTAATCCATGTGGAAAGATGATATGGACCCCTTCATGATCATTGATGATTAGGAAGGTATAATGGTATTTATCATATATTAATAACCTAAGAAAATCATGACATTTTGTTCATTTAAACTTTGGCAAAACAAATTGGCATAAGGTTCGTTAATCAATTTTTCTCATAGTGGAGTCATCCCATGTAAAAAAGGTAGGGATGGTTAGGTTGGGCCATTACAAGTTGTTATAGGGGAGATTTGATGTCACATATTCCTTCATGGAGCTTGGGCCTTCAATTCAAATATTAAGGCCAATCCTCTCATTCTTTGAGGAGATCTCAAGAAAATGAGAGAGAAATTAAGGGATAGCTTGAAAGGATTGTAGTGTAATTGAGAACAACTTGTCCATGCCTTGTTATTATGGTGAAGACATGCATGTGGATGGAACTCACACTAGGTGTTGTCTCCAAGGATATTTGGTGAGGGATTTATATGTGATGATGGATTTTAAAGAGGCTTACCCTTCTCACATCATCTCTCCCATTTTTTATTTTTTATTTTCTGAAATGGAATTAGGAAATTTTTTTATCCTATTTGTGAAGCGAACTTTTAGTGTAACTTCATCTTCTGTTGCATCTTCATTTCCTTATTTATTTCCTTTGATGTACTCACTTGAATTGAATTAAAGGCCTTAATATTCATGAGAAGCTTGAACTTATCACATAGTCACTAGTGGATGCTATTGATTAGTATAATCACTCTGTTGATAGCTGTTTGATTTTTTTTTTTTGATTTTGTAATATGCTACAAAACCTTTCACCTCTGTTAAGCTTAGTCACATCTCAATTGGCCCCTAGTGATTTGTTTTCATTTTCCTTATAAACCTGTTTTCATTGTCATGACTAAAAGGGGAGGACCACTAAGATGTTTACATTGCATCCTCCATGTGAAAATAATGAATACACATATTTGATATGTTATGCATTTTTGGATGATTTCGATGCTATTGTACAATGATGTGAGTTTTGGCTATGTTTGTTGCAATCACAACATATAGATAAGTTTTGTTACATGTAAGGATAAATGGATTCAACACAAAAAACACATAAAAGGTTAACTATTTATGAAGGAATGGTTAACCAATCATGTTATTGCATTTCATCACAACTATGGATTGAATGAAGGGTACAATTTCAAAACTACATGGTTCACCATAGTAAAAGGGTTTGATTGGCATGTATATGTGTGTGTGTGTGTGTGTGTGTGTTATAGAAATCTTTTATTATGTTTTTAAAGGTGGGTCACTCTATTTAATACAATGGTTTAATTTTGATTTATCATATGGCAAAGGATTGGGAAATATATAGTTACAAAATTATTGTGTGTGCCTCAACCTTGATATTATATGCACAATATGTATTGCAAAGTTTTTTTGTGTCATATGATCCTGTTCTGTTACATCCCAACGTGAGGATTCAAATTTTGAAATCTTAGTATGATATATCCTTTGATGATCCATGTGGATATTGGTGGCCACCCACCAAGTCCACTTGGACCCCCACCATTGTTTCTTTCAGCTTTTCAGTTTCCTTAATTGTAGCAAAGTTTACTATTTTTAGCAGTTTTTTCGGGTCCTAAACTTCCGGAGCCATTCTGGGGCCCTAAACGACGTTTTTTGGGAAAACTGGGAGCAACATGGGTCCATGGACCGATGTTTCTCTTCCCAAAGTTGTAGTTCTTGGATAGATATTTCTAACGAGATATTGTACGCGTCAAATGGAGATTGTATGCCAAAGTTATGACCCCGGGAAGTTGATGTACCAATTTACCCAAACAAGGCCCACAGTTTGGCGTTTCATCTTCTAGGGTTAGGTTTTTGGATGTTTAGGGTTTTCCATTGTTTCTCAACAATAAATAGGCTTTCGAGCCTCATTGTAACACAGTTCAGAGGCATGTAGCCACCACATCTCTTCTCAGAGATAAGCTACCATCGCCCTAGTTGTTTATTTCCATTTTCTGTTTGTAAGCATATCTCAGTATTTTACATTAATGAAATGAAGTATTATTTCCACTGCGTCTTTGTGTTTATGGTTATCTCTGTAACTTGTTGCATTCCTATTTAAATTTGGATCAGTGGTATCTGAGCGGTATGTTTTTTCTCTGTTTTTCTTTGCATGTCCCCAACGAGGTCAGGATATAAGGATTTAGGGCTTGAATTGGTCGAACCTTTGCAAGACTAGCCTCACAAAACCTGACGGCCTCCCATGGCGGATGAAAAGAAAGACGAGGGAGTAGGAGATCCTATCAAAATCTTGCTCGAAGAGGCCCTCGAGCGACAAAGGAACGCGATGACGAACAACTTTTCCCAGATCCTTCAGCGGCTACCTAGGGGCGACGCATTGGCTTCCCACAGTTACTCTGGAAACGCCACACTATTTAAGGTACAAGTTAATTTTGAAATCCCCATATTTGAGGGTCAGATAGATGCAAATGTTGTCGATAAATGGTTAAATCTGCTAGAGGGTTATTTTTCTGTTCATGATTTTTCCAGTCGGGAAAAGATTATTTTCGCTCTTCTCAAAGTAGCCCCCCACGTCAAGGACTGGTGGGAAACCTACTGCGAACAGAAGGATGAAAGTACCGACTCACTATTTTCAGCCGCACCCACCTAGAATTCATTCCGGGATGCCATCAAGGAACGGTACTGCCCTGTCGGAAGCTATGAGGATCAATACATAAAGTGGACCACGTTGCGGCTGGGAAGGGACCAAGACGTGCTGGAGTTTACCAATATTTTCCATACCCTTCACACAAAGTTGGGTATCAAGGATTCAGAGCAGCATTTGATACTCAAATACCACAACTGCCTGCACAAGTACATCTAGGAAGAAATAGAATTCCTGAACATCTCCTCGCTTGGCACGACATACTGATATGCCGTCAAGGTCGAGCAAAAGTTTAAACAGAAGAAGCGAGACTTTGGATTTGCAAATCCGAAGCAAGGGAAAGGTGCCCTCAAATCACAGAACAAAGGACAAAGCCAAGGTGGGGTGGCCCAAGACAACCCGCCAAAGTTGCAAGAAAAGAACAGCGCCGCAAAGCTGAAAAAGGACACGGGAAAATGGTGTGAGTTCCATAAGAGCTCCACTCACAACACAAGTGAGTGTCGGGCCAAGCAGTCATTGGTGGCTGAGCGAAAGGTTTCAGAATCAGATGCATGTTCCGACTTTGAGTCAAAACCCAACAAGGGGAATGACAAAGGGAAGTAGATTATCGATGCGGAGCCCAACGCCACTGTTGCCACCACGAAGATCCAGAAGGAGGAACTCGAAGATCCAGAGGAGGAGGAGCGTCTCTTCCACTCCTAGATGTGGGTAAAGGGATCCCCGCTACAGTTCATTGTCAACGGCGAGAGCCAAAAGAACCTCATTTCGGCAGAGGTCCTGAAGCGGCTGGGCTTACCGACCTGTTGTGCTGTACAGCAACCCCCCATTTCATAAAAATTTTCTTTAAAAATCATAATATGGAATGGGTTCCTTTTAAACATAGATGTGTGAATAAATTGGTATTAACCCATTATTAGGAAAAACCCTCATCAAAAGGTCCGACTGAAATATGATATCCCTTTTAAACAATGATAAAATAGGTCTTTTAAACAAATCATAAAGCTTTTTATTATTATGATAAAGCGATCGGAAGATCGCATATCGCAATAATAAGAGGAACATAAATAAAGGCCCATTGAATTACTCCGATCCGAAAAGGGAAATCGCTATCGGATATCGGGAAAAGGCAAAGCGCATCGTATATAAGGCACCCCCCCATTCCTCCGATGCGATAAAGGGTATCGCTATCGGCAATCGGCTGTGGTAATCAATGCATTAACTGTGACACCTTCAAATCCCCTGATGCGATAAGGCGTATTGCCATCGGCGATCGACGATTTCGCAATAGCGTAAGTAAAGTGACCTGAGCCCTACCCCGATTGCGATGCATTAAATCAAGGCGCGCGTTTCTAAGCATATTAAAGATTGGCATGCATTATATCACCTTTGGTGATTGAACGATATTTTGGACTATTATTAAAACCCTCCCTTTCACGTCGCCAATCATCAAATGCGATTAGACGCCAAAAATCTAAGCCACGCTTGAATCAATTATTCACCATATAGACGTTATGATGGATATTTAAAAGCTCCCTTATCATGACTGACAGGTGAAGCGGCCAATTAATGAAGCAATTATGCTGAGATTTTCCACTTAGATTCTATCTGCGGCAATTTCACTATGATCTTTGTTTACTCGCTAATAGATATAACTCTTTCATATTGGCTCATGTTATCCATTTCTCTGTATCACGCTGGTTTCCTTCCTTGTGCAGAATTTCGTCGAAGTATCAAGTTTTAAGCAAATGGGAAAGAAATCCAAGAGATCCGCTGCAGCAGTGGCCCCCGCAGTAAGAGTCCAGCCTACCAGTGACCCAGGACCAAGCAAAAAGGGCCTAATTTCGGACACTACATGTCTCGGCCTTGGAAATACAAGCTGGCAAAGCATTTATAATTTAATTGAGGTAGAAGAACCAGAGGAAGTGTTCGAAGAAGCTACTGCAGGCTCAACTAATAAATTAGACGCCTCCCTGAAAGATTTGGCCGACTCATTTTTACACAGGATAACAGCTCGAGAGAAAATTCTTCCTTACACTGATGTGGTCAGATGGGTGGTAGAACAAATTCCTGTTTCTAATAGGACGTTTTGCACAGTTGATGGAAGATTTTTCGGTTCATTTCAGCCTGACGACTTGAGGAAAATGTACCATTTGCCCGAACCTAAAAAGAAATACAACAAATCCTTTCTGGAGAAATTCGCAGAGGAGAACGAGACAGAATCAGCCCCGATTAGACAATGGAGACAAAATCCCGTAAAGCACAAACATGAATCATCGGGTAAGTACTTCGTGGATTCCTTGGCATCTCCTTACTGTTACGCTAGGGCAATGATGTGTAGGATATGGGGAATGCATGATTCAACAAAATTTACTATTGAAATGGTGCCTTTAATGGAAGCGGCTGTTAGTAGTTATGTCATGGATTGGGCGAATATATTGTCTGATAAATTAGCCTCTGCAATTCTTGATTTTAGATTCAATTCACGCAAAACCACCAGGACTATTCCCCCCTTCTATTACAGTGCTTATGTTATGGATATGCTTTGCTTTAATTCCGAATACCCGATACTTGGGTGGAGGTGGACGCCACAGGACCCTAAGCCAATCCACATCTATCATCAGATGTTACGGAAGGCACATTATAAAGACCGCTTGTATAAAATCTGTAATGGTCTTATGTTGCCTATCTATTATGCCATTTTTGATAAGCCTGCCCCAAGGATTTCCGAGGAGGAAGAAGTTGACTTGACTGCTGTGGGAAATTGGTTTGGGGAAGATAAATTCACATATATAAGGGTGTTTGGTAGCACCACAAGACCCCATGTCCTCCCATTATATGTACCTGATAAACTGTTGGCACGAGAATTAGCTTACCAAATAACAACCGCTGGAACGTCCAAAACTCTTAGGACTTCCAAAAAGCAGCTATGGCCCATATTCCCTTTGAGATGCGGTGTTTATACCATACTTGATTGGAAACATGCTGAGAAGGAGACAGGAAAAATAAATATGCTCAATCTTGCGACCATTCCTAAAAGGCAATTCGATCCCCGGAAGGTTGCCTATAATGTGCTTTAACAAGCCAAACTTACTAATTTTGACCATGAAAAGGATGAATTTGATGATCTATTTTCTTCAGTAGAATCATTGTCTCAGGTTAAAACATTGGCCAGGATGAAATATAATGATGAAGGACTGGTAGAATTCAACAGGCTCAGAGAACAGAGGTTGAAAACTCTGCCTCTGGACTTGTTGGCTACTACACCGACAACTAAGTCAAGCGAGCCTGAACAGAAAAGTATTGACGAGCCTCCTGCTACAGAGAAAATTCCCGAAAAGGGAAAAGAGTCAGAAAAAGGAAAAGGAGGAGACTTGATCAATCTTCCCTTTTTCCAGCTCAAACAGAGATGGCTAATGTGGCGTGGAAGGAGGAATTGAACCCTTCCGATGACCTTACGAAACTCTCCCAGTATGCCAGAGCATATTCCGCAGCCACCATGGATAAAGCCTCGGAAGTGAGCAGTCTCCTTAAGGAAAAAGATCAAATGATTGGCTCATTACATTCGCAGGTGTCTGAAGCACAACGGAAAATAGAACAATTGGAACAAAAACTATCAACACAGGGGCAGACAAACAGCCAATTAAATGAGCAATTGCTCAAAGAGAAACAGAGGATAGATTCGAGTGCAGTGCAGAAAAAGAAGGAATTGTCCGAAGCATTGGCCAAATTAAAGGCAGTGAATGAACAAATGAGCAAGACTAAGGATGAGCAAATCGCTCAACTGTCACAAGAAGTAGAAAAGTTCAGGAGCCTTCCTCAAGTAGCAGAGTTCAGAACAGAAGCTCTACAAATCAATAAGGCATTGATTACACAGCTAAAACTGCTATGTCATAACATTTCTCTGGCTGAACCTCTTTGTGAGATTACTACATCAATAGTTGATAAATCAGTTGAAGCTAGACAGGATTTAGAACAGGCCGATGAGACCTTAACCAGTTTTCTTGCTTGGCAAGACTCCCTTGAAGGACAGGCTTCAGATCTGCCCAAAATTCTAGAGTCACACAAAGACATCCTGTTCCTAGAATGGCAGACGCAACTAATGAAGGCAGAAAGAGAAACCTCAAGATGTCGGTTATCTACTAGCAATTTAATTGAATTTTTCAATGACACTCTTTATCTGTCTAACATGATTTCACAGTGTAATCCAGGTAAATTGACATCGGCCAAAGCCTTGGAACAAACATGCAATCAGGAATTGGAAAAGAAAGGAAGACTAATCGCTGGCATCCAAAGTTTAACTTGGGATACCTTTTGGTTTTTCTTAATCAAGCCATACAGTCAGAGGGCCGCACTCAAATGTTTAACTGATGCCATCAGTTGCATGATCCCCAAGATCCAAGATGCCACATATTCAATTCAATTGAATTCTCACCTAAGTCGCCATCCAGAGTTGCAACTGATGCTAGATATCTGCCAGCTCAAGCCGAAGGGAGATCATCCGAAACACTGAATCATGCTGCCGATTGAGGACAAGCCGATTTTGAGGAGATATTCATAGCATAGTTGTAGCAATTAAATAGCACTTTTATTTTGTAATTAGTTAGCTTAATTAATATTTATAGGCCCTTTCATGCATTTGGAAAGGGTCCTCAGTTTTTGTATAAACTCAAATCAAGAAGTCACACTATTGTGCTTCTGATCTATTTTTTATGAAGACTGGGCCAGTATTCTGAATTTTGACGAAGAAAGCTTTGATGACATGTACACTATTGCCTTTTGTACATATGGTACTATTATCTATGCTCTTGTGTCATTCTTTTATGTGAATCAACATTCGTTTAAATTTTGCTATCATTGAATGTATGTATGTGTTTTAACAACAATCCTTGTACTTTTCACTATTGAATGTCTAAGGAATGTTATTCTTACAATCATATCTATGTCCATGATATATATGAGGAATAATGTAATAATGTTTACTTGATTGCTTGTTCAACTATTTGGGCTTAGTAATTATCATATGAATAAATATCTTTGTTTACCAACAAGAGTCATCTATATGCCTGTTTGTGGATGAAAACCATCAAAAGTTACGCTAAAAGCAGCAATTCCCCGGGATAGGATAGTTGTTTATAATTTTATTTTTAGATTAAACTTTCATCCATTATCATTAGATATTATAGAATCAATCATTTATCCATCCTATATACCAATCATTGGGAAACTGGTCCCATTATATCCAGTCAGAGCCACCACACCAAACGGAAAAGGAGTTGACTTTAAGGTCCGGACCAGGTGGTTATCCCCGATGTTGATGCAGTGATTTTCGAGGCATCAACACGACCACAGTAAATCCACAACAATACACGATCAGGTGGCTTCACCAAGGACAAGAACTTCTTATGAGCCAGCAATGTCGCCTTCCATACAACATCAAGCCCTTCAGGATGAGGTATTGTGTGACATTTCTCCCCTTGAAGTTTGCGATGTATTATTAGGACAACCATACTTGTGGAAGCGACATGCTGTGTATGAATCAAGGCCCCATGCTGCTTTTATTACTTTGGGAAATAAGTTGTACAGGATACCGGAGGTAGCACCACCTACCGCCATCTCTTTGGTTACTGCAAAACAATGCAGTGAGCTCATTTCGAAAACCGGGAAATTTGTTTCCTAATGATACACCCTCAAGGAAAGAAGAAGACAGTGGCCACGACCTCTAGACAGGGCCCCTCCACATGACAACTACAGATGGACAAGGTCGTGGATGAGTATGAGGACATCTTCACCTCCCCCATAGGGGTTCCTCTACACTGCCAAGTCAATCACTCCATCGATCTAACCCCAGGTGCGCTGCTGCCTAATGGATCAATCTATCGGCACTCCGTTCTGGAGAACGATGAAATCAAGAGGCATATTTAGGAGTTGCTACAGAAAGGTCACATCTGTCCGAGTTCATCACCCTGTGGGAGCCCGATTGTGTTGGTACAGAAGAAGGATGGGACTTGGAGACTCTATATTGACTATCGGGCATTGAACAAGATCACTGTCCGTAATAGGATCCCACAGATCAATGACCTCCTGGACCAACAGAAGGGGGCAAAATATTTCAGCAAGATCGATTTGAAGTCAAGATATCATGAGGTACCAATCGAACCCTCCGATGTGTGGAAGACTACCTTCAAAGCCAAGGAGGGCCTTTTCGAATGGTTGGTTATGCCTTTCAGATTGACAAATGCTCCTGCAACCTTCATGAGGCTAATGGATGACATCTTGCGGCCATTCACCAACTCATTTGTAGTGGTATACTTGGATGACATCCTGATCTTCAGCCAGAGTTGGGAAGAGCACCTCCAGCACATCTGACAGGTTCTCCAAACACTGCGGCAACACAAGTTATGTGCCAATTTGGAGAAATGCACTTTTGGCATGACCCAGGTTCAGTATCTGGGATACATTATTGATGAACAGGGGGTGCATGTGGATCCAGCCAAGATCCAAGTCATTCGGGATTGGCCCTCTCCAACCACTCTAACGGAGCTCCACAACTTTCTAGGTCTTGCCAACTTCTACCGCAGGTTCGTGTTGGGATTTTCTCATATCACTTGGCCCTTGAGTCAAGTCACCAAGGGAGGAGCGAAAGAAAAATTCTTTTGGTTTGAATCTCAACAGAAGGCATTCATAGAGTTGAAAGACCACCTCTGCTCGACACCAGTGCTCGCATTGCCAGACTTGCAACAACCATTTGAGGTCAAGACAGATGCCTCTGACTATTCTATTGGGCCAGTCCTTACTCAACACGGGCATCCAGTGGCATATCACAGTGAGACACTTTCACACACAGTCCGGAAGTATCCCACTTATGACAGAGAGATGTATTCCATTGTGTAGGCCTGCTGACAATGGAAACATTACATTTTGGGGAAGAAAACGGTCATCCACACATACCACCGACCCCTCCAGTTCATACAGACCCAAGGGAAATTACAAAATGATCACCATCAGAAGTGGTCCACATACCTGCAATAGTTCCATTTGAATATCAGGTATAAGAAGAGCAACACCAATAATGTTGCAGATTTCCTCAGTCAACCACTGATCATGTCATTAACGACCGTGCTCAACTCTTGTGCGAACGAGACTTCTGATTGGCCACTTCTCTACAAAAGTGACGTAGACTTTGGCCACACATACTAGACACTCTTGGAGGGTTGGCATGTTCCAGATTTTCACCTCCAGGATGCCCTGTTATGCCACCTGGGTCACCTTTGTTTTCCTTCAAGCGAGCATGCCAAGATGATTTAGGAAGCACACTACAGTTGGGTTGCTGGGCATTTCGGGGTCGAGAAAATGGTGGTAGTACTATAGAAGTATTTCTACTGGCCAAATCTTCGACAGGATGTCGGGAAGTACATCAGATCATGCATTGCTTGCGCCATTGCCAAACCGATAGTCAAGAAGCAAGGCCTCTATACCCCGCTGCCTACCCCTAGTCGACCTTGGGAATCCATCTCCATGGATTACATGTCAGGCCTTCCTTCCACTAAGCATGGAAACAACTGTGTTTTTGTGGTTGTCGACAGGTTCTCGAAGATGGCCATTATGGCGACATGCAAGAAGAATATCACAGCAGAAGACACTGCTAAACTCTTTTTTGAACGAGTGTGGGTGCACTTTGGGATCCCACAGTCTATCATCTCAGATGGGATAGCATGTTCCTCAGTACATTTTGGTCCAATCTCTAGTCGATGCTAGACACCAAACTCACTAAGTCCACAACCTTCCATCCTCAAACTGATGGCCAGACAGAGGTTGTCAACAGGATGATTGTACACATTCTGCGCATGTACAACTCAAAGCATCCACGCACATGGGATGAGAGCCTCCCCTATGTTCATCACAGCTACAACTAGGCTCTCCACAACTCGACTGGCCACAACCCTTTTCAAGTGGGCTTGGGATTCCAGCCACTATGTCCCATTGATGTGGCCATGCCATTTGTAGCTACTCACGCAGATTCGGCTCATGTCCAGTCCAAAACAGATAAGTCAAAAAACTTCATTGAGCACATCCAACATATTCACCAACAAGTCCATGACATTCTAGAGAAATCAAATACCAAGTACAAGCAGCAACATGATCAACATCAGGTGCCACACAAGTTTCAGGTGGGTGACAAAGTCTGGTTGCATTTGCAAAAGGAACGCCTTACCGGAGCCTATCAGAAACTCAGACCACTCCAATATGGTCCTTACACCATTACCAAGGCTGTGGGAGACAATGCATTTGAGCTCATCATTCCCCCATTCCTTGGCCCACACCCACTGTTCAATGTGGACCACCTTTAGCCATACTTTCCACCATTACTAGACACATCCGACATTGCAGAACAACTCACACCCACAAAGTTAAATCCAAATTGCATGGAACAAGCTGCAACTGATCGAATCATGGACACCTAGATCAAGCACACTCGCCAGCAGAACATCCAACTGTATCGAGTTGTCAAAGCAAGCCAACTCCTTCACCAGGGCAAGTGGCTCACCATGGACCAAGTTCAACAGAAGTTTCCTCATCTCATGGAGGAACTCAACGCAATGGGGACCATTGCTTCCTAAGGGGGGAGGAATGATCCAGGTGGATATTGATGTCCACCTGCCAAGTCCACTTGGACCCCCACCATTGTTTCTTTCAGCTTTTCAGTTTCCTTAATTGTAGCACAATTTACTATTTTTAGCAGTTTTTCGGTTCCTAAACTTCCGAAGCCGTTTTGAGGCCCTAAACGACGTTTTTTGGGAAAACTGGGAGCAACATGGGTCCATGGACAGATGTTTCTCTTCCCAAAGTTGTAGTTCTTGTATAGATCTTTCTAACGAGATAATGTACGCGTCAAATGAAGATCGTATGCCAAATTGACGACCCCGGGAAGTTGATGTACCAATTTACCCAAACGAGGCCCACAGTTTGGCGTTTCATCTTCTAGGGTTAGGTTTTTGGATGTTTAGGGTTTTCCATTGTTTCTCAACAATAAATAGGCCTTCAAGCCTCATTGTAACACAATTCAGAGGCATGTAGCCACCACATCTCTTCTCAGAGATGAACTACCATTGCCCTAGTTGTTTATTTCCATTTTCCTGTTTGTAAGCATATCTCAGTATTTTACATTAATGAAATGAAGTATTATTTCCACTGCATCTTTGTTGGAATTATGAGACAAGTGTTGTCCTTGATGGAAAATCACTCAGATGATAAATTATAGTGCAGCAAAGTTATTTTCAAGTTCACGCACTTTCATGCAGAGAAAAGTTTCTTTCGTGTAGAGAAAAGTTCACGCACTTTCATGCAGAGAAAAGTTTCTTTCATGTAGAGAAAAGTTCACGCACTTTCATGCAAAGAAAAGTTTCTTTCGTGTAGAGAAAAGTTCACGCACTTTCATGCAGAGAAAAGTTTCTTTCATGTAGAGAAAAGTTCACGCACTTTCATGCAGAGAAAAGTTTATTTCATATAGAGAAAAGTTCACGCACTTTCATGCAGAGAAAAGTTCCTTTCATGAAGAGAAAAGTTCACACACTTTCATGGTTGGCTCATGGTATTAGTCCGACATTTTTTGATCCTATGGTTTTGGTCCATGGTATTGCATCCAAAAGTGTTGATCTCACGCACTTTCATGGTTGGTTCATGGTATTAGTCCGACAGTTTTTGATCCTATGGTTTTGGTCCGTGGTATTGCATCCAAAAGTGTTGATCCCAAGTATTGGGTCCATGGTATTGTGTTATTATGGTTTTGGACCGTGGTATTGTGAAAGGCCTAAGACTATAAAAGAGGAAGGAGATCATTTGGCAAAGCATCATATGAATTATTGAATATCTGATAGAGTGCTAGATCTGGAATACTGTGATTGGGTTATGGTGTAGATCTGGATCTGAGCTAAAGAGGGATCTCACCGGTTGACGGAGAACAAGATCTAAGGATAGATCGGGATCAAATGGTTTGAAATGAATTATCCCTATATATTTGATTATGCTTATTCTAGATCTGTATACTGACGCTTGTAATGATATGAACTGGGTATAACTTAAGTTTGAAATCTTTGCAAGTCATGTTTGAATATTTATAGATCTGTACGCGGGTTGGCTTTGGTGTAAGCGCGTATGTATGCAAGTTTGGTTCATTGTAGTAGCGTATACAATTTGAGCTATGATATTTCAAGTCACAGGTGGTTCTGGTTGTTGATGAGTTCTAATGACAGTTTAAAGGCGTCAGTATTTTGCATATCCTATTTGGTTGATTGTGTTTAGCTTCAGTATTGATGGATGAGAACTAATATTGGATCAGGATCATAATGACTCATATTTATGTGATCTGATGGACTAGATCTGGGTGCTAACACATATATTATCCTTGTATATGTATTGATTTGGTGTTTGGGTGATTCAGAAGATTGATTGATTATGTGCTTCAATGATATTAATGGGTCCAGTATGAAAATTGGATGAAACGTGGCCTTTCAGATTATGTGTTGTGCTTTAGGAGTATCCAGTCTGAAAATGTATGAAACGTGGTACCTGGAGGAGAGAAGATTGTAGGCCGACGCCTACGTACTAGTATCTTAGCTAGTACAAGAGCTAAGGGGGTGGTAGCTCCCTTCCAGTAGCAGTTGAAAACTTTGGAGCATTGTAGCAGGTAGCAGCCTGCGTACTAGTAAATGGATCGGCTAGTACAAGAACTATGGGGGTTGTAGCTCCCTTCCAGGAGAGACTGGAGAACGAGAGAGGGTTGTAGCTCTCTGCAGGTAGAAGCCTGCATACTGGTAAAGGACTGCACTAGTACATAACTTTTGTAAAAGGATTTTCTTATTAAGAAGAATATTGAGATGACTTGTAGCAGGTGGTTTTCTTCCACATTGGGTTTCCACCTTATATCATGGCGTTCATGTGTGGGGCTTATGTGTGATGATCTGTTCTATTTTACTGCACCTGTTTACTGTTAATATGGTTAATAATGTTCTAATGCATTCATTGAAGATCAATTAACTGAATCATAAGTTTACTGAATATATGTGGGTATTCTTAACTGAAGCAGCATATATGAATCAGAGTATGGAAATGAAAAAGTTTTATTGACTTAATAATACTGATTCACCCCCCCCTCTCAGTATTATTTCCAACAATTGGAATCAGAGCAGGTCCTTTTGTAGAAGCTTGTTCGCTTGAAGGAGATTCGTGGAACAATGGGAAAGAAGCTTAAGAAGAAAGCGCCTAAGCAGAAGAAGACATCTTAGAAGAACTATGAAAGTGAGAGAATTGATTGGGGATTATGTGGAAGAAGCACTTCAGATTCAGGATCATTTCAGAATGAAGATGAACTATCAGGTATGAATTTGTTATCCTCTGATGTTCCAGCTATCTATCCATTTGGAAAAGATGAAAGCGATAGCGAAACAACTGAATTTTCTTTTATGGGTGAGCAAGAAAGATATCAAATAGAGGCAGAATTTAAAAGGCTTACAGACAAAATTAGAGATCAACAAGATCTATTGAACAAAAGGGAATGTGTCTTCAAATAAGAAGCTGCCAAACTAAAAGCTCAACTAGAGGAAGGTGCCAAACTAAAAGCTCAACTAGAGGAAGGAAACAAGGTAAGGAAGTTATTCAAGGACAAATATCAAAAGTTGCAGGATGAAGTAACATCACTAAGAGATGAAGTCAATGAAAGAAGCACAACCGTCAAGAAACTCAGAGATAGATCCAGTTACTATGAAAGTCTTGAAGCCACGATCCGCTCGCTAAAAGAAGATCTTGAAGAATCAAAGAAGCAGAATAAAGAACTACTCCAAGCTCATGAAAATGAAGTTCTTGAACTAAGACGTCAGTTGGAAGAAGAAAGAAATGCTGAAGAAAATGTGAAGAAGCAGTATCTTGAAAAGGAAGAGCAACATCAAGATGAGGTAAATATTCTAAAAGATAAATTAGAAGAAAAGGATAAACTGTTACGATTTCAAGATAGTACTAAAGTCTTGGATGATATTCTTAATAGTCAAAGGTCTCCTGCTATCAAAACTGGTCTTGGTTTTCATGAATCTATTGAAGGTGAATCTAGTTCACAAAGTAAGACAAGGGACTCGACTGCAAAATCTGAAATGCTCAATAAGGAGATGAAAGGTCAATCTCATCATCAACCAAGGAAAGGAATTCTTCAAAGAAAATCTTTTACTCCTCCTATGAATAATGTTGAATGTTATGTATGTCATAATCTTGGACATGTTGCATCTAGATGTAGAAGAAGAAGGTTTCAAGACCATCATGCAGAAAGATCATCACATTCAAGGTACTTTAAGGGATATTGCTTTGCTTGCAATATGTTTGGTCACAGAGCTGTTGATTGCTATAGAAGAAATATGAGACATGTAAGATGTTACACATGTAACAAGCTTGGACATATAGCTAAGGAATGCAGGAACAAAGTATGGGCACCATACCAAAAGGAGAAAACATCATCATCACACTTGAATATGTGGAAGAAGAAATAAGTACAGTAAGAAAGAGGCGGCACAGCACAACATACAGACATAACAGATCAAAGGGAGCTGGAAGTGTAAAACTTCAGTGTCCTAAATCTCATACACAAGTTTCTTAAAGAGAAGTCACGTATATACGCGATTTGGTTATGGCATAGTCGCTTATATGATTGTTTGAGGAAAGGCAGTAGGGACAGGTTCAGGAAAAGGATCAGTTATGATTCGATTTATTATTTGCGCTGTTTGATAATGGTTACAATTTGCTGATGATGTGTGGAAATGACTTGATGGTTAGAAGAGTTTTGTTTCTAACTTGATAATGATGATGTCTTGATACTTCTTGCTGATATGCATGATCAGATCTGACAGTAACCAAGATGGCACAGGTTTAGGGGGAGCATATGATTTTAATGCATTGTTGGAATTATGGTTAATAGTCCTTGGTGATGATGCTTATATGGATAAATGATTCATCTTGCTATGATATGGTTATGAGTTGTTCAAATGATTCTTGGGGTTATATAGTTGATATTTAGATCAGATTTGTGGTTGATTCTCTAATGGTGCTTACATGGTGATCTTCATAAGGATAAGGAGAAGTACATAGCTTGAATTCACATCTTCTTTACTTGATGATGAGTCACTCATATGATGTTGTCGTCATATGCATAAAGATCATAAATTACAGTTATGATGCAGGATTCCTATTGTTCTTGGCACATATATGGATGAGGATTGTTGGCTGGATACATGGATGATTATTCAAAGTTGCATTGTTGGAGACATGATGATGATGAGTTCTTACCTATATGATGATAGGTTGTTTCGTACATATGTTGATTGATATTCCCAATTGATGAAACTTGGTCCATGCAGATCTGGATGGCTATGGTGTTTCTCACATATGATAGAATGATTCTGTATATACAGAATTCTGTTCAAAAGGATGAGTTGATACAGACATACCTTGATGATTCATGCACTAATACAAGTTGCTGGTGACAGATGCTATGGAGCAGATCATACAGTGTCGTTGTTGATGTTTATCATGATCTTATTTAGGTGTTTGGTCTCTGTTATAAATGTCATGTATATCATTCGATGTAAAGGTCATATCAAGACTCATGATGTAATAGTGTGTCTCTATCTATTGTAGTCATTTGATGAAATATTTCAGTCATATCAAGGTCATGTAACGGCCTATGTTGGTTTCCCCACTATGCCTGGGATGAATGATGTAATGTACTTGGTTGTCATTTTCTGGTATATCCCCACTTGGTTGGGAGATGGATGTATGTATGAGTATTTGGTGCTAGGAAGGTCATGTATGATGTATAGAGTCATGTTCTTGTAGAACACCTTTTTGCAGACCTTGCTTACAGACAGGGGGAGCATGAACGACACAATTCAGCAAGAGTAGAGCTTTCAATATGTAGCATGGATAGATTGGTAAACCTTGGCATATACAAAGGGGGAGCTCATTCAGAGATTTCAGCAGGTACTCAGGGGGAGTATGGACAGCGGAATGTTTATCTAGGAAAGAGAATATCTTGGTTCGCCCTTTGCCCTTGATGTCAAAGGGGGAGAGTGATTTGGTGTTGTTGCCATCAAGTCCAAAGGGGGAGATTGTTGGCATTATGATGCATGTGTTGTACTTGATGGCAACCCACTCATAGAAGAACATCTCACTTAGTTATAACTAGATGAATCTTCAAGAAGAGATATCAGATGTGACTGAATGCCTGGGGTGCAGGACAGCTCAAAGGAATCAGATGATAGTTCTACGTGTGACAAGTTAGCTTTGCCATCAAGTCCAAAGGGGGAGATTGTTGGCATTATGAGACAAGTGTTGTCCTTGATGGCAAATCACTCAGATGATAAATTATAGTGCAACAAAGTTATTTTCAAGTTCATGCACTTTCATGCAGAGAAAAGTTTCTTTCATGTAGAGAAAAGTTCACGCACTTTCATGCAGAGAAAAGTTTCTTTCATGTAGAGAAAAGTTCACGCACTTTCATGCAGAGAAAAGTTTCTTTCGTGTAGAGAAAAGTTCATGCACTTTCATGCAAAGAAAAGTTTATTTCATGTAGAGAAAAGTTCACGCACTTTCATGCAGAGAAAAGTTTATTTCATATAGAGAAAAGTTCACGCACTTTCATGCAGAGAAAAGTTCCTTTCATGAAGAGAAAAGTTCACGCACTTTCATGGTTGGCTCATGGTATTAGTCCAATAGTTTTTGATCCTATGGTTTTGGTCCATGGTATTGCATCCAAAAGTGTTGATCTCACACGCTTTCATGGTTGGTTCATGGTATTAGTTCGACAATTTTTGATCCTATGGTTTTGGTCCGTGGTATTGCATCCAAAATTGTTGATCCCAAGTATTGGGTCCATGGTATTGTGTTATTATGGTTTTGGACCATGGTATTGTGAAAGACCTAAGACTATAAAAGAGGAAGGAGATCATTTGGCAAAGCATCATCTGAATTATTGAATATCTGATAGAGTGCTAGATCTGGAATACTGTGATTGGGTTATGGTGTAGATCTGGATCTGAGCTAAAGAGGGATCTCACCAGTTGATGGAGAACAAGATCTAAGGATAGATCGAGATCAAATGGTTTGAAATGAACTATCTCTATATATTTGATTATGCTTATTCTAGATCTGTATACTGACACTTGTAATGATATGAACTGGGTATAACTTAAGTTTGAAATATTTGCAAGTCATGTTTGAATATTTATAGATCTGTACGCGGGTTGGCTTTGGTGTAAGCACGTATGTATGCAGGTTTGGTTCATTGTAGTAGCGTATACAATTTGAGCTATGATATTTCAAGTCACAGGTGGTTTTGGTTGTTGATGGGTTCTAATGACAGTTTAAAGGTGTCAATATTCTTCATATCCTGTTTGGTTAATTATGTTTAGCTTCAGTATTGATGGATGAGAACTAATATTGGATCAGGATCATAATGAATCATATTTATGTGATCTGATGGAATAGATCTGGGTGCTAACACATATATTATCCTTGTATATGTATTGATCTAGTGTTTGGGTGATTTAGAAGATTGATTGATTATGTGCTTCAATGATATTAATGAGTCCAGTATGAAAATTGGATGAAACGTGGCCTTTCAGATTATGTGTTGTGCTTTAGGAGTATCCAGTCTGAAAATGTATGAAATGTGGTACCTGGAGGAGAGAAGATTGTAGGCCGACGCCTACGTACTAGTATCTTAGCTAGTACAAGAGCTAAGGGGGTGGTAGCTCCCTTCCAGTAGCAGTTGAAAACTTTGGAGCATTGTAGCAGGTAGCAGCCTGCGTACTAGTAAATGGATCGGCTAGTACAAGAACTATGGGGGTTGTAGCTCCATTCCAGGAGAGACTGGAGAACGGGAGAGGGTTGTAGCTCTCTGCAGGTAGAATCCTGCGTACTGGTAAAGGATTGCACTAGTACAGAACTTTTGTAAAAGGATTTTCTTATTAAGAAGAAGATTGAGATGACTTGCAGCAGGTGGTTTTCTCCCACATTGGGTTTCCACCTTATATCATGGTGTTCATGTGTGTGGCTTATGTGTGATGATCTATTCTATTTTACTGCACCTGTTTACTGTTAATATGGTTAATAATGTTCTAATGCACTCATTGAAGATCAATTAACTGAATCATAAGTTTACTGAATATACGCAGGTATTCTTAACTGAAGTAGCATATATGAATCAGAGTATGGAAATGAAAAAGTTTTATTGACTTAATAACACTGATTCACCCCCCCCTCCTCTTAGTATTATTTCCAACAATCTTTGTGTTTATGGTTATCTCTGTAACTTGTTGCGTTCTTGTTTAAATCCGGATCATTTGAAGATTATCCCAACATAAATGTGGGACCTTTTTGCTAAGCTAGATTAGGGTTGTGATGTGTTGCATATTGGTGATTGTTCTATTGGATGATTGTTACATAGTATTTTTTCACGCCTCCTGCACTTCCCTGTGACATACCCTAAAATGCCCGAAACATGACCATTATACAGTATACTCATCCATGTATACAACTCAGATCCCTCCTAAGACTTTGATTGGAAAACACATTGAGCTTTCCCTAAAGAAATAGATCTTAAAACCCTAAAGTGAGAGTCATTGCTCTTATGAAGCTTAAAACAACGATGGTCGTATGTTGCACTATGTTTGACCAGCAATGGCATCACTCTATTCCCTTGCATACCCGCGATGATCCCAAAGAGGATGAGAATCTTTTTGATCTAGAAGCTTCCAGAGTGACGAGTTGGAGGCTGTTTTTCATAGATGAGGTCCAATACTCCCAACTTGGCCTCTTGGTCTTATCCCTATGAGCTACTTGATGAGCCTCAGTATTGCAACAAGAATGTTTCAACTCTCAAGGCTACGAATTTAATTATCAACCCGAGGTTCGTACAAACTTAAGAGGTATCGACACTATATGTGCAAGATACAATGTGTCCTTCCTTTGATGTCATGATGTAATGGAGTGCATGTACTGAAGTCAAATCCTAAACCGATTGTAGAAAATGAAATGTTCGAAATGGAACCTTCACCTATTGCAAGCAATAAATTACAAGGAAAGAAACATATTCTAATTGCATAAAGATCATGAACTAAATGTAAAAGAAACCTAACTTAACCTTATTTATCACATGTGATGATTTAAACTAACTGATCATTAAATCTGATCTAGAGAGTACTAACTGCTGTGTGCATGTGTAAATATCAAAGAACTCATTTTTTTAAACTTTTTTCTTTATAAATGCAAATGCTAATCTTTCCTTGATCTTTGGCAGGGGAGACAAGTGTGGAGAAAGAGGGTTAAAATGGTCTTGATGACATGGAGTTCAAGTAGAGGCCTAATCCCAGGTTCAATGATGATTTTTCTCAATTCGGTCTCAAAACAGGATGCTACAGGATTTCCTATAGGATACCTTGATTTACTACAAGATGTTACAAATTTACTATACGAAATTATAATTCATCAAATGACCAAGCATATCAAATCCAAATTGGATGGGAATTTTTTTTTATTGACTAGGATGTCTTAGGTCCCCATTCCAAGTGGAATCACTCAAAAATACCTCTGTTAAGCCATGCTAAAAAATAGAAAAACAATACTAGTCGAAAATCTAGAAATTCGAGAACTAGTGAGCTAGTAAATCTAAAAAATGTCTAACCTAATCAAGTGCAAATGCAGTGGTGTATTTTTTTTATGAACTAGAATTTTTTTGTGATCTAATGCAAGTGGAACCAACTTGATTGAAGCTCGTTAGCATGATCTAAAAAATAACATAAATTTGTTGTTCTTTGCCACAAAGGAGTTCCAGAAATCTAGATTTGGGAATAAGAAAGCTAATCCAAGTATCTCAATGATTAATATGACCTTCCAAAGCTTTTCCAAGGATGAAATGATTCTTGTGATCCTGCAAAAGAACTTACATTAACCATTTAACTCAATCCAACAACAAGAAATCATTAATGCTAAATGCAGAAGTAGAAGGAAATAAACACAAGAGATGCATGTGAAAAAGAAGTGAAATGAAGGAAAGAAAATAATACAAAAGGGCTCTGAGGTTCCTGGGATGGAAAAGCCCAAGGAAAATCAGAGACCTATAGAGGATAAAAAGATTTAAAAGCTGAAAATGACACCAATCTTCATTATTTTCATCAATACAATTACATCCCTACAAGAAAATACAATGGAGCTGCAGAAATACAAGTTCTCTCCACAAAAACACTAATTAAAATCTCCCCCTAGAGGAAAATTCGACTTGGTACTTATACAAAATTATTAGAAATCATTCCCCATAAATGGAGGAATCTTTCCCCACCAAAATCCCTTAATTAGTGGATCTGGTCCCCAATACTAGGAATCTGCATTAAATGGCAAGGAACACATTCATAGATTTTCTCAATCATTGGAGTTCCACAATCTGTGCCATAATTCCATAATATCTTGTTGATTCATTATTTATTATTGATCCTCCTGTAGTAGGAAGCAAGTCCCTAAATTATCTCCTCTTCCAAATCTTCATAATTTGCACAATATTCTCATAATATTCCACAAAAATAATTTATATTAGGCACAAATATCCAATTATTCATAAACCTTCCTAATGAATCTATTAAAGTTAAAAATACATTATCTAATGCAGAAAGAGAGGTTTAATGTGTTGAAGGATGGTCATTAAACCTCATACCCCCTGCTGAAAGTGTTGCTCATCCTCTAAGCAAATTAGTGACCTAATTGTGCCTCATTCATGGCCCTGGTAGCCTCTCTCTTATGCATTAAGAATCTTGGTTGTAAGTTTTGCAAGGGCAAGCCCAAAAACATATTTGTGCAAAGAAAAATCGTTGTTTCTTGAGACCATTAGCTTGCCTTCTTCCCCTTATTCAAGATGGATTCTTGAATATTTTTCAGTTTCGCAAGGTCTTCCACACCCCTATCAACCTTCTGCTACCTTGTTCCACCATTTGGACACCTCTAACACCTTCAAAATTCATTTATATGAGAACTAGGACATCCTGTAGTAATTCCTATCAAAACTACAGGAAACCTATAGGAAACCTTGTTAAAACTACAGGAAACCCTTTTTTAGCATAAATTGTATTATGACCCCAGGACAGGCCCTCAACTTGACTCCCATGCAATTTTCCCATTTTAGGCATTGGACAAAAGTTGGAAAGAGATTGGAGACCTCTTGGAAAACATCTTTTCATCACTGTAGTTTGAGTTTTGTTTTGATGGTGAGTGCCTCATTTCCTTTTGTTGCCTTCTTCTTCTCTCTTGTGGCCTAGATGACTGCCTAATGGCCTTGGAGTTCTTTATTTTGATTAGGTCTCTCTTAAGATATTCCATCTCGAGGTTTAGCATAATTTGTTCATTTCTTCCTTCTTGTAGCAACATTTTGTCTTCCTATAGTAGTCATTCCTCCTCTTTCATGGTATTCTAACTGTATGAGAGTGATGAGTAATGATGAAGGGGGATTGGATGATGATGTTAGGGCTCAAAGGGAGTAGTGTAGGTTTGTGAAAATGGAGAGGATGCTCTGTTTTTTTTTCAAGAATGAAATAGCATGGATGAATGATGAATAGATAGTGAATATGAAGTGGATGGAGGGCTTGTAGTGTTTTGGTGACTTGGCCTTTGTAAAAATTTCTTCTTTTAACTACTGTCCTCATTCCTTGAAATCATCACCCTTCATAATTTGACTTTTCAACATTGCGTGAGTGAAGGAGTGAGTTGCAATTAACTAGTTGAAGGCAGATGAGACTGCTGACCCATCCTTAGCTTGTAAAACCTCATCTCTCATGCATTGACAACAAATTTCCAACTATAATATGCTGAAGAGAAAAGCTCAAGAATATTGCATACTTGTACCTACCTGATGGTTGTTGGAGAGACATGCATGTTGCTGCTGAGTTGATGTTGATGTGCAGGTGTTGGGGGACCTATATCAACCTTCCTAAAGAATATCTGACCCATTTCTCCATCATATTTCCTCTTGTAGCTTCTTCTCAGCCTTCCTGTAGATGTTGTTTGTTGGAGAGTGAAGTCCTTGCTTGTATTTGTTGCATGTGTTTTTCTCTTCTTTTTTTTCCTTTGATGTTTTTCCTTGATGTGCAGGTACTGGATGGTGATGCTGATGATCCTGATGCTGCTGCTAAGCTCTGGAGGAGCTTCTTTGACCTTTGGATCTCCATGCTAAAGCTGACTGCAACCTATGATTTTTTTGTTTTTTGGGACAAGCTGCTACAGGATTTCCTACAAGATGTCCTGTAGCTACCTCTCCCTCAAATTTTTTAATCATTTATTCACTTCTGGAGCATGAGGATGGTTATCATGGGTAGAGAAGGGGTCTAGGGATAGGTGAATGAGAGGTATAACTTTAAGGTGTTGTCCCCTTGTCCTCTGTCTTCATCCTCTTTTGTCTGTTTTTTTTTTTTTTGAAAACTGTAAGCTTTTGAAACTGACTTTATTGGATGAATGCATGGGTGATCATGGTGGAGAGAGGCATGGTGGTGAGTTGGTGAGCATGGTAAATTTTAGGGTGAATTTTAGCCCAAGGGCGAAATTTAAGGGGTTTTTCATTTTAGAGGGGCCAAATTTTTATAAAAAACTTATTTAATATATTTAGCCCAACTTTTATTTAAAAAATAATTATTTTTTTCATTTTAGCCCAAAAAAAGGGGTGGATAAACTATGAAAATAATCATTTGACCTGATTCCCCTGGTTTGGGAGGTTATATTCCATTACAATTGCCCGATTTTCTGCTTTGCAATGTTAAATTCATTTGCAATCGCCCATTTTTTGGTTTGGGAGGTGGTTTGGGAGATTGTATTTGGTCCCAATAAATAAAAATATAAATAAAGTGGAGGTATGGTAAATAAATAAAACCAATAATAAATTAATAGATTAATAATATATCTGTCGGCAATGCATCTCTTACATCTATTTATTAAATTGAATAATAAGACCAGTGTTCCACTAATTCTTTCACATCCTGATGAATCCAGAAGATGATCTACACACCTATGAAGATTGCAGAAACCTAAGAGATAAAATAAAACCTCTTTTTATATTTAGTCCATAACCCTCTTTCTATTTAAGAAGACTAAAAAAAGAGGTTTTATTTAAGTCAATCCTATGGGCCAAATACCATATTTATAAAAAAGGTATGGTAAATTAATAAAAATATAAATAAACGAGAGGTATGGTGTATATATATATATATAAGTCATCTTATATTTATGAACACGCAAGGGTGCAAATAAATAAAAATATAAATAAAGTGGAGGTATGGTAAATAAATAAAATATTTTTTTATCTTTTTTTTTTTGACAGAAATGGTTAGGGTGATATATTGATTCTTGGCTGGAAAGCCTTAATTCAGATTACAATGAGATAAATAGAGATCATATTTCTCCTCGGCCAGGAACCAAGTGACTTCCCCTCTAATGAGCCTGTGATTTTTGCTAGCTGTAGTTCTTGTAGCTTTATCTATCTTTCCTAAATTGCAGATACAAACAAACTGCTCCAATAAAAGACGGTAAAACATTTTAAACAAACGGTTAAGGGATGGGATCCCAGCCTTCGTCTCCATCTCTTAGGAGAACTCCGAGGGGGAGAAGAACCGCTTTGTTGGATTCAACATCAACTTCTTTATTGTTGTCTCTCTTTACATGAAAGAACTCCAGATTCTAGAAGGTATTTGTCAGGGATCTAATTCTGCTCAAAAGCCTTGATAATCTTAAATCTGAAGGAGAGGAATTATCCACAATGGCCTTTAGAATGGACTGGCAGTCCCCAAAAATAATTGCATCTTTGATACCCAGAAAAATGAGCAGCTTGAGCCCCTGGAGCAGAGCCAATGCTTCAGTTTGCATGCTGGAGTTGAAGCCCACTCCCCAAGCATATCTAGATTCAATTCTGCCATCTGCGCTTTTAATAACACCACCTGCTCCGGAGCTACCAGGGTTGCCTTTTGCAGCACCGTCAAAGAAGAGATTTTTTCTTGCCTTCTTTTTGCAAAACTCAACGAGTTCTGCAACCTTGAGATGGATTTTCCAATGCTTTAGCGGAGAGGGGAGCCTGACTTTATCAACGAAATGGAGACCCAGAGAGTCACCCCAAACTGCTTCTTGATTGCTAAGGTCTGCCCTGTCTAGCTGGTCTCCCAAACATTCTTTCAAGTGGCTTTTAATTTTTACCCAGGTTATCTTGGGATCACTCTTTTTGTCTTTGAAAATCCTTTGATTTCTTTCCAGCCATATGTGCCAGCAGATTAATTTAGGAAGGGCGAGCCAGGCTTCTTTGATATGAAGATTCTGAGAAGTGCCACCAGGATACATGCGCTTCCAGTTTGAGAACAAATCTGAGCAGTGATTAGGAGGAGCAAAGTCAGTGTTCCAAGGGCTTAATGCCTCCTTCCATAGATCTGCTGCAAATTTACAGAAGAGCATCATATGAGAGGCATTTTCTTCATGGTCTCCACACAACGAGCAGCGAGAGGGTCCAATAACGCCTCTTTTGCGAAGCCTGTCCTCGGTCAAAATTCTGTGATGGCAAAGAAGCCAGCAAAAGGTGTCTACCTTGGGGATCATTGTCTGAGACCAGATCCCCTGCCAAGGCTTTGGGTCAGGCAGAACATTCGGATGCTGAGTGAGCTGTTTGTAACCATGCGAAACTGTGTAGCTTCCTGGGATCGAACCCCATCCCCGAGTATCTGCTTTTCTGATATTCAAAGGGGCTTTGCCTTTTAAGTGGGTGAGAAGGGTGGCATAATCTTTGGAAAGGTGCGATGGCACCTCAAGTTTCCCCATCTCTTCCAGTTTTTATTCTCCCATTGTGATAAGACCCACAACGTTTTAACGCCTGCTCTATCCATCCATTCTTTTAACAGAACCAGAGAGCGATCATCAACAAGGGGGTCGCTGCCCATAATGCGGTCCTCCCAGATATTGATGTGCTTTCCGTTTCCAGGAGTCCAGTGCGCATGCAGTTTAATTAAGGCAGAGGCTTTTTCGCACAATTTATGTATCATAGTTCTAGAGATGGTGATAGGATTGTCCAGGCAGCATGCTCTCTTCCCACGGAAGTATTTTTTCCATAATGCAAGCTGAGCCCAACCCGGGTTTGGAGCAATTATCCTCCATAACAGTTTTGCACCCAATGCGATATTTTGTTTGCTGATATTCTTAAAGTGCAGTCCGCCTTCCATTCTGGGCAAGGAGATTGTATCCCAGCTTATTAATGGAATTCTCTTCTCATTTGCTTTGCCACCTTTCCAAAAAAAGTTTCTTATGTACTCCTCCATTCTCCTCGTGATGCCAATAGGAGCCATCATAACTGCAGCCTGATAAATGGGAAGGCTATTCAAAACAGCTTTTATTAGCACTGTCTTACTTACTAGATTGAGCCAGTTGAATCCCCAGGATCGAATTTTAGACTTGAAATTTTCCAACAGAGGCAGCCAATCTCTGCTGAGGGCTCTTTTTTGGAACACAGGGAGCCCCAGATACTTGAAGGATGACCAAGTAGAGGAGGCTGCAAAACCAAAACAGTTAGAAATGGCTTGAATCATTCTGATCGTTGCATTCCAGTAGAAGATATGGCATTTTCCTTTATTGAGGCTACTTCCTGAGTCTTCACAATAGGCATCCACCACTTCTTTAAATCTTTTAGCCAAGGGCAAGGAGGCAACACCCAGTAGGAGAGAGTCATCCGCGAACAGTGCATGGTTTATGCTTTTGACACCTCTTGCGATGTTTAGTCCCATTATTTCTTGATCCGATTGCTTTTTATTCAAGAGGAAACTGAGGACAAAAGCTTGGAGGACAAAGAGCAAGGGGGATAGAGGACACCCTTGCCTCAGCCCTCTAGAGGCTTTGAAGAAGTCAGTGGCCCTCCCATTCACCAAAGGGGCGATCCATGGCTCACTGATACATGCCTTGATCCAGTTGATGAGTTTGGGGCCAAACCCAAATTTGTGCAAGACATCCAACAGAAATCTGTGTCTCACCCTATCAAAGGCGCTTTCAAGGTCTAATTTGACAACCATTCCTTTCTCTTTCCGGGTCAAGCTTGAGTGATTTGCCTCTTGGACCAGGATAAAATTGTCCACTATCTTTCTTCCCTGAATAAAACCTCCCTAATTCTCTGGAATAATGTAAGGAAGAATAGATTTCAGTTTATTGGCAATCACTTTTGTTATCAGTTTGTAACCTATGTTGCAAAGGGAGATGGGGCGAAATCTGGAGAAGGTGTTGGCTCCTTTTTCCTTAGGGATAAGGGCCAAGAAATCCGAGTTGGTGCTTCCCCCTATTTTCTGACAAGCTTGAGATTTCCGGACCATTCTGCATAAATCTTTTTCCACAATCTGCCAACAATTCTGCAAGAATCTGGCAGTGAAGCCATCTGGGCCCAGGGCCTTATCAGGCTCCATGGCAAAGAGAGGCGTTTTGATTTCATCATTAGTGACTTCTGATTCCAAAGACTGATTCTTTTTGGCCGAAATCAGAGTGGGAACCTCATTTACTAAAGTTGAAGTCTGCCTCAGGCCCTCTTTTTCACTATATAGATTTTTGAAATGGAGGAAGGCAACATTTTTTATGCTTTGTATATCTCTGTGATTGATGTTATCTTCCTTGATTTCGGAGATGGAATTGAAGTTTTTCCGAGCTTGGGCTTGCTTGTGAAAGAAGGCAAAGTTCCTATCTCTTGCCTTGAGCTAAAGCCTACGAGATTTGACCCTCCAATACTCTTCCTCGACCAAGCTTGGTTTGAGTAGCTTTTGTTGAAGTTCCGCCTCCTTGTCAAGAACTTCTTTTGTGATCACTTCATTTTACGAGTTCAGGTGGTGATTCTCGAGACATTATTGTATCTTTTTCCTTTCCACTGCTGGGTTAGGAAGGGATTTAACCCAAGTTTTCAATGCAAACAAAGAAGGCATAGCCATTGATAGGTTGCTTCCAAGTGTCTTTTACTAATTGCAAAAAGGAATGTTCCTTGACCCAAAGGGGACTGAATTTAAAAGGGATAGGGCCTTGATCCATATGGGCCAAAAGACCAAGTTTGATGGGTCTGTGATCAGATACACTACAAGGGAGAATATGCATTCTAGATTCTAAACCAAGAAGAAGGAAAGTACTTTGAACAAGAAATCTGTCTAACCTTGCAGCAATGTGACCTGGACCGAGTCTTCTGTTATTCCAGGTGTACTTGCCCGACGAAGGTTTGATGTCGATCATATCCCAATCCTAAAGTAGGTCCTCCACCCATTCTCGCGCCGGATCCCTTACTATACTTCCTCCACGTTTTTCAGCCAAAGTTAATGTGAGATTTAGATCCTCGGCAATGATGATGTTTGCTAAATTTTCAGAATCTGCCAATCCTCTAATGGAATCCCAACAGATCTTTTTCTCTCCTGCGCTAACTGGAGCATACACATTAAAGAGACAGAGGTTCTCATCTGAGTCAACATGTTTCAGCTTTGTGAACATCCAATGTGTGTTGGCTACCTCTTTAACCCTTGAGAATTTGTTTGCTTTCCAGAGGGTGCCCAGGCCTCCTGAGGCACCCCGGGCTGAGACAACTTGTCCTTCACTTCTCTTCCATAGATTTTTTCTGATAAGGAGGAAGGCCTTATCCTCCATTGTAGTCTCCTGGATGAGGATTATGTTAGGAGAATCATATCTTATCAGACTTTTGATGGCTTCTTCTTTTATTTTTCTCCCCATACCCCTGCAATTCTAGGAGACGATCTTCATCACTTACTTTTGGAGTGGGGAGCTCCTTTGGAGCTCTGGAGCTGATTTCTGGTCATCTTCGGTGTTTTAGCCAAGAGTTTCTTGAGGGTAGGCTGACTTCCTTTTAATTTGTCTTTATAAGTCTCATGCTCTCTTTTTTCGCGGGTAGATTTTCGGCCTCTCAATGATCTTCTGGCCGAGGTTTTCAAACCTGCTACTTCACCTTCTTCTTCTGAGTCCTCTGAGCTTTGCACTTCCTCAGCCTCTTCTGTGGGTATCTCTTTCGTTCTGTCTGCATTACTTTCGACTTGATTTAGTCCCGAGGGGGGCTCTTTGAGGGGCGATCCTTCATTCTGCATCTCTATTCCTTGAGTATCCTCTATTGCTGAGCTTAACTGGGTAAATTTTTTTCCTTGTTCTTCCATGTGAGGTGTTTGAAGCCCAGAGCCTGTCTGGGGAGCTTTACCATTGTTATTGCCAGTTCTTGGGGCTTTGTTTTTGGTTCTTTTAACCTGCGTCCATCCTTCCTCCTTGACTTTCTCTGCTTCACTATTTTTTGGACAACCTCTAGCAAAATGGCCGTAGACATGGCACTTCCTACACTTGAACAAAAGCTGCTCATAATCCAGCTTGTGAATATGCGTCCAGCTTCCGACCCTAATCTTTATTGCCTCAGGTAGACCGACCTCGAGGTCAACTTCAACACAGATTCTAGCACAATCGAATTGATCTTTGCTGTTGGTTCGATCAATGAATTTACCTAAGGTATTTCCGATGTGCTTGAGGGATTCCCAGTTCCAGCAATGCATTGGCAGGTTGGGCAAACGAACCCACACAGGGACGGTTGAGGGAACGTCAACTGCTGGATCAAAATCAGGCGTCCACTTGTTAAGATACAGCCCCTGAGGGCCCATGAAATAGGGGCCATTGCGGAATATCAGCTCCTTATCTTCTTTTTCAGAAAATTCAAACAGGAAGAAACCCTTCCCCAGAAAATACAAAGTGACTTTGCTTTTAATGAGCGGCACCCAGTTCCTTGCGACCCAGCTCTCCGTAGTTTTGGGGGAGGGCCAGAGCCCAGTGAACTGTCCAACCAAAGCACGCTCCGCTAAAGAAAGGGCGACCTGAATCGGTTTCTCGGGGGGAAGCGAGATCTCAGGGATGTCATCCAAGCGTTTTACAAATTTCGCAGCCTCGGTCGTTTTATTTTTTGGAAGAGAGTTCAGCAGATTGACAAAAGCCTCGGCTTCAGAGAGGGGGGACGAAGAAGACTCCATTGAAGCAGCCTTAGCTCGATCGAATCGAGCTCACCCAAGTCCAGCGGTCATAGCCCTAAGATCTGCTCAGAAGAAGCCCCAGGAAAACGGTCAGAAGAGTAAGGGCCGAACCACCGCTAAGGAAGTCTAACACCTCGCAAAAAAAGCGCCTTGCGGAAGAAGGCTAAGCCCTCCGAAATGGCCTCAGGGCCGAGGCGACGACCTCAATCACAGGGATCAGATGCAGAGCGGCGATCCGATCAGACCCTCAAATTTCCATAATACATATAGTTACATACACATGTCAAATATTTTTTTATTTTTTATCTTTACTCTACAAGTCACCTTATATTTACGAACACTCATAAATGCATTATATTTAGGTGAAGCCTATGGGCCAAATAATATGGGCCAAATACCATGGGCCAAATTGTTATTAATAATACCATGCAAAATAACATTATTAACCCTAAAATTAATATTAATAAAAATAAAGATGGCACATGGTATTGACCCATGGTATTCATGTGGAATGTAGCCTATTTAAAGGGGGGAATTAAACCAGCATAGATCCATCTTTAGTCTGGATCTACTAAGCCCCCAGAGGGATCAAATATCGTGATATGCAAACTAGCATAGAGTGAAAAAATATTTGATCCCTCTCGGGGCTTGGTAGATCAAGAGTAAAAATGGATCTTGTAATTTAATGTCACTTAAACATTTTAACTTGGTTAAAATAAAAATCAATTATTAATTTTATTAATTTTTATAAATTACTAGTAGTAGTTTTTAAGCTCCAGCTTTATGATAACCCGTGGTATTGAACCATGGTAATACCATGGTATTCATGTGAGCATATACTATTTAAAGGGGAAATTCTATCAACTTAGATCCATCTTAATTCCAGGTCTACCAAGTGCTGAGAGGGATAAATAGATTTCATCCCTCTAAGAGTGGTAGATGTGGAGTTAAGATGGATATAGGTTGGTTTTTATGATAATGAAGATATTAAATAGACTTAGGAAATTATATTGTAAAAAACATCTTAAGGTAAATGGTTAAAACTACATTTAGTCACTTCACAAAATTTAGTGAAAAATACCAATATCTCCATTAATATTGGTTTTTCTGATTTAACAAAAAAAAAAAATTAAAACAGTGAAGTCTTATCACTTTTTCCGCATCACCCTTGCAGAAGAGAGATAGTCGCTGCCCAGATTTCCCACCATTTTTCAAACGTTCTCAATATGATATCTTCATGAAAAAGTTAAGGTACTGATGTTGGATTTAGTTGTTTGAAAAATGTGCTGGTTTGTACAATCTTTCATCCTCTTTTTTATTCTTAGTTTGACGTAATGATCTATAGGGGTTGGGCCACTGCACCATATTGTCCTAAAAGGTAGAGTTTGTGCACCAAAAAGGAAATTAATCCACATGTTACAATGCTGTTAAAAAATGCAAGACGTATGAAGGTAGTGAATTATGCTAATAAGAAATTTAGATTGGGAGAGACATAATTAAATTTTATTATTTAATTGAAGATTTCCAATTAAAATAATAATAAATCTACATTTATATATTTATATATTGATTGGAAGGCTTCTGACAATGGTCACTTCTTTCCATTAGGGTACCTACTACGCTCTTATATTATATAGTTGGGGCTTGCTACTTGGCGTGTTGGGATGTGTTTTTTTTAATCTCGCAGTTGGAGTCTATGGAATAAGAAAGAAATTTGATAGCTTGACAAAAGTGGTAGAGAAGAGATTAATCTCTCCTACCTTGACAGAACTGGTGGTCAAGATCAATACCTACAAGAACTTTGTTGTGGAATATTATCAAAACTAATAGAAGGATATGAAAGAGTGTACAGTAACAACCTTGACAAACACGACCACTGAAACTTGCAACATTGTTTGTAGGAAGAGAAAATTATGTTTCTTTTTTCCAAACATGTATGTTAGTATATTACAATTTAATGAATATGTTTTCCTATTATCATATATGGTTTCATACTTTAACAAAACATTCGCCAAGACTTCAAAATGTTTTATTATTCAATGAAAGATTTGCCAAGATCTTACAAGATTTTATAATTCAGTGAAAAATTCACCATGACTTTACAAGATAATATAATCTAGTGAGATATTCGCCAAAAAAATTATATATACATATTATATTATTGATAAAATCGCCTCCCATTTTTCCTATGTATCATGGATTCACCCATTTATTATACATATAAATTTAGGGTGGTTCTTAAAATTTTCTCTATTGGTGAGGTAGACCTTTATTTTTTTGACATAAGCAGGTCATCCCCTTGCTCTAGGGTTACTTTTTTTGGGATTCCCAAGCCACTGTAATTCTTATAGGATCATCTTGTAGGTTTTCAGGGAATCCTGTAGAAAACACAGAACCCTTGCAAACTGAGCTAAATGAGTAGAAAAATGGAGGGAAAGATGGAATGATGAAGGATGTGGAATGGAGTAATGAAAACATGAACTGCATAGGTCCCCTTCAATCCTCTCTTGTTGCTTTGATCCTCCTCCTACTGTCCTGCAAACACTATTTTCAAAATTCTGGACAACCTCTTGTAGCAGACTTGTTTTGTCCATATCTCCCAAACAGTAGAATGGATTGACCTGAAACTTTCTGAGCATGTTTCCATCATCATTATGCACCTCCCCATAGAAAAAATTTGGTCAATGGATGCACGGATCTCGAGAAAAAAAACTAAAAATGGCTAAAGGTGATGGAGGTTGATTTCTTGGAAATCGTGCACTGGAATTTGCTGAAATTGCTTGAGAATGTTAACATCATCCATATGCATCTCCCCCTGAAACTTCTTGGCAAATGGATGCATGGTTTTCAAGTTATGGCAAAAACAAATTCTTGCTCTATGTATTTTTGTTTCGTGTAGTAAAACAGAACCTTCCTGTAGTTTTTTAGGACAACAAGAAAACTAAATGGGAAAAGCTTGAGAATGATGGGTGGATGTTGGAAATGGATGAGGGTGATGGTTGGCATGGTCTTGGCCTTGTTGGAGTATTTGAGCAAAGGAGGAGAAAGTCAAAATTTGACTTCTTTTGACTAGGTTTGACCAATTTTTTCTTTTGGTACCAACTTGTTTTTTTCTTTTTCTTTTTTGCTTGCAGATGTTGGAGAGTACATGCATTAATCAAAGATATACATGGAGCAATTTTTTTTTTTTTAGGCCTACTAGCCGCCTCAAGGAGGTTTTCAATTAGCAGGTCTGCCTAGGCGCCTCAAAGGAGGTTTTCACCTAGGATCTTTTCTTTTTTTCTCTTTTTTTTTTCCAACTCATTGACTGCCTCATGGAGGTTTTCAATCAATGAGCCAATCTAAGGCTCCTCCAAGGAGGTTTTCACCTGAGTTTTTTTTATTTTTTTCTCTTATTTTCCATTTTTTTTCTTACCCTACCCTACTTGAAAAACAAAATCACTTTCAAGTATACGAATAATTCTAATGGAGCCATGTGCACATTAAGATGACAGAGAAACTGATTTGTAGGCTGGAAATATATGCTTTGACATGTACCTAGATTTCAGAGACCAAATGATTTGACTTTAATAATATCAAGCACAATTGAAGAAGAGAGTGTTGTTGCAACTTAGTCACTGTCTTGGACCAAATCTCAAAGTAACTTTCGTGCCCTTGGTTTGATTGCTTATCTGGATCATTCTTGATGTCTTCTTCTACCATGACATTCAACTCTTTCTCTTTTTGCTGATTGTTCTCTTTAATACATCGAGGATTTGATGCTAACCATGAGGGATCTTTCTCAATCTCTAATTTTGATTTGTGCTCTTGATCAAATGCAGTGCATGATTATTTGGTCTTCTCATTCGAATCTTCTTCTTCTAGATGTGGTCCTTCAATGATATCAAGATAATCTCTTTTTTGCAATACTCTTCCTGAGCTATGGTGACTGCCATTGATCTCAAGAGGATATGTTTGGAAGTGTTGTACCTCAACATTGTAAGTGGGCTGATCTACTTCAATGTGTGGGTTTGGAAATGGTGGTATAGGTAGTTGAGTGGGAGTGTATATTTGAGATGGAGGTGGTTGGGGTTGTGGTGGAGGTGAATGGTAAGGATAACATGGAGTTGGGTATGGAGGATATTGTGGATGGCTCCCATAAGTTCCTTTCCAACCTTGTTGCCAAGATTGGTTTTGGGGTTGAGATGGCCAATGTTGCCAAGGAAATGGTGTGTTCCAATTACTTTGAGATGGATGTGCATAAGCTTGAAATTGTGAATTAGGTTCTTGCATCATACTAGGTTGAATAGGTTGCCATGGTCCTCTTGGAGCTACATAACATAGCTGCATTGGCAATTGACTTGCTCCATTGTCCTCTTGGTAAACTTCCTTCAACCTTGGTAATGATGGAAAATGTTTAACATCATGTGATTCTACATGGACAACACAAATATCAACATCTTATTTTTCTTCATCTTGCATTCTTAACATTTCTACTTGTTTGGTTAGATTGCTAAGAATTTCTGTTTTAAAATCATCAAACAAATTTCCAAGTTTAGCTTGACTTACCGATCTTGATGCTAATTTACCTACTCTTGCCCTTCCTCTTGATATGTGTTTGCATGTTTCACAAATTTCTTCAAATGATAATTGGTATACATCACCTTTACTCATGAGATTAAGGAGATTAATCTATTCATCTCTAATTGTTCTAAGTAAGAGGGTTTTTAGTGTGTGGAATCCTAAATGATGTAGTTTTTCCTTCTTAACATTATACATGAACCTTTCTATTAGATCATGTAGACTCTCATCTTGTTTTTTATTCATTCTAAAGATTTCTTCTTTAAGATAATGATCTTTATATTTTTCTAGAAATATATTTTTCATATCATTTCATGATCTTATTGAATTAGTCCCTAAACTCATGAACCATTTAAGAGCTCTATCCTTCAATGTTGCTGGAAACAATCTCAGTTTTTGAGTTTTTAATAAATAACCATAAGATCTATAGGAAATTTCAAATTCAAAGAGAAAGGTTTCCGGATCTTCTGACCTTAGACCATGAAATTTTGGAATAAAAGATAGAGGGATGTTCTTCATGTGCACACTCCCATCAGTATCTTGAATGGGAAATCCGAGAGGATCTTCCTCATTGTCATCATCTCCATACATCTCTTTTACATTCTTTGCCATCTTCTTCTTCTACCTGCAAAAGTGAATGGTGATGTGGCTCTTACTACACCACATGATCAAATGGGGAGGGGGTGGGTTGGTGTTGGAGATTTTTGTTGTTGTTGTTATGATTAAATGAAAACACTAATGTAATGCACTTTTCTATTTTTGAAATGAAATATGCCTAATGCAATTAATTTTTTGTTTTTTGCAAAAAGTAAAAAGAAATGAATCAACTAGGGAAGAAAACAATGCATACTTTGACACCTCCTCAGCAACGGCACCAAAAAGTGATGAGCTTCGGTATTGCAACAAGAATGTTGCAACTCCCAAGGCTACCGACTTTAATTACTAACCCAGGGTTCGTACAAACTTAAGAGGCATCGACACTATATGTGAAACATACAATGTATCCTTCCTTTGATGTCATGATGTAATGGGTTGCATGTACTGAATTCAAATCCTAAACTAATTGTAGAAAATGAAATGTTCGAAATGGAATCTTAACCTATTGCAAGAAATAAAGTACAAGGAAAGAAACATATTTTAATTGCATAAAGATTATGAACTAAATGTAAAAGAAATCTAGATTAACCCTATTTATCACATGTGATGATTTAAAATAACTGAGCATGAAATCTTATCTAGAGAGTACTAACTATTGTGTGCATGTGTAAATATCAAATAACTCATTATTTTAATCTTTTTGCTTTATAAATGCAAATGCTAATCTTTCCTTGATCTTTGGCAGGGGAGACAAGTGTGGAGCAAGAGGGTTAAAATGGTCTTGATGGCATGGATGTCAAGTAGAGGCCTAATCCCAGCTTCAATGATGATTTTTCTCAATTCAGGCTCAAAACAGGATTTCCTACAGGATGCTACAGGAATTCCTACAGGATGCTACAAGATTTCCTACTGGATCCCCTGATTTACTACAGGAGGTTACAAATTTGCTATACGAAATTATAATTCATCGAAGGACCAAGAAGATCAAATAAAAATTGAATGAGACAAGTTTTTTTATTGACTAGGATTTCTTAGGTCCCCATTCCAAGTGGAATCACTCGAAAAGACCTCGGTTAACCCATGCTAAAAAATAGAAAAACATTACTAGTTGAAAATCTAGAAATTTGAGAACTAGTGAGCTAGTAAATCTAAAAAATGCCTAATCTAATCAAGTGAAAATGCAGTGGGGTGATTTTTGTTATGAACTAGAATATTTTGTGATATAATGCAAGTGGAACTAACTCGATTGAAGCTCGTTAGCATGCTATAAAAAGTAGCAGAAATTTATTGTTCTTTGCCACAAAGGAGTTCCCGAAATCTAGATTTTGGAATAAAAAAGCTAATCCAAGTAGCTCAATGATTAATACGACCTTCCAAATATTTTCAAAGGATGAAATTATGCTTATGATCCTGCGAAAGAACTTACATTAACCATTTAACTCAATCCTACAACAATAAATCATTAATACTAAATGAAAAAGTAGAAGGAAATAAAAACAAGAGATGCATGTGAATAAGAAGTGAAATGAAGGAAAGAAAATGATACAAAAGGGATCTGAGGCTCCTAGGATGGCCAAGACCAAGGGAACTTAGAGACCTATGGAGGAGAACAATATTTAGAAGTTGAACATGACACCAATCTTCATTATTTTCATCAATACAATTACATCCCTGCAAGAAAATACAATGGAGCTGCAGAAATATGAGTTATCTCCACAAGAACAACAATGAAAATCTCCTCCTAGAGGCAAATTCGACTTGGTACTTATACAAAATGATTAGGAATCATTCCCCATGAATGGAGGAATATTTCCCCACCAAAATCCCTTGATTAGTGGATCTGGTCCCCAATACTAAGAATCTGCATTAAATCGCAGGGAGCACATTCCTAGATTTTCTCAATCATTGAAATTCCACAATCTGTGCCATAATTCCATAATATCTTGTTGATTTATTATTTATTATTGGTCCTCCTATAGTAGGGAGAAAGTCCCTAAATTATCTCCTCCTCCAAATCTTCATAATTTGCCCAATATTCTCATAATATTCCACAAAAATAAATAGTATTATGCACAAATGGGAGCTGGGAGTGAATGGAGCGCACTGCAGCTAACCGCGAGGGTTTCGGTTAGGGCATCAGAAACCCTAACTCTTCATGCCTGAGGATTTCCACGCGTCTGAGGTAACCGTGATCCTGCTACCTATTTCACCTGGCCCGGCTTTTCAAGCCACCTGTCATTTTCAATATGGCATCCGTTTCAGTCGATGATGTAATGGATACTGAAGAGGAGGTAGACTATACAGAGGACCCTCTTCAATCTCAGGTTATTTTCGACCGTCCGTCGTTTCTTCCGCCGGCCTCTGGTTATACGTCGCTCCCCTCCTCACATCCCTTCCCGACGATCACTCTCCCGGTTACCTCTCCCTCTCATGTGCCCGAGGGTTCCTTGCCTACTGCATCTCCTGGTCTCGATCTTCCCCCGCTGTCCCTGGGAACCCTACATTTCCTGTCCTCCGTTATCCCCCCATCACCATATTTTGATCCTCACCCTTCGTCCTCCTCCTTCCTTGCTGCCGCACCGACCGATCCGCCTCTCTCATCGGGGGCTGGGCCTTCTGCTTATCGACATTCCCCCTCTGGATGTTTTGAGACCCCTGCAGTGAGAGTCTGTTCATCGAAGGCGCCCCCCCTAGAAAGCTCTCCGGACCCCCTTGCGGATCATCCTTCTGCTCCGCGCACGGGTAAGAAGAGGAATAAGTGCGTCAAAGCTACTTCCAGGGATTTATCCATCCGGTTCGGAGAGACATCTGCTATAGGGGAAGCAGCAAATATGGCTAATACCATTCTGGTTGGGCATGTCCGAGGGCGCGCATACTCAGCTACTCGGCTTACCCTCTGGGTAAAGGAGATTTGGGGTGGAGTTCTTAAAGAACTCCCTGAAGTGCAGGTCCTTCCCCGAGGATGGTTCGCCCTTCACTTTGCCAAGGAAAATTATACAGATTTGGTGCTGGCCAGATATTGGCACATTGAGATGGCGCCGGTGTTGCTGAAAAGGTGGAGCCCCCTCTTCGACCCTGAACGTGAGCAGATAGGGGCAGGGCCACTATGGGTTCGGCTCCCTGGCCTCCCTCTCCAATATTGGAATGAAGAGGTTTTCATCCGCATAGGGAACGCGCTGGGTACATATCTCGATCACGACAGAACTTTTGTTGAATCCAGAAACAGAACACTGGCCCGCATTTTAGTACACCTGGACACTTGTGATGGATTAGAGGAGAAGATCACTCTTCACTGGGGCAGATACACTCGGATTCAAATCCTAGACTACGAAGGGGTGCCTTTCAGATGTCGTCGCTGTCACAGGGTCGGTCACATTTTTAAGGATTGCCCTCTCAACAAAAAGCAAGAGGAGACCCCTGTGGCATCCACCATACCATCGAGGCCTGCATCTCCGCCTGCACAACGCACTTCGGCTACTGGCATACCCTCCAGCTCTCCCTCACAGGCTCCTGGATCGGCACATGGCATAGCACCATCTCCGGTCACCAGAGCTCGGGTGGCCTCAGCAACTACAACCGCTCCGGGTACATCTCTTTTCCCTTCTTTGTCTATTTTCTCATCTGGTGCATCCTCACTCGCTCCCTCACTGTCTGTGGCTCACTGCACTCTTCCCTCCTCTCCGGTTATTGCCCCCTCCATTCCATCCACCCACATGGTCACTTCGCCTCTCTCTTCCCCTTCATCATCCGGGGGTGCATATCATAATTATAATCTTCACCCACGCCCTCACGCTATTGGCTCACACTTGAAGATTGCTAGGTTGGGTACCACCTCACCCAGCCTGATGCCACTATCTGCTCGTGGTCGAAAATCTCACCTTACAAAGGCTATCAGGAAGGCGGGTGCAGAGGTTGCCTCCGGGCGACAATCCACCATTGTTGGGGTTCTTAGAGCTATGAACACCCCTGGCAACCTTCCCCCATGAAATGCCTATCCTTCAATTGCAGAGGCTTAGCTAGTGCCTCCAAGAAACTAGCCCTAAAAAGGATGATGGATACATTGCCAGTTGACATTATCCTCCTCCAGGAAACCCTCGGTCCTGCTGACTCCATTTTTGCTGCCCTATCCTCCATTTCCCCGGGTTGGCGCTTTACGGCATTGGACTCATCGGGTCGTTCGGGGGGCCTTGCTATTGGATACAACCCTGCATCTATCAAAGCACATGGGACATGGGGGGGACCCGGGTTTCTGGGTCTCGACCTCTTCTCGACAGACTTGGGTACCAAGCTCAGGGTTATAAACATATATGGGCCTTGCCACCAAAGGGAAGCCTTTTGGAATCGCCTCCTGAGCCTACACATTCTCTCGGTAGAGAATACTATCATTGGAGGGGATCTAAACTTTTCCCTGGGATACAGTGAATCCTGGGGTTCATCTGCGCAGATCGACCCAATCACTGGGTTCATGACTGATCTTCTGGAGCGCCATGACTTGATTGATGTCCCCATGATCAAATCCCTTCCTACCTGGAGGAACAGACGCATTGGGGAAGTTGCACTGGCACGCAGGTTGGACAGATTCATTATGAAGGTCACTATTTTTTGACAGCTTCACTTATACAAGCAATGGGTGGGAACTGGAGGAATCTCGGATCATTATCCTATCTATCTGGAGCTATCGGGGCCAAACAAAAAGCCAAAATCCCCCTTCAAATTTAATCACGGATGGTTACAGGACCCCTCCTACATCAAGCTGGTCAAGGACTTCTGGACACAAAATCCTATTGATAGAGTGGACTCACTGGCAAAAGGGTTCTGCATGAACCTATCACAGCTAAAACGTCTGTCAATAGAATGGGCCAGAGAAAAGAACAAACAGGATAATACTGCGCTCATACACATTGAATCTGAAATCTCCTCCCTTACTGATGAAAGAGGTTTGGGCTTCATGACTGCTGCAGAAAAAGTACACCTGGTAGAGCTCAAAGTTCAGAAACAAAAAATCCTAAGGGAGAGGGAAGAATCCATCCGTCTTCGGAGTAGAGCTACATGGCTAAAAGCTGGTGATGAAAACACCCGATTTTTCCATAACTTTGCGAAGGGTAGGAAGGTTAACAAAACTATATGGAGTCTCCCTACACCCGAAGGAGATGTTGCTGATACTTTCCCAAAGCTCTCACAGTTGGCGTCCTCCCATTTCAGAAATCTATACAAGCAACCCCAGGCCTCTTCCATTGCTGAGATCATCAATATAGCGGGTCATTTTCCCAGATTCGTAAATGAGGAGGAGGCGGAAAATCTCCTTGATCCTGTCTCTCCTGAAGAGCTAGAGAGCACCATCAAATGGTTCAAGAAGGACCGGAGCCCGGGGCCGGATGGATGGGACATTGAATTCTACATTGCTTTCTAAGAGATTATTAGCAATGATTTATTGAGGCTGATTGAGGAATGTCGAGAGACTGGATCCATGTACAATGCCATCAACTCCACCTTCATCGCCTTGATCCCCAAATCCGATTCTCCTTCCTCCTTTGATGACTACCGACCCATCTCCCTCTGTAACGTGCTATACAAGATCATATCAAAAATCATTGCTAATCGCATCCGCCCTATTCTATCTCGTCATATCGCTCCTCATCAATTTGCTTTCCTAGAACATCGACAGATCCATGAAGCTGTTGGTGCTGCTCAGGAAGCTCTTCATTCTATATGGACCAAGCATCAGAAGGCCATCATCCTCAAGATTGACTTAGCCAAAGCTTTTGACCGAGTCAGTTGGCTCTATCTCAAAATGATCCTTATACATCTCGGATTCCCCCAAAATTTCATTTCCTGGATTATGGCCTTTATTACCACCCCGACTTTCAGTGTTCTGATAAATGGCTCTTCATCCCAATTTTTTCACTCTGAGCGCGGACTGAGATAGGGATGTCCACTATCACCCCTCCTCTTCTTGATCGTCATGGATGCCTTGAGCCGGCTTATCGATTCTGCTAAAAGAAATGGGGAATTTAGTGGTCTCAGGATTACTGATGAATGCTCCCTTACCCACCTTCTCTTTGTGGATGATGTTATGATCTTCCTGGATGGAAGCATTCGTGACTCTCGGACATTCTCTAACATTATCAATCTTTTCTCATCCGCTACTGGTATGCTTGCAAATCACTCCAAATCATCAATCATTTTATCCAGAACCTCCATCCATGAATCTCACCTGGCTCAACAATTTTTTCCATATGCCATTCTCCCATTAGATCATGGTCTAAAATATTTGGGATTTAGAATTAAGCCCGTCAGCTCTAAGATCACCGACTGGATCTGGCTAGTGGCTAAATTGGAGAAGAGACTTAACGTTTGGAGCCATCGATACCTCTCCAGAGCTAGCAGGCTCGTCCTGGTAAAAGATGTACTAGAAGCTACCCCGATTTTCTGGATGGCTTTAGCCTGGATTCCGAGAAGCATCTTGGCAAGGCTACATCAAATTTGCAACAGGTACCTATGGAATGGGAATAAGGAAAAACATATATTTTCTTGGGTTGGATGGAAGAAGATCGCCACTCCCAAAAAATGGGGAGGTTGGGGGCTAAAATATCTCCCTTCTTTTGCCCAAGCTCTCACTGCAAAAATGGGGTGGACACTTCTCACTGGTAACAATCTATGGACCAACATCTCATACAACAAATACATTTGGCTGCAAAATATCCTGGATTGGGTTCGCCTCCCCACCTGGCCAAAAACAGGCATATCCTCTGTTTGGAAAGCTCTCCTAAACTCTCTGCCTCTCATCAGGGACAATCTGGTTTGGAGGGTCAATGATGGAACCTTAGCTCGTATTGGTATGGACCCCTAGTCTAGTTGTGGAGGTAGACATATATTACCTGATGCCCTCATACATCATCTCCACTCACAGGAGATAAGAGTTCTGGCAGACATTGCTGATCCACAAAACTCCTCCATTCTTGAACAGCGCTGGAAAACAGCTAATCAAATCAATCTTCCACCAGTTTGGCATTAGGAATGGCTGGAATATATCAATGCCTTAGCAGAATCACATATAAGGATCAAACAGGGACAGGATGAACTCATTTGGTACCACTCAGGAAACAATGTATACACCCCAAAGTCAGGTTACCTTGCACTGATATCACATAAAGTCCCGAACACGATCTCCTTTTGGTGGCATACTGTATGGAAACTCACTGCTTCCCCCAGGCAGAAATTATTTTTTTGGTGCATACTAAAAGGAGTTGTCCCCACGGGGGAATATCTTATGCACCGCGCTGTATACGATCCGACCTGGTGCACCTTCTGCAAACAATCATCCGAATCCTGCACTCACTTGTTCTTAAACTGCCCCTCTATAACTGCTATTTGGCAAGCCATATCAAATGCTATCCAGCATACAGGCAAATGGGAAGGTGACGATATTATCCGTTCATGGGAATCTTGGTTTTACAACCATAAAAATTCAAAACTTCAAAGCTTGCCTATTATTACATGCTGGTATATATGGTTAGCCCGGAATCGCTTGATCTTTGATGACAAACCAGCTATCTGGCCGCACATTATTTCTCTCATTATTGCTGCATATAACGCGTTGCCTGACCTGCCACAACCCAGGAACAGAAGCCCGCGTGACCCTCCACAAATTGACCACAACACTCCATGGGCTTTCTTTGATGGCTCAGCACAACAGCAGGGTTGTGGGGGAGGTTTTATATTATACATCAATGATCAACATTTCTACAAAGCCAAACTGGGGCTGGGACCTGGCACAAACAATTTTGCTGAGATTATCTCTCTTCGTCATCTCTTGCATTTTGCATTGGGGCACAACTGCATGCATATACATATTTTTGGTGACTCTAAGATTATCATTGATTGGTTCAACAATAATACAGAATGCCACACACACACACTCAGAACCATATTGGATGATATACATATACTGAAGGCTCAATTTATTGACATCACTTGTCATCATATCTACAGGGAACACAACAGCAGTGCCGACCAACTTTCCAAGGAGGCTACGGCACTTCCCAGAGGCGAATGGTTGATCCAGGAGCAGCGAGGCACAAATTTTTACCAGTACTATCATCGACCATATATTGATACACACTACTATAGGGTGGACAACCCATGAGATGTAGAACTGTTTTTGATACTTTTTGAACTCCTGTACATAGCTGAAACAGACAATATAAGATGCCCTGCATGGTATTATGTTTTTCATATATACAACAGATAGATTAAGGAACATCCTGCGTGATGGTTCATTTTTTGCCTTTTTTGATCAGACTTAACAGCTTCACAGCTTTCCACATGCAGTGGAAGAATATACAACATATGCCAATGCATCTACAATATGTAATTTTTCAACTTATAATGAAAGATTACGATTTTTCTAGTGGAAAAAGAAAAAAAAAGTATTATGCACAAATATCCAATTATTCATAAACCTTCCTAATGAATATATTAAAGTTAAAAATACATTATTTAATGCAGAAAGAGAGGTTTAATGTGTTGAAGGATGGTCATAGGCCTTAATTTATGTTTAATTTAGAGGCATGGACCTTAATTTATGTCTAATTTAGAGACCCATCACTGCCTCCTTGAGAGAGGGCCTAATCCTATCTTTGGAGAAGTCCTAACTCCCTTTCCATGTCTATAAACTCATCCTCTCCCATTCCCAAATGGTTAGTCTATGTCTATTTGCACCCTTATTCTGAAATTCCTTATGAGAGTGTGGGGGCATGTCTCTTCAAAGATTCTACTTTAATGGATACTTTTACTCTCCCACCTCCACATGTTAATTCAATCAATATGATCTCGGTTTCTACGAATCCTTGGATTACTCCTACCCTAGATCAAATTGATTTATTTGGCGATTCTATGCCTTTAATTCCATTGGAGCAAAATTATCAAGAAATTGTCTTGGCTTCAATGGTAGCTTTAGAAAGTCATACTATTTTCAGTACGAACCTAGACACTTATGTTCCATCTCCTTGGCTTGGTTCTTGGGATTATCTGGATCCTTTGAACGAGACATTCCCCACTGACGAGAGTATCATTAAGGTTGTGTCTCTGGATGAAACTCCATGGCACAGTGTACATCATCATTCTTCATTTCTTCCCAGCCTTGATGATATGGCTTCCTGTCTTGAAGCGTTTGTTTCTCATTGTCCCGTGCCTCCACTTCAGACACCTGTTCTGGTGCATGAAGTCTTGTCGGAGGGTAATATGGGGAACATCATTGCTACTATGCCTCTTGACATTTCCATTAAACTGAGAATTGTTAAGAATATTCATATTGGGGTTTCCTGTTCTCTAGATGAGATCCTAGTATTGATCCAACAATAGTGGTGCATGAGATTCCGACTTATCCTGGTACTAAGCCTGTATGACAAAAACTTTTCCCTGTGCATCCTCAAAAGGTTGTTGTTATCAAAGAAGAAGTGGAGAAGCTTTTAAAAGTGAGTTTTATTTATCCTATTCCATTGACAGATTAGGTGTCCAACATTGCCCATATTGCCAAAAAGCAGGGCACAATCCGTGTTTGTGTTGATTATCATGATATCAAGTGGGCGTGTCCCAAGGACAATTATCCCATTCCTTTTATCGACCAAATCATCAACTAATGCACTGGGAGTGAGATTTTCTCGTTCATGGACGGTTTTTTCTGGCTATAACCATATTAACATTTCACCTATCGATCAACATAAAACGACCTTTATCTATCTTTGGGGCAATTTTGCCTATAAAAAGCTTCCTTTCGATTTAAAGAATGCTGGAGCTACCTTCCAACGAGTAATGTCTTATGCATTTCACGACATTTGACACATTGTTAAGCCTTACTTTGACGACTTACAAGCTCATTCTGCTAAGCGTCATGACCATCCAAATCACTTAATATCCATCTTTTTGCGATGTTGACATTACAATATCCTTCTCAATCTACACAAGTGTGTGTTTTGCGTTGAGACTGGCCAACTCTTGGGTTTTTTGGTGTCTTGTGAAGGCATCCAAATTGATCATTTGAAAGTTGAGGCCATTGTAAATTTACCCCCCTACATCATTACTACAATTGCAGAGCATGCATGGAAAGGCTAATTTCTCCCTCGATTTGTCCCTAATTATGCCGAACTCACCAAGGGTCTTACTTGCTTACTTAAGAAGGGGATCCCTTTTATTTGGGATAAAGTTGCCCAAAAATCCTTTGATGCTTTGAAGGACACACTTATCAGTGCTCCTTTACTGCATCCCCCCAATTATCGACGTGACTACTTCCTCTACTTAGATGCAACTGATACTACTATTGCTATGGTGTTAGTTCAGAATGACGATGATGGCAACGAGCACATGATTTATTATTTAAGCTGAAATATTCTCAATACTGAGTCTTGAAATGCCCATGTTGAGAAGTTTGCCTTGGCAACAGTCCATTCCGTCGAAAGATTTCAACACTATATCCTTTTACAAAAAACCACAGTGATTTCTAATTGCAACCCCATGACCTATATAATGACTCGTCAGTTGTTGGGGGGAAAATACTCCAAATTGATCGTTATCCTATAGGAGTTTGATTTGGAATTTATTGCTGCCAAATCAAAAAAATCACTCGCTTTTGCTGAGTTGATATGTGCTCTTCCATCTACAAGCACTTCGACTGATTTTACCAAGAAGATACCCGATGAAACTCTATTTCTGATCAGCACTCTCGACCCATGGTATGGAGATATTATCGTTTATCTTCAAACCCAAAACTTTTGATCTAAGTTGTCTTGATTTGACTGACGCTGCATACGACATCAATCCCAACCCTATCAGATCCTTGGTGATACATTGTATTGGGTCGGTGTAGACTATGTTCTTTGCAGGTGTCTCACTCTAGAAGAGGTTGAATGGGTCTTAAATGATTGCCACTCTACTGCTTGTGGTGGTCATATGTCTGGATATGCCACTGCTTAGAAAATTCTTCGCTTCGGTTATTTTTGGCATTCTATATTTAAATATTGCATTCTAGTTGTTCAAAAATGCCACGAATGTTAGATTTTCAATTGCAAGTAGCGCACCCCACCCACACCCCTACACCCAGTAATTATCATTGGCCCACTTTCTAAATGGGGCATTGGTTTCATGACATGTAACCCTCGCTCGGTCGGGGGGCATGGTTCTATCATCGTCGTTGTCTACTATTTTACTAAATGGGTTGAGGCGATGCCTACATACAATGTCAATAGTATTACTGCTACTCAATTCCTTTTTAACCACGTCATAGCATGTTTTGGTGTTCCTCAAGCCATTATGGCTAACCATGGATCACATTTTAGTTAGCACATGATGGCAGAGATGACTGCCTAGTTGGGCCTTCGCCATGATAGCTCAACTCCTTATTATCCACAGGCCAATGGCCAAGTTGAGGTAGTTAATAAAGTTTTGATTACTATGCTTCAACGTACCATTGGGAAGCACAAAAAGGATTGGAATTTGATGCTATTCTCAGCTCTCTGGGCTTACAAAACTTCTGCTAAGATGACCATTGGATTCACTCCATTCCAGCTGGTGTATGGTTTAGAGGAAACTCTTCTAATCGAATGCGAAATCCTTTCGCTCAAACTAGCTATCGAACTTCTTTCAGATACCTCGCCTGAAGAGGAACGGATACTATATCTTGAGAGGCTTGATGAGATCTGACGCATTGCTATGATGGGCTTTGAAGCTCAAAAGAAACGTGTCAAAGCTCATTTTGACCAAATCGTTTCTCCCCAAACTTTTGCTAAAGGCGACTTGGTCCTTCTTTATGATCAAGCCAATGATAAATTGGGAGCAAGAAAGTTCGAACCCATGTGGCATGGGCCCTACATCGTCAAGCGTGTCTTACAAAAAGGTGCCTATGAGCTATGTGATTATGAGGGAAATGCATTGTCACAACCCCATAATGGGTTGTATCTGAAGAAGTATTATGCGTGAAATTCATGTAATGAATTTTGTACATTAGTGTGTTAATTCATTAGTGTGCGTTTTTTTATTTTTGGTGTGTTTGTTTTCTTTGCAGACATGTTTTTTTGCTTACCCTATGTTCCACTCGGTTTGCAGATGTCGTCAAGCCATTACGTTGGTTTTGCTGATGGTGCTTGTCGTAGCACACAGAACCTTTCTTCCGCAACATGGGTACTCTATGACCCTAATGGCGAGATGATTAACTTACAAGGTATATGCCTTGGTCGAACAACCAATAATATTTCTGAATACAGTGCAGTTATTGAACTTTTGTCAGAAGCAGTTGCTCTTGGCATTAGGAATTTAGTTGTCAAGTTGGATTCACAACTCGTTGTGTTACAATTAAACAATCATTACTCAGTGAGAAATCCAAAAATATTGCGTAATTTGTGTGTTAGATTGCTGGAAAGAAATTTTGATTTCATCACATATCAACATATTCCACGTATTTTAAATACATTAACAGATGCATTAGCAAATTTTGTTCTTGATAGGCATTTGCGTCATTTATAAAACTAATCATATTATGGACACATAAGTAGAAATAAAACATGCATATATGTGTGTGTGTGTGTGTGTGTGTGTGTCGACTCTGTTGTAGTGTTTACATCAAAATATCAAAAAATAAAGTTCTCTGGGACACTTGGATTTCAAAGCCTACAAATGTGTAAAAGACTAGAAAGGATATCAGCCTACACAGTGCTCATGATAGCACAAGGCCACTCTGATCACTTGGCCTAACATCCGACGTAGTCTCGTAGATACTCCCACTGTGTTTCTCTGCCAACGGAGTGGAACATCATCAATAGTGGCATACTCTGGGACTCCTCGAGTTATCACCTCCAGGTTTTGCTCCAACTTAGCTAAGGGGTCTCCCCCTTCTTCATAGTCTGTGCCCACTATCTGATGTGCAACTCGTCGTGCTATTGGTGACATGCCTGCTAGTCTCTCTGGTCCCACATCTACACATTTATCACAAGTTGAGTCTCAGTTCACACTTTTACAAAAAATCATAAAACTTGAAAAAAATCTAAAAAATAATTTTTTACATGCATCAGTCCACTGCTCCCCTGGTGGCAGAGGTATATTTGGAACCCACCTGAAGTCCCTAGCCAGCATAAGCGTAGTCATCTACCATGAATAGTTGGCGTTCTAGCCAAGTGAAAAATTGTGTTGGGTAATGCATATGCTGACCATTCCTCCTCGAGGCATGAGTTGACTCCATCTCACGAGTCTTGGATCTCTGGGGGCAGGATATGGTACCTCTACCCACTTATACCAAAATAAGGGAACTCTCTCTAAGAAGAAGGTCACAAATATCGAATTGAACCCGAATTGTTTTAGGTGTCCATGCTTCCCCTTGGTTAGTTGTCATTTCATATTTGACAAAAGGCCTCCACACTAGCTGAATATGGTGGGGGTCAAACATGCAATAGCATATTGGAACTGGTATTTTGAAGCCTCATGCAAGGCTTGTATGCCGGATACATGCGCCATAGTGAACAAGATCGTTCTCAAGATGAGGTTGTTGGTGATTGTCGATATCTTCACCTTCAATCCATTGGTCATTTAGGCACCAGGACAATGCCTCTAGACTAGATTCCTTGTACTTTCACCTCCTTGGCGAGATCCAAAGAGTTGGATCTCTTCCCCTCGTCGAGAAAATCCCATTATGAAGTAGATATCCATCTCCTCTAGTTCTAGTTCCCAACCTTTTAAGATGAATATCTCTCGATCTACATCCCAGAGACTGATCAAATACAACATCAATTCCATCTAAGCCCTTAACCCTATAGTCCTAAAGAACTTTAGCAACCCGTAATTCCTCAAAGCATTTATGCATTCATGATCTTGAGTTGCTTAGTGGTCTTTAGCCTCATGGCCTCTTTCCTTCCATTCCAAGACCATGATCTCTTGCAAAACATCATTTAACACCTATTAGTGCTTTTTTCATGGATTAAAATTATCAAATTTTGCTTCAAAAGAGGGTTTTCTTTCCAAAAAGTCAGCCTCAGCACCATCGCGCCTGTTTTTAAAAACATAGCGATGGCATCGCGCAAACCTTTAGGCTCGAGCGCGATCATCACTGGTCCGATGACCACACTACGATGGTCACCAACGCCCTAAAAATTAAAAATCCTCCTTTATAGCATAAAGTTTACCGTTTAAAATGCATAAAAAAGTGATAAAATGCAAGAGCATGCATGGATCTCTTACCTGTTGCAGATGATTCGTGAAACGGTACCCTGGACCTCTCGTAATTGCCACTTGAAAATTGAGAGAATTAGGGCACAAATTCACTTTCAGAGCTTACTATGGTAAAATGGTAAAAAATGAAATTACTTTTGGCTATTTATAAGTTTTTCAAGTCATTTTTGTCAATATTTTCCTAATATTTTAATGTTTTTCTCGATATCAGTGATGGGTGTGTTTCTTGTGTAGTTACAGGTACCTTCAAAGTGAAAAATGATCATTATTGACTGATTCTTGTGAGTTTTATTTTATCTCTTTTTCGGACTCATTAAATAAACGAAAAAGGAACCCCCCTGGAGTCATATTTGAGCTCTTTTCTGACTCTCGAAAACTGAAAAGATTGTCGAGTACTTGTCGTTTTGAACTCGTTAAAGTAAATGAATCAACGTCACCTCAATATAAATATACCCCCTTTTCGGACTGAGACTGACTATTTACAAAAAAGGTACACCTTGATCGACATGGTCAAGAGGTTCCCTCATATATTGTTTTCTACCTTTTCAGATTCGAGGGACAAATTACAAAAAGGGACATGATGGAGTTTTCTTTTTCATCTCTTTTTCAAACTCTCTAAATATGAAAAAGAAATCGAGTTATTCTTACATCGAACTCATTAAAACTTTATGACGAAAGACTCGTCACCATGATGAGACCGAGCTTCTCCTTCCTAGGGCTCGTAAAACTTACTAGGATGGATTCATTCAAAGAAAGAACTTACATAACAAGCATATGTTATCCCCTTCAAGCTTGTGAAAAAAATAATTGGGGTACTTGCTAGAAATAGCAGGGAAAAATGAAGATGAAACACCCTTTGTATAGGCAACATGCCACTCTTGAAAATGAAACTCTTCTTCTCTCGTGTTGGGTTTGGGATATCCTCACTCAGTCACTTGTCCTCCTGGGTTTGGGTAATCCATTTTGCCTCTCCTTTGACTATTTCATTCCATCATCATGACTTAGTCCTATATCGAGTCAGATGTTGCCACACTCCAGATTCGTGTCACCAATGTTCAAGAGAAGTCCAATCTGTAGTTATTTACCTTTACATTTTTTGGGTCATTGTTACAGTCTTGAAAATTATTCCATTTTATTCCATGTTTCGTGTCGATGATGGGGGATTCATCATTACCCTCCTTCGACATGTCACTTTCTTTCGACTTCAGTTCATTATCCAGGAAGATGACTTTGAAACTCTCTTTCAGTACCTTAGAGCTTGCATGCCCTAATGGAAAGTTCTTCACGTCTAATGACAGGTCTTCATCATTGGCCTTCGATTGGATGATTCCATGAGTGTTCGACTTCAACTTCATTATCACATTCACAGATTGTACTGTTGTACCTTGAGAGCCATTATCATTATTGGTGGTTTCTCTCATACCTATTAATGGTCCACATCATTGGCCAGTAATCAGGTGGTTTTCTAGCATGTTCGACTTCAACACATTTATTCGCATGTTAGGATTTGTATGTTGATCGGGTCGGAATGGAGTGCAAGACCTTGAGTCCTATCTGTGATGACTCAAGCTGCATGGAGTTACTTGTCATTCATAATTGTACACATGTTTCTACTATACGGATGGTTGTGACCATACCGTGAGACTTTATATTTATGATGATCCTTGTTATCAAATGGTTGCGCCCATACCATGGATCTTTTCATATAGTCTTCATCATCTGGAAGGCTGCGTCCATGTTGTGGATTCATGTCTTGATATCAGATATGTATATGTATATGAACCCTTGATTTGCAGGTCTCCTGACAGTGTGTGTCCTCGTCCTTGCAAGAGATCGTAAAGCATCTCAGCCATCACTCCTCGTTCTGCTTTCATGCTTTAGGGGGAATTTGTTACACAATATTTTTTCACGCCTTCTACACTTCCTTATGAAATACCCCGAAGTGCGTGAAACATGACCATTATACAATATACTCATCCATGTATACAACTCATATCCCTCCTAAGACTTTGATTGGAAAATACATTGAGCTTTCCCTGAAGAAATAGCTCTTAAAACCCTAAAATGAGAGTCATCGCTCTTATGAAGCTTAAAACAATGATGGTTGCATGTTGCACTGTATTTGACCAGCGATGGCATCACTCTGTTCCCTTGCATACCCACGATGATCCCAAAGAGGATGAGAAGCTTTGTGATCTAGAAGCTTTCAGAGCAACAAGATGGAGGTTGTTTTGCATAGATGAGGTCGAATCCTCCCAAATTGGCCTCTTGGTATTATCCCTATGAGCTACCTCCTTGAGATGAGGGCCTAATCCTATCTTTGGAGATGTCCTAACTCCCTTTCCCAATCTATAAATTCATCCTCTCCCATTCCCAAATGGTTGGTCTATGTCTATTTGCACCCTTATGATGAGATTGTGCCTAAGGCTATTCATTTGACTTGGAGAAGGAGTTCTTGGAGAGTTCTTGGCTTGGAATTGTATTACCACTCAAGGAGAGCTTTTTAACATCAAGGCTTTGGTTGTAAGCTTCCCTTTATGTCCTAATAATAAACAACTGCCAGTTCATCTTCCAAAAATATATGTGTTCATGTATTATTTAGCTTGACATTCCTTGATCAGTTAACTAGGTTGTTATTGGATTTGTTATTAGTTTTGGTATGCTTTGTTGTCTCTTGATCACTTGTGTAGGTATACAAACGCTGAGAGAAGCAGGAACAAGTTCGTGACACAAGCGGTTTGAGGCTCTCAATAATGGAAATCAGAACAACATCATAACAAGGTAGGCCATCTCTTTCGTTCTACTTTCAATTATAACCTAGGAAGATGTCTAGTTGATTGTCACTTTGGTTGCTAGACCCACTCATTGGGCTAGAGGGATCGTCTCTGTCCACATAGAGGATTAACCTTGTCAACAATGATGTGTCTACCCATTGCATGGTTTTTTTGGAAGTTGTTGTGTACATAGGCTGAGCTGGATTCACGTTATAGTTTTTCATTCATATTTGGTAAACCCACACTCTTGGCCTTTATTGCATGGCCCTGAGAAATGAAAATTGTTTGACGATTTTAGTGCAACGCTATAACCCTACCAATGATGGATAATATGTGTAGTTTTAATCCACAACTTAAATTCGAGTGTATTTTTGGTTTTACACCTAAGTTTTAGAAATTTGATTTAGTTGGAAGTTTTACAGCCTGAAGTTGTCATAGTTATTGGAGCTCAACTGTTAGCTAAAGGTTGGGTTTGTGAAAGCTACCTTTTGTTGATTTTCAACATTATCTATGTAAGCCCTATGGTTAATTCTACATTTCATTATGTTCTTTCATTTAATGGTTTATCTTGTTGGAAATAATACTGAGAGGGGGGGGGGTGAATCAGTATTATCACATTAATAAAACTTTTTCATTTCCAAACTCTGATTCATATATTCTACTTCCACAACTTATGATTAAGTTAATTGATCTTCAATGAGTGCATTAGAACATTATCAACAATATTATCAGTTAACAGATGCAGTAACATAGAATAGATCATCACACATAAGGCACACACATGAACACCATGATATAAGGTGGAAACCCAATGCGGAGAAAACCACCTGCTGCAAGTCATCTCAATCTTCTTCTTAATAAGAAAATCCTTTTACAATATTTTGTACTGGTGCAGTCTTATACCAGTACGGGAGCTACAACCCCCTTTTCTCTTGTATTAGCCGATCCATTTACTAGTACGCAGGCTACTACCTGCTATAATGCTCCAAAGATTTCCTTTAGCTCTTGTACTAGCTTAGATACTAGTACGTAGGTGCTGACCTACAATCTTCTCTCCTCCAGGTACCACGTTTCATCAATTTTCAGACTGGATACACTGAAGCACAACACATAATCTGAAAGGCCACATTTCATCCAATTTTCATACTGGGCCCAACAACATTGAAGCTCATAATCAAACAAACTTCTGAATTACCCAAGCACTAGATCAATACATATACAAGTGAGTCATCAATCAGATCTAGTCCATCAGATCACATAAAATGAGTCAATAAGAACCTGATCCATTCATCCATATAAACATTTAATCAATCACTGTTGTTATCAGAACTTAATACCAAAAACCAGACATCACTTCAAAACCCAGAACACAACAATAAACAGGGGCAGCTAAACAGATTTCATGAGAAGTACGCAGCTTCACCCATTTAACACCTGCGTAGAAGTATGCACTGTTTCCAACTGCGTTCCTGCGTACCCACGCACTGTACCTTACAGACTTCCTGCGTACCTGCGCTCTGTGTCCAATGAACTGCCTGCACACCTCCGCATCTGCAGCGCTTCTGGGCCTGCGTATCTACGCACTTGCAGCGCTTCTGTGCCTGCGTATCTCTGCACTTTTCTTTCACTATACTTGCGTACCTGCGGGTATAGATAATTTCAAGACTTCAAGAATAACCGAGACTGTCAGATCTATAGATCTGATCATGCGCCGAGGAGATATCAACCCATTAGTAGATCCGACTTGTAATTCTCATGTTTCTCCTTGATATTGATTCAACTCTCTCTCACAAACCGATTACAAGAATTTCAGATCTAGCTTCTCTTAAGATCTTCTAATTTCATAAGTGTCTAGTCAAATGATCTCCTTTGCTTTATATAGGCAGGCTCTTCCTAAAATCATGGATCAATACCATAGATAACCAATACAAGGAGCCCAAAAACATGGGGCTCAATAATAATAATAATAATAATATAAAACAATACCACTGACCAAACCATAGGATCAAATATGTCGGGCTAAATACTATGGTCCACCATCGGATTCCCACGTGAGAATACTTTTTCACTGCATGAAAGTGCGTGAACTGGGGTCCGCACCTTTTACATGGTGTACCTGCGGGTATGTACGCACCTTTTCTAAGACATGCCTGCGTGTCCACACCTTTTGTACGGTGTGCCTGCGTACCCCTTATTTTCTTCAATATTTGATAGATGATCATCAATCTCTGCTACTGACCTGAAGTACTGTGATCTATCACCTGTATGGGTTGCCATCAAGGACAACACTTTAGCCATAATGCCAACAATCTCCCCCTTTGGACTTGATGGCAAGGCTTACTTGTCATACTAAGGACTTGTCATTTGATTCCTTTAAGTTGTCCTGCATCCCATGTATTCTGTCATATCTGATATCTCTTCTGTGGATTCATCTGAATGTATATAAGTGAGATGATCTTCTATGAGAGGGTTGCCATCAAGTACAACACATGCATCATAATGCCAACAATATCCCCCTTTGGACTTGATGGCAACAACACCACATTACTCTCCCCCTTTGACATCAAGGGCAAAGGGTTATGCTCCCCCTAAGAACATGCTCCCCTTGACTATAAACCAGATCTGCTGAAATCTCTGAATGAGCTCCCCCATTGTATATGCCATGGTGCACCAATCTGATAATGCTCTTTCTGAGAACAAGCTGAAATGTCTGCTCTACTATATAGTGTTGTTCATGCTCAAGCTCTCCCCTGACTGTAAGCAAGGTCTGCAAAAAGATGTTCTACAAGAAGAACATGAATCTATATATCATAAACGACCTTCCTATCACCAAAAGACTCAATACATACATCCATCTCCCATCACAATGGTGATGAATCATAAAAGAATAACATCATTCATCCCAGGCATAGTGGGGAAACCAACATAGGCCGTTACATGACCTGAAGAGATCTCATCAAATGACTACAATAGATACACTATTACATCTTGATATGACTTTTACATCGAATGATATACATGACAAACATCATGATAAACATCAGCAACAACATTAAATGATCTTCTCCATAGCATTTGTCACCAACAACTTGTATTAGTGTATGACCGCATCAACTCATCCTTTAGAACGGAATCATTCTCATTCTAACATATGTCAAAAACACCATAGCCATCCAGATCTGCATGAACCAAGTATCATCAATTGGGAGTATATGCACAAATCCACATGTGTACGAGACAACCTATATAAGTAAGAACTCATCATCATCATGTCTCCAACAATGCAACTTTGAATAATCATCCCTATATCCAGCCAACAATCCTCATGAAAGTTACCATGTAAGCACCATTAGAGAATCAACCACAAATCTGATCCAAGATCTATGTGAACAACTCATAGCAAGATGAATCATTTATCTATAAAAGCATCATCACCAAGGACCATAATGCCAACAATGCATTAAGAGCATATGCTCCCCCTAAACTTGTGCCATCTGTCAGATCTTATCAGTAAGAAAAGTCAGCTAATAAATGCCTTAAGACAGATCCGCAGTTTCTCATTATATGGCCTGCGTGGCTCCGCACTTCACCTTCCGCTCCTCTGCGTATCCCCGCAACTCACTTTCTGTGTTTCTGTGTACTCACGCAGAGAGCCTTCTACTACAGCGCATACTGTCGTGGCGGAAAAAGTCGTTTGTGCGGACACAACTGACCTCCCTAGGAGTCTAAACTCTCTAGCGACAAACAAGACAAAATGGAGTGATCTTTCTCTAAATATACCTTTTAAAACATGAAAACTACAAGTGTTTAGGCTTACCTTATTCCAAAACGCTGTTGTTGTGGTCCGTCCTTGCCGATCCGGATGAGCTCCTCCTTCATGTCAATTCCTGCAACCACAAACAATCAAACAATTACCAAGCACTTGCATTTCATATAATAAAACATATATTCAACATGCAGACCAAGGAACACATGAAATAACTCATTAACACAAGCTATTGAGAAAAATAAACCAGTTTGTATTAATAACGAAACAAAGAAACTCTTACAACCTGGCCTTGGTGTTGTGCAAGTTCCTCCCAGGGTCCATCAAGGGTTTTCCTCTACTTTGACAAAGCTCACCCACTTCCAAGTAGAATCAAGCAAAGACAATCTCTCCTCACAAGGTTCTAAATGGGAGTCCTAATTCCTGCAGCATTTACCCAAAGAAAATGTATAGCTCCAACCTCTCCTCCCTCTGGCTCAATGTCTTTATTTATAGTGCTGTAAAGAGGTTATTCAGGTCCACCATCAATGGGATAATCCCCCTCTTTGGGTGGGATAGCTCCCTTATTGATGGGATAAGTTCCTCCTTAATAGGGATACATGAACCAACTGGAGGCGCATCCATTTCATCAAACCGACCTCTAGAAAGTTCTAGAAGTAACCACAAGTAACTTTTTTAAGATGAAACTCGCGCATTTTGCCTTTTACAGAAGGACGCACCTGTCCCTTAACATACAGAGCGTCCATGGACGCAACTTTTGTGAACATTGTGAGCGTCCCCGCAGGTAAGGCTAGAGAGAACCTGCGACCCCAGAGATAAACACATTTTTTACAAGACTTTCTCTCTTCTTTGAGTTTGAGATGGATAGCAGAGGCATAAGACTTGCCTAAGAGGGTAGCATGACTGTTGATTTGAGCCATACTAACTGTAAGTAGTCATGGTGACATTTTTTAGTGTAACAGATTGCCCCCTAAAGTGCGAAGCCTGGAATAGATTAGGGTTTTGTAATTCTAGGAAGGGTGAAGCACTTTATCATTTCAAGGATTGTCTTGTGGATGACCTGGTTGGAACCTGCAATTTTCAACACAAAATACATGTATAAGATTATATCATCACTGAGGTAGGCATTCCCATACTCAGATTCGAAACTTTAACTAATGGACTAACTATTATGATACAGGAATGATCTTGCAGTACATCATTTTTATAGACTTTTGTAGACACAGTATGGACGCAGCCATCTGTTTATGATTAGTCTACATAGATAATGAATACAAAACTCCTCGCAGCCTGGATGGTAGAAACTAGATCCAGGGTCTTCACTTCTACTTCCCGAATTGGTACGATTCTAGCCATGTGATTAAATGATTTGATGTCGAACATGTTAGAAACCACTTGATTACTAGTCGATGATGTAAACTGTTAACAAGCGTGAGAGAGACCACCAGTAATGTCAATGGTTCTCAAAGTACCAAGCACAACCCGTGAAATGTGAATAGATGTTTTGATGTCGAACACTTCACGGAATCCTTTGATCGAAAGTCAATGATGTAAACTGACGTCAAAGGCGAGAAACCTGGCGGAAAAAGTCGTTTGTGCGGACACAACTGACCTCCCTAGGAGTCTAAACTCTCTAGCGACAAACAAGACAAAATGGAGTGATCTTTCTCTAAATATACCTTTTAAAACATGAAAACTACAAGTGTTTAGGCTTACCTTATTCCAAAACGCTGTTGTTGTGGTCCGTCCTTGCCGATCCGGATGAGCTCCTCCTTCATGTCAATTCCTGCAACCACAAACAATCAAACAATTACCAAGCACTTGCATTTCATATAATAAAACATATATTCAACATGCAGACCAAGGAACACATGAAATAACTCATTAACACAAGCTATTGAGAAAAATAAACCAGTTTGTATTAATAACGAAACAAAGAAACTCTTACAACCTGGCCTTGGTGTTGTGCAAGTTCCTCCCAGGGTCCATCAAGGGTTTTCCTCTACTTTGACAAAGCTCACCCACTTCCAAGTAGAATCAAGCAAAGACAATCTCTCCTCACAAGGTTCTAAATGGGAGTCCTAATTCCTGCAGCATTTACCCAAAGAAAATGTATAGCTCCAACCTCCCCTCCCTCTGGCTCAATGTCTTTATTTATAGTGCTGTAAAGAGGTTATTCAGGTCCACCATCAATGGGATAATCCCCCTCTTTGGGTGGGATAGCTCCCTTATTGATGGGATAAGTTCCTCCTTAATAGGGATACATGAACCAACTGGAGGCGCATCCATTTCATCAAACCGACCTCTAGAAAGTTCTAGGAGTAACCACAAGTAACTTTTTTAAGATGAAACTCGCGCATTTTGCCTTTTACAGAAGGACGCACCTGTCCCTTAACATACAGAGCGTCCATGGACGCAACTTTTGTGAACATTGTGAGCGTCCCCGCAGGTAAGGCTAGAGAGAACCTGCGACCCCAGAGATAAACACATTTTTTACAAGACTTTTTCTCTTCTTTGAGTTTGAGATGGATAGCAGAGGCATAAGACTTGCCTAAGAGGGTAGCATGACTGTTGATTTGAGCCATACTAACTGTAAGTAGTCATGGTGACATTTTTTAGTGTAACAGATTGCCCCCTAAAGTGCGAAGCCTGGAATAGATTAGGGTTTTGTAATTCTAGGAAGGGTGAAGCGCTTTATCATTTCAAGGATTGTCTTGTGGATGACCTGGTTGGAACCTGCAATTTTCAACACAAAATACATGTATAAGATTATATCATCATTGAGGTAGGCATTCCCATACTCAGATTCAAAACTTTAACTAATGGACTAACTATTCTGATACAGGAATGATCTTGCAGTACATCATTTTTATAGACTTTTGTAGACACAGTATGGACGCAGCCATCTGTTTATGATTAGTCTACATAGATAATGAATACAAAACTCCTCGCAGCCTGGATGGTAGAAACTAGATCCAGGGTCTTCACTTCTACTTCCCGAATTGGTACGATTCTAGCCATGTGATTAAATGATTTGATGTCGAACATGTTAGAAACCACTTGATTACCAGTCGATGATGTAAACTGTTAACAAGCGTGAGAGAGACCACCAGTAATGTCAATGGTTCTCAAAGTACCAAGCACAACCCGTGAAATGTGAATAGATGTTTTGATGTCGAACACTTCACGGAATCCTTTGATCGAAAGTCAATGATGTAAACTGACGTCAAAGGCGAGAAACCTGCCATTGATGCATGCAGACTTCAAGGTACTGTCGATTCCTAAGTCATCTTTCTAGATAATGTGTCGATGTCGATAGAAAGCGACCCGTTGCAGGCAAGCCTGCAACACGAAATCATTGTTCAAGTTGAAGAAATGTTGCTGTAAGGACTGACTCAGGGATGGTCAAATGGATGACAAGTATTTTGCAGATGAAAGTTTTGCTTGCAGACCTCTTGAACACATAACGACACGACAGATGGCTTGGTGACGAATAACTCAAAGTTAATCCCCGGAACCCGGTTAAAGACTTTCAAAGTGGTTTGGTCAACTGTGAGGTAAAAGATTTCCCAACCCAGGTGAATGAAAAGTGTCGTGTTCAAGAGTGGTAATAAAGTTTCTTTTGAGACAAAAGGTAACAAACAGGTTCATTCTTCTCTCTTTTCCCCCACCATTTCTGGCAAGTACCTCTTTATTTTTAACAAGCTTGAGGAGGATAACATATGCTTGATTATAAGCTCATCCTTCGGACGAGTCCAACCTAGTTTAAATTCGAACCCTAGGAAGGAGTGGTTCGTTCCTGTTTGTAATTGAACAGGTCCTTTACTGTAAAAGTTTAACGAGCCCAGTATAGGAGAAACTCGGCGTTTTTCATTTTTAGAGAGTCTGAAAAAACAAAAGGAGACTCCACGTTGAACTTTTTCGTATATTTGTGTCCCTCAAGCCCGAAAAAGTATAAAATAATACCTGGGGGAACCGCTTGATCTTGCGACCAAGGAGTACTTTCATAATAGTGTCGTTGACCTGAAAAGTAAAAAGCGATCAAGGACACGTCGTTTTATTTCCTTATCGAGTTTGAAACGACAAAAACCCGACAATCTTTTCCTGATTTTGCGGTCAGAAAAGAGCTAAAAGGGGACCGTCTTTTAATTCCGTTTTAACGAGTGTAAAAGAAATGCTCGGCGATCTTTTCATGTTTTAGGAGTCAGAAAAGGGCTTAAAAGATGACTCTGATATTTTTATTTGTGAAAAATGACAATTTCCCTCGAAATCCCTTTGTCCTGCACAAAAGCAACACATTACTCATACCTGTTTAAAATAGGCAAAAATACATCGAAAAATATCTTTTCATGGTAAAAAATGAACTAATTCATCCAAAAAACCTATAAAAAGACCTTTTACCATGTCATTTTTACCGTTTGACTGTTGAGGTTGAAAAAGGAGCTTTTGACAAGAAACTTCCCGTGGTCGCTGCGGAAAATCCGACCGTCGGAATCGAACGCCGTCTTATCCAGGTATTTTACACATCCTACTCTGCATTTCTATCCGTTTAGAATTAATTTTTAGGTCTTAGTTTCATTTTTTGGGGGGGTTTTGGTTTTGGAATGCGCCTCTCGGCGAACGCGGGTGCCCTTCGGGTGACCCGCGTCCCCCGACTTTTTCCTATACAGGAAAATGGTCGGAAGACGCGGCCCGCCTTCAGGCCAGCCGCGTCCGGGCGCCCTGTGCTACAAAGCCGGGGTGCGTCTTCCGAGAAGTGCGCATTTCAAAACCCCAACTCCCTCAAAAAACTACCAAAAATTCCCAAATCAATTTCTAATTGCTATTTCTGATGTGCAGGGTATTAACCATGTTAGATTGGAGAGAAAGAGAGCATGTAGAGGATGATGAAGCTGCAATAAATCATCAACCTTCCCTGGATGCCCTAAGAGCATGCGGATTATACAAATATTGGACCATACCGGGCATGAGGGGCCAGGTAAGATTCTTGGAATGGCTGGTTGAGCGATGGAACGTTCAAGAACAATGCTTTTACATAGGAGGGCACCAGCTCGAGATAGAGCCCTCGGATGTATACTTTCTCACTGGCTTGCCGAACAGAGGTGAGCAACTCAGTCTTGCGGGGACTAGGCCGGGTGGCCAATCCCTTGATAGTCTCCGCGACGAGTGGTGCACACCTGGGGCTCACCATTCGAAAGGCATAGAGATAAAACACATCACTCTGCCTGAACTCAAAGTCATAGCGTTCACGGTTACCAGAATTTGCGGCGCGGCCGCTTTACACATTGCTTCCGGATCCCAAATGCGGATGGCAATTGACTGTTACCAAGGCACCATTTTCAACTGGTGTGAAGCTGTGTCGGCTCATATGAAGAGCCAACTGACCAAGGCAAAGAACGGACGACTAAAGACTTTTGGATATGGGCCTCTAGTCGTGAGCTTTGCCTTGGAGAGAGTTCCAATGCTGATCCCTCAGCAACTCACTGTTGATATCTTGGGTCCTCGGGAGCCAAAGCTGATACGATGGGTTGCGGTGATGGCCCGGCATCCTGACGAGGGTGCGACAGTGGTTCGATTCTCAGATAGTTACTTTCACTGGTTAGAGGACCAGGTTTTTTCGATACAGGACTTTCCGTATGCCGGAGTGGATTTTAGAGGTGATTCGGACATGGTTCTTCCACCGGGAGAACAATGGGATGACAGAGGTACTTTTATTTTCACAAGTTCTCTAATTATGTATTTTTTTATTTTTCATATATATCGTCTCAAAACTAACAGTAAAATTTTCAAAATGCAGATGTTGGTCCACAGCGTCCAGCCAACCTCCGGCCTTTTGATAGACTACATCCAGCTGCACCGGTACCGGCCCCACAGGACGCGGCTGCAGAAGTACTAGCTGAGTTGGAGCATGATCTAGAGCGTCTCACGGCAGATATACCTGAGACTACTATGGATGACATTCCTACCCGGCTTCAGCGCTTCGTAGTCGCGGTCCCTGGACCGTTTAGGAGATTTTTGCGTAAGGTAGCCCGCGCAGTGGTGTCATACAGAGAGCACCACCAGTGATTGACTAGTCACTTTTGTAGTCACATGTGACATTTTGACTTTTTGTACTATCATTTTGCCGATCATAAGGTGTTTTCAACCTATGATCGAAGACGATGTATATATTTTTGACACACTTCTATCTATATATATCACTATTACCGACTTATCTTGTTTAACATATGTGATGAAATGTTTTTTAAATTTACTTGCATGATTATCGTAAATGTCTGTCCAACATTCGAGAAGCAATTGCATCTGCTAATGTATTCAAAGACCTTGGAATATGTTGATATTCAATGTAATCAAATTCACGTTCCAAGAGACGCACTCTCAAAAACAACCTTAATAACACAGGATTCCTAATGGCATAAACTCTATTAAGCTGTAATACAACAAGTTCAGAATCTAACCTCACTATCAAACGTCGAATTCCAAATGAAATAGATTCGGATAATAATTCAATCACTGCACTGTATTCTGCAATGTTGTTCGTTGTTTGACCGAGGCTTACCCCATGCATAGAAACTAACTCGTCAGAGGGCGAATAGATAACCCAAGCTGCGGAAGAGATGTTCCGTGTACTACGACAAGCACCATCAGCAAATCCAATGTATGTTTGGAGAGGCGTCGACATCTGCAATATCAAGAGTAAAACCAAGATAAGCCAGAATAACGACGAAAAACCACACTCTCTAAGCTAAGCACACTGACTAAACTAACACACTTGCTAGCTAGAAAGAAAATCTAACCTATCTAAAAATTTCTCCATACCCATCATTTAAGCATAATACCTCTTTAGGTAAAGTCCATTTCTGGGTTTACCCAAAGAGTCCCCATCAAAGTCAACTAGCTCATAAGCCCCTTTTGCTAGCTTTCGCTTTACAATGTAGGGCCCATGCCACATGGGAACGAATTTTCCAGCACCTAGCTTATCGTTAGCTTGATCATATAATAGTACTAGGTCTCCTTCCGAAAAACTTCGAGGGGTTACATTTTTATCATACTGAGCTTTCATTCGTTTCGCGTGAGTCTCGATTGCCAATGTAGCGTCACGTCGAGTCTCATCTAATTTAGCCAAGTACAATAAACGTTTCTCCTCTTCGGAAGTAGCTGGAAGTAATTCGACAGCCATTTGAAGTGATGGGATTTCGCATTCAATGGGTAACACAGCTTCTAAGCCATAAACTAGCTGGAAAGGAGTGAACCCTGTTGAATTTTTCACTGAGGTTCGGTATGCCCATAGCGCTGAAAATAACATGTTGTGCCAATTCGACCGATGAACACCAATGGTTCGTCGGATCATGATAACTAGAACTTTGTTGATAGACTCAACCAAACCGTTGGCTTGCGGATAATAAGGAGTAGAGCTATCGTGGCGCAAACCAAGCTGGCTTGTAAGCTCAGTCATCATGACGTTTCGAAAATGGCTCCCATGGTCAGTAATGATTGCTTGTGGGACACCAAACCTAGTTATGATATGATTGAATACGAAAACTGCAGCTGTTTTGCCGCTTGCGTCGAATGTAGGCATCGCCTCGGCCCACTTAGTAAAATAATCAACCGCAAGGATGATATACGCATGCCCCCCGGCCGAGTGAGGGTTACAAGTAATAAAGTCGATACCCCATTTGGCGAATGGACCAACGGCAATTATAGGGTGGAGAGGAGCAGGTGGAGCGCGCATCTTGCGATCAAACACTTGACAGTTGTGGCACTTCCTGACTGCAATGATACAATCCTTAAACATAGACGGCCAGAAATAGCCAGCGCGCAACACCTTCTGAGCTGTGGCATACCCAGACATATGACCGCCACATGCTCCAGAGTGACAATCATTCAAAACCCTCTCAGCCTCTTCGTGAGTTAAACAACGTCGAAAAACTAAGTCTGCCCCCCGGCGATAAAGTGTATCTCCAATAATTTTGTATGGCTGGGATTGAAACCGAATTTTTCGACGTTCCGCTTTGGAAGCTTCAGGCCGAAAGGTTTGGGTTTGGAGATAAATGATTATATCCCCGTACCACGGATCTACAGTACTGATAAGAAACAAAGATTCGTCCGCAATGGACTCCTCTGCCACAGTCTCTGTGTCAGCACTCGGGAAATCACACATCAATTCCGCAAAAACTAAGGATTTCTTAGACTTGGACTTCTCGAACTCCAAGTCGAACTCTTGCAGGATGACAATCCATTTAGAGTACTTGCCCCCTAGCAGTTGTTTTGTCAAAATATAAATCATAGGGTTGCAATCCGAAATAACTGTAGTTTTGCGGAGAAGAATGTAGTGACGAAAACGCTGGACAGCTTGAACGGCTGCCAGGGCCAATTTCTCCACATGCGAATATTTTAGCTCAGTGGGATTCAAGGTCCTACTAAGATAATATATCACATGCTCCGCTCCGAATTCATCTTCTTGAACTAACACCATTCCAATGGTGGAATGCGAAGCTGCGAGGTATAAGAAGTAGTCCTGGTTGTAGTTGGGAGGATGCAATAACGGTGCATGGGTCAACGCGTGTTTAAGTGCATCAAAAGATTGTTGGGCAATCTCGTCCCAAAAGAATTGTGCGTTCTGTTTCAACAACCGTGTAAAACCTTTAGTGACCTCGGCGTAGTTTGGGATGAATCGGCGTAAAAAGTTCGCTTTCCCTTGCAAACTTTGGAGTTGGCGCAAACTCGAAGGAGGAGGCAATTTGATGATAGCCTCGACTTTCGAGGGATCGACGCGAATGCCGGCTTTTGAAACAACAAATCCCAGCAATCGACCTGTTTCTATACAGAAAACACACTTGTGGGGATTCAACCGAATTCGATAATGCCTACACCTCATAAAGATTGCTCGTAGGTGGACAAGGTGATCAGCTCGATGTAAAGAATGAGCAGGCAAATCATCGAGATAGGGTTGCACAATGTGCTTGATGTCATGAAATGCATAAGACATCGCCCGTTGAAAAGTAGCGCCGGCATTCTTAAGCCCAAAAGGTAATTTGCAATAAGCAAATGTCCCCCATGGACAAATGAATGCCGTTTTTGGTTGGTCGGCAGGTAGAATATTGATTTGATTATAGCCCGAGAAACCATCCATGAAGGAAAACATTTCACTTCCGGCACAATCATCAATAATTTGATCGATATAAGGCGTAGGATAGTTGTCTTTTGGACAAGCTCGATTTATATCCCTATAGTCGATACAGATTCTTATTGTTCCTTGTTTCTTATTGACTGGAACAATATTCGATACCCAATCCGTTAACGGGATCGGATAAATGAAACCTGCTTTCAACAGCTTTTCGACTTCTGCTTTAATCGCAGCCGCTTTTCGAGGGTGAATTTGACGCAACCGTTGCCGGACGGGTTTAGCATCCGGGTAGGTTTTTATTTCATGAACAACAATGGCAGGATCAATTCCCGGCATTTCCTCGTAAGACCAGGCAAACACGTCGCGGAATTCTTGGAATAGGGCCTTGTAAGTTTGGATTTCTTCTTCAGTACATGCGGCACCTATATGAATGTTTTCCTCGATTCCGGGCTTCACTGAAATATCAATGGGAATAGTACGAGAAATATTCCCTAAATTCAACTCTGAATCAGAATGTTTCGTTGGATCCTGAGCGTCTTTGACATATTCAGCGGTAAAGATAGATGAAAAATCATTTTCAAATGCATCATCCTTAGGTAAAAACGAAGATCTGTGATGGAGATCCTCCCATGGTAGATCATCTACACTTAGGATTTCGCGAAGTTGTTCGTCAGATGACACGACTTCGGGAAACGTTATCCGTTCTAAGGGTGAGGTGAAAAGTGATTCTTCACTGACCACATTCATTTGGTCGACTTCGGTTGAATGAAAGTCGGTAAAAGACATGAGAGCTTCATAAGCAATTTCATATGGACTCAAAGGCATAGCATTACCGAGTGAGTCTATCTCAGAGTCAGATGGGACGAACCAAGGATCATCATAAATAATGTTTTCTGATGTAATCATATGAATGGTTGCAAACGAAGGATCTGCGCTAAGTGGAGGGAGAGGAAAGTTCCCAGTAAACCGGAATCCTTAACTAAACCTACACCAACGTCCCTATAAGGGATTGTCATCTTACCAACATGCTGGATACTCTCTGAAGAGGCTGGGTCGGATGAAAAGTATGTCAGCTGATCAATAGTCACGATCTTACCGTTATGTGGAAACTTAATTACTCTGAAGACCGATGAAACGACCGCTGTCATAGCATATGACCAACTTCGACCCAAAAGAAGGTTGTAGTCTAGAGGGGCATCAACCACTTCCACATCCAGACTAACGGTTTTACCTTCAACCCCTATAGGCAATTCTTGTAGAATACCAAACGGACGGAACCCACGGCCATCAAAGGCCTTAAGGATGGTGGGGGATTGGTTCAACGAAGGAGAACCAAGCGATCTCCAACATTGAATCGACATAATACACGTAGAAGCTCCCTCATCAATCACAGTCCGATGAATAGGCCTGTTTTTGACTATCACTGGAATTTGGAAAGCCATTTGATGGGGGAGACGTGGTGTACTATTTTCTAGATCAAAGATCATTAGGTTCGGGTCCTGAACATCGACAGCTCCGATAGCCGACAAAAGCAATTTCCGTTGTGCTGGGCATGATTGCAGCACTTCGAGTGCCGACATTGCTGAAGGTGAAACAGCTAAGTCCTCAACAATGTTGTAATTCTGGGCTGCTCTCGCATGTGGATTGAAAGCAGACCTTCGAAGTACACCCTTGGCGGGCGGCTTAATCACTAAGTCTGGGTTAGGTTTTTCGATCTGTAGTGGATCGGAACCAGGAGCTGAGGTTGATGGGTTAGAGTGAGAAGATTCTGCTTCCTTGCCATCAACAGGAGCCTTACTACCATAATCTTGCGATCGAGTCGCAATCCTCACATGAGACATCATCAAAATGGGTTCTTCACTGGCATTCGAAGAAGAACCTATCATCTTATTCTCCTGCTCTGGAAATGGATTCTTTAACACAGCAGGAGTGGGAGAACCTTTGACTATTTTTACAACCTCGGCCCGATGAGGGCAATCTCTCGTAAAATGATCCTCTTCACAAATAAGACAAGGATATCGAGGTTTGCGTTTTTCGTCATTGGTTTCCGACTTTTCAGTTTTCTCCTTTGGAGCCTTGTCTGCTTTAGCCTTCTTCTTTCCTTTCTTCTTTCCACCGTTTTTTGGTTTGGCCGTAGATGACTCTACAGCGTGAATGTCGGCGGTGAGTTCAGGAGAAGACTCTCCTGTCGGAGAATCAGGCAAAGTGATAATTGGAGTAGTTGAAGCCTTGGAAGACTTCTTCTTGCTCTTCGTAGTCACGATACCAATCATACCATCAGCGGCATGAGATCCCGAAGGAGCAGCAGCGATTTGATTCGACTTTGGAAGATCCGGAATCTTCTCGTGTAACGTACCCGACTGAGTGTAAACTAAGTCAAGGTATTGTGCCTGAGCAATGACTTGCTCCTCAGTAACTACTCCGGCCTTAGCTACATCTTCAGTAATCTTCGGTAATAATGATTTGACAAACCATTCAGCTAAGATTTGGTCCGGGATAAAAACTTTCACTAATCTCCTTCGACGTCTCCACTCATGAATGTGATCAGAAATATACGTGGACGTCGATTGTTTTAGTGAAGTTAATAACTCCGTGTCGTTATCGTATCTGACCGGCAACTGAAAGTGAGTTAAGAACGAGGTAGCTAACTGGCTAAAGTTGTAAAAAGAGGCCCGTGGTAACTCAATGTACCACTTGGCCGCGAGACCAATGAGTGTACGCTGGAAAAGACGTAAGCGGATGGAATCATCTGAGATAGAATTCGAAGCACACCAGAGGTGGTAAGTCATCACATGATTGGACGGATCCTCTCCAGACTTACCTTCGAACTTGGGTATATCGCTGGGCAACTTATTTGGCATTGGCGGCCAGAACTGAAGATATTGAATTGGATCGTTCGTTAGGCGCGTCAAGTCGGGTAAATCCAAAGTTGCAATAAACGGTAACTGCCGGTTAGGATCTCTAAAACTCTGGGTCACAATACCAGCCCCAGGAGGAGGATATCCAGGATAACTAGGAACAGGAGTCGCATTTGGGATATTATATCCTCCTGGAAAACCAGGATTAACCGGACCGTACTGGGGTTGTTGAGGTTGTTGATAAGTGTACCCAGGATACGGTTGATACTGGTAAACAGGTTGTTGGACAGCTTGCCCATGTTGGTACTGTCCCTGGTACGGAGGTTGAACAAATTGAGGTTGAGTAGTGACAACCGTACTTATACCAGGCTGACCTACAGGCATCTGGACCGTGGTTTGAATCGTAGATCCAGACAACGGTAAAGATGTCTGAGGTGTGGTAACAAGGACAGTAGAAACTGGAGCCGTCGATACTCCAGAAGTAAGTATGGTAGATGTAGCGGTAGTTGCAGCAGCCGTTTGAGATGGAGTACTAGGTGCAATTGACGGCTGAGTAACTACCGAAGCTACAGAAGTTTGAACATTTGGCTGGACAGGTTGCGGTTGCTGGGTTGGACCAGAAACTACGGGTTGTCCAGCTTGAGGAATCATCTGTACACTTGGCTGCAACACCTGTTGACCCTGTGATGGATCCCACACTAACATTCCAGGGTACTGACCCGTAACAGGTTGAGGATACTGAGATCCATAACCAGATTGAGGGTAGGATTGATAATTGTAAGGTGCAGTTCCCATACTCGGAACATATGACTGACCTTGAGGCGGTTGATAACCTTGACTTGAGTATTGACCTTGAGGTTGATAACCTTGAGGTAAATACTGATACTGGGGTTGACCTTGACCTTGAGGTTGGTACCCTTGAGGTTGATAACCTTGGGGTTGATACCCTTGAGGTTGCCATCCTTGGGGTTGCCATCCTTGAGGTTGATATTGATACTGAGGTTGACCTTGGGGTACATATTGAGGCTGAGGTTGACCTTGAGGCACGTATTGCACCATAGGTACATACTGACTTTGAGGTTGCCCCCCAGACACGATTTGTGTACCTTGAGGTTGCCCCCCAGGCGTTAACTGCGGTTGCCCCCCAGGCGGTAATTGGCCACCTTGAGGTTGGGAAACGGGAACTGAACCTGACATCATGTAAATGTCTCCTACACCCAATGGTATATTACCACTGTTTCCAGCAAATAACCCATGATCAACGGGTTGAGGAGATGCCCCCGCAAAGGTACCAGAAAGTGACTGATACCCAGTGGGAACAGAAGGACCGCCGTGTAAAAAAGATTCAGGACTTTGAGTAAACACGGACGACTGACCAGACATATTTACAGGAGTATAAATACCTCCAGGTGGAAAAGGAGTACGAGGTGTAGAAAAACCTACTGAGTTGTCTAAAAAATTGGTTAACGCAAGGTACCAAGAAGTACTTCTAGGAGGACTGTAAAAGATGGATTCACGCTCCCTTAGATCAATAGTAAGTTGACCTTCAAGGTGAGAGACACCTATATCTTCTTCTGGAGCAAGTTCTTCTATAGCAATCAAACCAGAAGGTAGATTTTCGGTGATAATTCTTTCTATTCTCGGTGAATCAGGGACACTAGAAGTTGGAGTAACAGGTTCAGAAATTTCAGGTTCTTCGCCTGTTTCACTGGCAGATGAAAAACTACCAGCAAGCTCGGAAACTGTAACAGTTTCGGGATTGTAACCTGTTTCTAAACTTTGGTAATCTGGATGGACTACCAAGGAAGATTCTCCTTCTTCAGGTGAACCTACTCTACTGTCACTAGGAGGAGTTACAAGGACCTTTAACCCTTCGTACTGACCCGGAATGTCTTCAGGAGATTCACCCCGCGATTTACGGAGTTTTCTTAACAAATCTATTCCGGTAACAATCTCAGGAGACTTGCCCCGAAGTCGACGGGACTGTCTCGGTAATTCCGCCACAATTAAAGATTTTTAACTACAACACACGAAAACAAAGTAAAAATTTCAAATCAAACCACCTAAAGTCTTCTAAAGAAGCAAACAAATTTGAAGCACACGCCTAAAGAATCTAGAGCGTCAAACCAAACACAAACAGTAGTCTTCCGGACCAAAAGCGCTAGTTGGTGATTAGGCCCAACCTCGCAGGATTCAGTACAGAAATGGCGGGTGGAACAGTTACCCCGGCAACCTGCTTAATGAATAGACCGGCACAAGTTCCTCCACTTTAACCGTCTCGAAGTGAAGTGAACCCCCCGGAAAATCCAAGTGAGTATAACCGACGTCTGCTCCAGGTACAGTGGGACCTTCCCTCCACCGTCACCTCGGTAGAACCCTAAAGATTATGGTCACTAAAGTTACCAATCACAACAATTACACCTGGGGGAACAGTCTAAACTCCGACAGCACGCAAGGGCAGAGTAACAAGCTCAATCCCCTTACCGGCTCCTTGACAATAATCCAAGGTTTACCGATAAGTGACCCCTGGCTCCTCGACAATGGTTAATCCGAGGTTTACCGTTTGTAATACGTACTGTCTGGCGTCGTTCCCAACGAGGGGGGAATGATCCCCTCACTGGTTCGGACACGAGCTCGTGCTTCTCCTTTAAGAGGAGCTTTCCCAGAGTGTAACTGAAACAATTGGATTTAATCTACTCAAGATAAACTATTTGTTTGGTTTTGTAGTCTTGGAGAGTTAAGTACTCACCTACTCCAAGACCCTAGCCTAAGCTATGTTGGTGTTTCAGAGCCCTAGAAAAATAAAAATTACTAGATTGATTTTAATTTAAGCGTTACTTTTAAGGTTGTTTCTTAAGTCAAAAGGTGATGGAAGTGAAACCAGTGGTGTGTTGACTCGACTCGAAACCACTACAAAATGCACCTAGGATGATTTACCCACTACTTTACTTTTTCGATGAATTGCTTAACTAAAAAGTTGAGAGAATGCAATCTTTATAAAAGCAACTTCTTAATTGAAGACAATCAAAGAAACAATTCGTTTGTCTTTTCCAAGCATAAAAACATGACCGCTCTTTACATGCACGAAAAAACTCTTTTCCTCTTTCAAAAACAAAAAGCTACTTGAAACAAGACTTTTAAAGAAGATGCTTTTGTATTTTTCTTTTAATAAAGCAAATAAATCTAATATAAGCAAAAATCAATCTTAACAACTTATTAAAATCTACGAAAATTCACTCATAAGCAAACTAAAAGGTAAATTTACTCTAAGCAATCTTAATGAGGCCAAAACCAACAATGATTATTCTAAGGTGTTTTACTTTATCACAATCAAATCAAGGACTAGCTTATTGCAGAACCAAAAACTAGTCAAAACAAAACTCTAATCTTTTTGTTCTTTTGTAAAATGGAAATCAACACTTTATAAACAAGTAATTCGAAATTTGACCCAAAACAACTTAAATGGCAAGCTGCTCACACAAGGAGACTTTACGACAGGACCGACTTCTAAGAAGGCTGACTAACCAGAGAGATCTAAGGCTGGACAACTTTCTACCGTCAAAGTCACTACAGGACCTATCCAAAAATCAAACCCTAGGCCTAAACTTCGTTGAAATCCACTAAAACACTCAAAGCTCACAAAACAAGTTCAGGTGAAAATTTTTGACAGGGTACTAAAGGATCTGGGCAGAAAACACTAAGAAAAATCAAAATCTAAAAGCAATTAAAGCAAAAAATGGAATTTTCCTAAATTTTACAGGAAGACGCAGGCAACCCGTTATAACAGGTGCGGGCCCGCTTTGTGCAAACGGCAACAGCGCGTCCAAAGACGCACTGTGCAGTACTCAGAGGGTGCGTCCTTATGGAAAAGTTAAGAAAAACCAAATCTAACTAAATCTAAAGCTAAGCCACCCAAATACTAATTCTCACAGTCAAAAACCAGAAAATAAAAATGATTTTCTCAGAGCAAAGTTCACACAAAGGAAAAGACTTTCTCATTAATGGAGTCCCCAGTATGGTCGCCAATTTGTCGTGGCGGAAAAAGTCGTTTGTGCGGACACAACTGACCTCCCTAGGAGTCTAAACTCTCTAGCGACAAACAAGACAAAATGGAGTGATCTTTCTCTAAATATACCTTTTAAAACATGAAAACTACAAGTGTTTAGGCTTACCTTATTCCAAAACGCTGTTGTTGTGGTCCGTCCTTGCCGATCCGGATGAGCTCCTCCTTCATGTCAATTCCTGCAACCACAAACAATCAAACAATTACCAAGCACTTGCATTTCATATAATAAAACATATATTCAACATGCAGACCAAGGAACACATGAAATAACTCATTAACACAAGCTATTGAGAAAAATAAACCAGTTTGTATTAATAACGAAACAAAGAAACTCTTACAACCTGGCCTTGGTGTTGTGCAAGTTCCTCCCAGGGTCCATCAAGGGTTTTCCTCTACTTTGACAAAGCTCACCCACTTCCAAGTAGAATCAAGCAAAGACAATTTCTCCTCACAAGGTTCTAAATGGGAGTCCTAATTCCTGCAGCATTTACCCAAAGAAAATGTATAGCTCCAACCTCCCCTCCCTCTGGCTCAATGTCTTTATTTATAGTGCTGTAAAGAGGTTATTCAGGTCCACCATCAATGGGATAATCCCCCTCTTTGGGTGGGATAGCTCCCTTATTGATGGGATAAGTTCCTCCTTAATAGGGATACATGAACCAACTGGAGGCGCATCCATTTCATCAAACCGACCTCTAGAAAGTTCTAGGAGTAACCACAAGTAACTTTTTTAAGATGAAACTCGCGCATTTTGCCTTTTACAGAAGGACGCACCTGTCCCTTAACATACAGAGCGTCCATGGACGCAACTTTTGTGAACATTGTGAGCGTCCCCGCAGGTAAGGCTAGAGAGAACCTGCGACCCCAGAGATAAACACATTTTTTACAAGACTTTCTCTCTTCTTTGAGTTTGAGATGGATAGCAGAGGCATAAGACTTGCCTAAGAGGGTAGCATGACTGTTGATTTGAGCCATGCTAACTGTAAGTAGTCATGGTGACATTTTTTAGTGTAACACATACCCACGCACCTGTGCCATCAATTGCGTTGCGTACCTCACGCATCCTTTGCTTCTATCGCGCCGCGTACTTCTATGTACCTCCGCAGGTTATCCTTCTATCGCACCACGTACCTCCGATCTTGCTCCGCACCTATTCTTTTGTTTCGCCGCGTCCGTCCGCATGTGCCCTTTTGTTACGCTGCGTACTTATACTGTACCTTCGCAGCTCGACCTCCAATGTCGCCGCGTACCTATGCACCAGGACCAATGCTGCGCTGCGTACCCTCGCATTTTCACTATGTATCACCTGCGTACCTCTGATTAGAACCCAACAGTCCTCCTCTGTGCCACTGACAGTCAGATTCTCAGATCTGATCTTGTGCTCGAGAGATCATACTTCATAGGTTCACTTCCAACTTCACTTTCCCTACTGCCTTTCCTCAAACAATCATATACGCGATTGTGCAATATCCAACTCGCGTATATGCGTGACTTTCCTTTATGGAGTTTGCATATGAGATTCAGGACACTGAAGTTTTGTACTTTCAGCTCCCTCTGATTCTGGTATGTCTGTACGTTGTGCTGTGCCGCCTTTTTCTGACTGTACTTCCTTTTTCCTCCATATCTTCAAGCGTGATGATGACATTTTCTCCTTTTGATATGGAGCCCAAACTTTGTTCCTGCATTCCTTAGCTATATGTCCAAACTTGTTACATGCATAACATCTTACATGTTTCATATTCCTCCTGTAACAGTCAGCAGCTTTGTGACCATACATGTTGCAAGCAAAGCAATATCCATTAAAGTACCTTGAATGTCATGATGTTTCTACATAATGGTCTTGAACCCTTCTTGTTCTACATCTAGCTGCAACATGTCCAAGACTATGACATACATAACATTCAACATTATTCATAGGAGGAGTAAAGGATTTTCTTTGAGGAATCTCTTTCCTTGGTTGATGATGAGATTGATCTTTCATTCCTTCGTTGATCACTTTAGATTTCTCTTTAGAGTTCCTTGCCTCACCTTGTGAACTAGATTCACCTTCAATAGATTCATGGAAACCAAGACCAGTCTTTATAGCAGGAGACCTTTGACTACTAAAAATATCATCCAAGACTTTAGAACTATCTTGAAATCGTAAAAGCTTATCCTTTTCTTCTAATTTACCTTTCAAGATATTTACCTCAACCTGAAGCTGTTCTTCCTTTTCAAGATATTGCTTTGTCAAATCTTCTTCAGCTTTCCTTCCTTCCTCCATTTGTTCCCTTAGTTTGAGAATCTCCTTTTCTTGTTCTTCATTCAGATCGTGCTGCATTTGACGAATTCTGAATGCACATTCCAGCTGAGATTTTAAGCTGATGACTTCGTTGTCTTGTTTTTCAATTGCTTGATGTAGATCTTCATTCTGCTTCTTTGATTCTTCAAGATCTCCTTTTAGTGAGAGGATTGTAGCTTCAAGTTTTTCATAGTAGCTGGATCTATCTTTGAGTTTCTTGATGGTTGTGCTTCTTTCGTTGACTTCTTTTCTTAATGATGTCACTTCATGCTGCAATTTTTGACATTGGTCTTCCTTGTCCTTGAGTAGTTTTCTTACCTTGTTTCCTTCTTCTAGTTAGGCCTTTAGTTTGGTAGCTTCTTCTTTGAAGTCACATTCCCTTTTGTTCAATAGATCTTGTCGATCTCTAATTTTGTCTGTCAGCCTTTTAAATTCTGCCTCTATTTGATATCTTTCTTGTTCACCCATAAGAGAAAATTCAGTAGTTTCGCTATCACTTTCATCTCTTCCAAAAGGAAAGATGGCTGGAACATCAGAGGATAATATATTCATACCTGATAATGATTCTGAATCTGATTCTGAATCTGAAGAGCTTCTTATACCTAATCCCCAATAGATTCTCCCATTGTCATAGTTCTTCTGAGATGACTTCTTCTTATTAGGTGCTTTCTTCTTAAGCTTCTTTCCCATTGTTCCACGGATCTCCTTCAAGCGATCAATCTTCTACCAAAGGACCTGCTCTGATACCAATTGTTGGAAATAATACTGAGAGGGGGGGGGTGAATCAGTATTATCACATTAATAAAACTTTTTCATTTCCAAACTCTGATTCATATATTCTACTTCCACAACTTCTTATGATTAAGTTAATTGATCTTCAATGAGTGCATTAGAACATTATCAACCATATTATCAGTTAACAGATGCAGTAACATAGAATAGATCATCACACATAAGGCACACACATGAACACCATGATATAAGGTGGAAACCCAATGCGGAGAAAACCACCTGCTGCAAGTCATCTCAATCTTCTTCTTAATAAGAAAATCCTTTTACAATATTTTGTACTGGTGCAGTCTTATACCAGTACGGGAGCTACAACCCCCTTTGCTCTTGTACTAGCCAATCCATTTACTAGTACGCAGGCTACTACCTGCTATAATGCTCCAAAGATTTCCTTTAGCTCTTGTACTAGCTTAGATACTAGTACGTAGGTGCTGACCTACAATCTTCTCTCCTCCAGGTACCACGTTTCATCAATTTTCAGACTGGATACGCTGAAGCACAACACATAATCTGAAAGGCCACATTTCATCCAATTTTCATACTGGGCCCAACAACATTGAAGCTCATAATCAAACAACCTTCTGAATTACCCAAGCACTAGATCAATACATATACAAGTGAGTCATCAATCAGATCTAGTCCATCAGATCACATAAAATGAGTCAATAAGAACATGATCCATTCATCCATATAAACATTTAATCAATCACTGCTGTTATCAGAACTTAATACCAGAAACCAGACATCACTTCAAAACCCAGAACACAACTATAAATAGGGGCAGCTAAATAGATTTCATGAGAAGTACGCAGCTTCACCCATATAACACCTGCGTAGAAGTACGCACTGTTTCCAACTGCGTTCCTGCGTACCCACGCACTGTACCTTACAGACTTCCTGCGTACCTGCGCTCTGTGTCCAATGAACTGCCTGCACACCTCCGCATCTGCAGCGCTTCTGGGCCTGCGTATCTGCACACCTGCAGCGCTTCTGTGCCTGCGTATCTCCGCACTTTTCTTTCACTGTACTTGCGTACCTGCGGGTATAGATAATTTCAAGACTTCAAGAATAACCCAGACTGTCAGATCTACAGATCTAATCATGCGCCGAGGAGATATCAACCCATTAGTAGATCCGACTTGTAATTCTCATGTTTCTCCTTGATATTGATTCAACTCTCTCTCACAAACCGATTACAAGAATTTCAAATCTAGCTTCTCTTAAGATCTTCTAATTTCACAAGTGTCTAGCCAAATGATCTCCTTTGCTTTATATAGGCAGGCTCTTCCTAAAATCATGGATCAATACCATAGATAACCAATACAAGGAGCCCAAAAACATGGGGCTCAATAATAATAATAATAATATAAAACAATACCACTGACCAAACCATAGGATCAAATACGTCGGGCTAAATACTATGGTCCACGATCGGATTCCCACGTGAGAATACTTTTTCACTGCATGAAAGTGCGTGAACTGGGGTCCGCACCTTTTACATGGTGTACCTACGGGTATGTACGCACCTTTTCTAAGACATGCCTGCGTGTCCGCACCTTTTGTACGGTGTGCCTACGTACCCCTTATTTTCTTCAATATTTGATAGCTGATCATCAATCTCTGCTACTGACCTGAAGTACTGTGATCTATCACCTGTATAGGTTGCCATCAAGGACAACACTTTAGCCATAATTCCAACATATCTCTCCATGCTTGTTGTCTTTTTTCCTCCCCCGCCAATTGCTTAGTGACCTTGTAAATCATTATCCATTTGTATCCTTGTCATGTTTGTAGCATTGTATAATTTTGAGAAAGGGTGCCTCATGCCATGTTCTCTGGAAATTCCTTCAAAGAGAGGGTGTCTCCTACCCATGCTCTTTCAAATTCCTCTGAAATTTAAGAAAAAGGGGTTTGAAACTCCTCCTTTGCAAAATTATTTAAAAAATAAATAAAAAATGTTTCAAACCCTCCACTACAAAATCATTTCAAATGATTAAAAAGTCAAAACCACCTTCAAGAAAATTGTTGCCATACCCAAGTTCGAAACCCATAAGTCAAACTTCTCTTCATAACTTGTTCAAAGTAAAATGTATCATAATGTCTTACCAATACAAGATTGTTTGTCATATCATATGGAAATTTCAATCTTTGTTTGTATTGTCTCTTTACGCAAAAGAAAAAAAAAATATACATATATATGAATGATTTACTCCTAAGTTTTGAATATGGTCTCTCCTTTTTAAAAAAGGTTCCCTTCTATCAAATACATACAAAAAAATTCATATAGAGGAAGTAATGATGTATTTCATTTGTCAAGCATGAACCCACATGCAATATCATGTTTTGTCATTAGCTATTATGCGAATAGTCTCCATGTCTATGTCACTATTTCACCTCTAAATTCGAACAAAAGACCTTGTAATTAATGAACCCTGGTTCAAACCCTAATGCAACTATTTTTCAAAAGGAAAGAAAAAGAACGAGGGTTAACAAATAACAAAGTTTTTCATGAAAGGTATTTGTTATATCATTGTTTTTATAAAAAGCCATATATATATATATATATGTATTCCCTTTTTTGCAAATTAAAATTGCATTGTAAATTATATTGGGTTTGATCTATTTCTCCCTTGTACTTGGTTTGTCCACTTAATTCATTCTTCTTTATCCATTCCTCAAACATGTGAAAGGTGACTAATTATTGATTAACACTTTTGATTTGTAGCAATTGTAAAGTGAGATGAGTAGTTGATGGATTTCCTGTTTAATAGTCTAAGTATTAATTAGAATATTTTTAGAAATGAATTCAGGTTTACAAGGTCAAGGTAGAGGCAGAGGAAGGAGAAATAGACCACCAATCTGGTGGGGTTCTGGTACAAACAAAAAGTTTATTTCTTTGTCCATTTTAATGTCGATTCAGACAATTTTCACTAGCTTTCCACCACGGGTCATCTCAATCTATGGTCACCCAATGTATCATGCATCCCCCCTTTTTATCAAAACAATTCAACTCCCTTTCTCCAACCTCACCCTAACATACAAGAGATACAATTTCCCTTAGTTTCCAATGAACCAATGAATGAAAATGACGGTTGGAACCCCATCCGAAATTTACTTGAATGTGATGAAAATGCTTGGGGTAATATTTCTAAAAAGACACATCCTGTTTCTAGTTCTCATTCGGCTACACATGATTCCTCTTCACCTTTTGGAAGACCTATTTTTCATTTTCATTGAAAAACTACTCCTCCTCCTACTGTTGCTAGCCATACTCATCAACAGTCTAATACTCCTTCAAATTTCATATTCGTTGCACCTTTTCCTCCATCCACTTCCCTTGTTAATATTTCCTCTACAAAATATCTTGAGCATAATGTCACTGTAGGATCTAGGACAAATCCCATAGCCTCTACTCTAGAGAGTATTGAAGATCAACAACAATTTGAAACAAAGGGACCTTGCTGCTCCATGGAAAGATTCTTAGCATAATCTAATAATAATGCTTCTCCCTTTGCATACAAATAGTGATGATTCTGGTAGTGAATATTTGACAGGAGTTCTAGAAAAAAGATATAATGTTGTGTGTTTTTTATGACTGTATTCTAATGATGTGCTTTTAAAACTTCAATTTTGACAGGGACATTGATAATTCATATTTTACGTTTTCATAATTTTGGACATGGATATGTTGGTGATGTAATATTTCTCCTATGTTTTTTGGTGATAGATTATATTTATAACTGGCTTGGAAAGGAGTAATATTTTCAAAATTTTGGACATAATTATGATACTGGACACATTTTGTTTTGGATGAGCATGGAAACTTGATTCCATGGCTCTTATGCTCACGTGATGCATGCATATTCTATATGATTGATTATCATGCATATGAGATATTATGGTTATATGGTCAATGTATTTTGGATGTGGGTCCTCCCCTTTTCAAGCCATTCCTATTTTTAAGGCACCCACCTATAGCTACCTTACCTCAAATAATTTTAGGTAAGCCATGATTAAAATTTAAAGAATTTTTCTTTAAAATAAAATAAACAATTATGAAAATTGTTTTATGAGTTAAAGAATATCTATTCTAGATGAAGGAAAGACAAAAGGGGGACAAATCTAATACAGGTTGGTACAATTTTATTTTTGTTCTTCAGTTGGGTTGTTCTTCACTATGTTTAGATATTTGTGACTCACTGACATTGATCTACAGGGCTTATTTAAATAACAAAATTGCTGGAGGTTGATAATATCTCTTGTTGTCAGAGGTATCATAAATTTCAGTTACTGATAATTTATATCTGCTACATCTTTTGTAAATACTGATGTTGGCTCTATTTTGTAGTAGCATTCCAGTCTCTGAACGTGCCTTTTGAGCTCCTTGCAACAAGCTTTGTTTCATTTTGTTGTTTATTTCTATGAGAATTTGACCACTTGATCTTGTAAACAAGGTCATTTTTCAAGAAGTTCCTGATGTAGACTTTTGATCTACTCAATTTGTGATCATCATATTTGAAGACTATTTTTTTATGACATTAATGGAGAATCTTGAAGTTTTCTTTCCATCTTGTATATTTATCATTGCACTTATGTTTTTCTCCTTTTTTATTACTTGCTATCTATGTATTTTATACTGTAGCCTTTTTATTTATGGGATATGATTTTAAAAAGGAGCAGTAATAGTATCTAAAATCTATTTTTTGTTTGTGAGTTTGGCTTTATAAGCCAATAGTTTCAATTATTGCTCTATTTAACAACACATCCTTCTTGTCTTTGTTTGAAACATTGTAAAGATTGTTAGTTTAATGGTTTTTTTTCTTTTGTTTTACTTCGAAGTTGTATTGTAGGATTTAAATCAGGCATAGTACCCACGTCTTTGGCCTAGCCAGCTAGAGATTCGAGGGTTCTGCAAGTGAATATTTAACATTCACCGACACACTCATGGACAATATTGATTGGTTTCATCATGGGTGCAGGGAGGGAAAATTGAGGGCCATCAAATGCATTTTTGATAGTTTTGGCAAATAAGACCTTTTTGTGAACTAATATCCAAATGAATGATATGGCCTTCAAGTTGGGTTCCTTTATCCACAATCCCCTCCAAATCATGTCCCTTTGTATATTTGGGATGTTTTTTTTATCACAAGATGAGATACATGTTGAAAGCACACAAAGACCTTTATATGGTTGTTGTTTTATATTGGAGAATTATTGATTGTTATAATCCAAAAGTTACTTTCACACATCAATCAAACAAAAACCATTATACCATCCAACATTGGTAAAACCATAACCTCTAAGATCTTTAGAGTAAAGGAGTCCTTAATATACTAATGATTCAATGCCACATTAGCATAAAAGTATCATTGAACCACAAACTAATAGATTTGGGGGAAATTAGAGGGATGGCATTAACCGAGAAGTGGTTACCTTATCATATGTTAAGGTGTATTTCCGTTTTTAATTTTTTACGGTTCATTCCTTCCATAGAATTTGCTAGTTGTTCTTCGTCAATGACATGAATGGATATTAACCTGATTAAAAAATCATTAACCCATACAAAATATGCTCCTAAATAGAACTTTGATGTCTCTTAGGGTTTTTGTTTCCTATTGAATCTCAAAATTTGAATGTTAGATGTGACTAACCCATATTAGTGGGAGGGTCAAGATGTTTAGAGAGCTTATTGTATGTAATTGTTGCTACAAGTTCATGATAATGATGGAAATAAACTAGACATTTCCATGGCCTTCAATTGGGTTTGAAACAAAAACATCACCAAGTATGTGTCTCCATGAAGTGATAATGAGCAGTGGTTGAGCATGGGAGAAACCATTTGGTTTGTGATCAATGATGGAAAAAAATTCTAAATGTGAGGGAGCTCAACAATAAAAATTTGTACCAAGGTGAGAATAGTTTGTAATGTTCCTTTCCATTCCATAACAATAGAGAAAAGTGAAGTCATAACCTACCATGATCTCTATAGGTTATAGACAAGAAAAAAGGGGGTCAACAAATTAATTAGTATATATTATCTTAATAATTAAATAAAAGGTGGTAAAGTCACTTTAGAAAAATAAGTGATGCGTGGTATTATTTTGCCACACATGGTATTTTGGAGAAGGAAAAATTATAAATAAGAGGAGACTTGAGGAAAAGGGAAGGTGAGATTTGATTAGTGAATTGAAAAAATCTCGAGTAGCTTGTGAGAGTGAAAACCCTCAAGTATTCCTAGTTTCGATGTTGAAATACATACCTTAGCTGGTGGAAATTGGTTTTAGTGGCTGTTGGGCCATCTTAGTTGATCAATAAAATTATAATCTGCATAAGAGGTCGAGTTGGTGATTTAATTAGGCAAAGTTCATTGTCAAGGAGGAGATTGATATTTCTATCTACAGGGGTTGAATTTCCAGTTGCATTGAGCCTGAATTCCCAGTTGCACTGAGGATTAATTCTTCCTTCAGTGAAATCAATTGGCATAATTTTCAAAGGCTAAATTTTTTGATGTTGCAAGGGAAGAATTTCACTCCAATCCAGAGGCTGAATTAATGTATTACAGAGGATGAGTTTCTTCTTTTGCTGGAGGCCAAATTATTTTGTGTTGCACGGACTGAGTCTTTCTTTCTTGTTGGAGACCGAATTATTGTGTTGTAGAGGCTGAGTTTCTTCTTCTTGCTGGGGCTGAATTCATACCCTTGAGGGCCGAAATATTATTCTCGGAGCAAGGTGAAATTTCCTTGTTATAGAATCGTCAAGTTGCATTCCATGTGGGGTTAATAAGAGACAAAATTGATTTAACCAATAGGTCGAAAATCATTTCCAATTGGAGTGCCAAATTGAGGGCCAAATTGTATTTTTCAGGAAGTCTTAATTATTAGGGTTTTAGCAGGATGATTGCATTCTTCAGGAGGGATAAATCATAATACGGAGAAATATTGGTAGAGCTAAGGGAGTATAGCAAAGGTTTTTTGGGAAAATACTCCATCACTTTTCCTTCCAGATTGATTGATGTAATTTCCTTCCAATTTATAAATAAAATAGATGAAGATTATAGTGTTTCCTCTATAGTTTATGGAATAATGTTTGCAATTTATTGTTGAATCTTTTAGAAAAACATTATAGTGAATTTCTTGAATTTAAATGTCTAGAAATTGTGTCCACTGGGTATTGGATAGATAGTGATCGGGTGCTCTGTTAAGGCACTCCTTGATGTGAAGTCACATGTTCGATTCGCCGCCCTGATCAAGGTGATATATTGGAATGTTTAATATGTAGTTGTGCCGAGCTTACAAAAACAAAAACAAAAATCCAGAAATTGTGTCAAATTATAAAAGAGGGATATTACATAATTTTGTTTATGTTGAACATTTGTAGTAGGCATGCAATTACACGTCAAGGATGTTTATGTTGAACATCAGTAAAATGATAATCTATAAATGCTCAAAAAGAGAGAAATAATAAATATATTAATGATCTAATGGCACATCAACATAATAATAAAATTGAACATAAAACAATATACTTAGAGGGAAACTAGAGGAATTTCATTAACCAAGTGGTTACTTTATCATATGATAAGGTGGACTTTTATTCTCCAATTTTAGGGTTCCTTACTTTCTTAAACTCCCAAATGTCACTTGTTCATCTTTAATGGCATGATCACATATTAGCACAATTTAAAAACCATTAACACTCTACATGATGCTCTTAAACAAAATTTTGATGTCTCTCAGAGAATCCATTACTTGACCAATCTCAAAATTTCAGCAATGTATGTGATCCATAGTGGTTGAAGGGTCGAGACATTTAGAGAGCTTATTGGATGTAATCACATGTTGTAGGATATGGTTATGATGTAATAATTCATGCATGTCCATGGTAATTTTTTACATCTAACACGTGAATATTATCAAATATGAATCTTTATAATGTAATAGTGAATGGTGGTTCAACATGAGAGTAACGATTTGGTGAGTGATCAATGATGGTAGTAATTGTTAAATATGAGGTAGCTCACTCATAAAAATGGTCACCAAGGAGCTACTATGAATTTACATAGTGTGAATGGATGTGTTTATGTTGAGCAATGATAATAATCATGTAGTTACAAATAAATGATGATAATCTATTGTTGCATGCAAGGCAAACAACAAATGTTGAAGTCAATAACCAAGTTACCAGGAATCTAAATCATCTGCCTTGTGTAAAAGTGTCATGGTCAATAGGGGTGTATTTATTGGACAAAGGGAAACAATGTCCCTTAAACAAACACAAGGTATGGAGGGAACTAATAGATGATAAGGACGTGTACTTGACATAACGGGATGAGCTTGGTATAGGATGAAACATATGACTTTCATCAAATGGAGAATAGATGGTAATTGAGTTTGGAAACAACTATAAACCCTATCACACTAGTGAAATAATGAACAAGTAAGGGAGTAATGTTGGGGGTGTATTGGACACAACAAAAATGAAGTTAGAGAGGTGGTGCGAGTGAGAATGAAGGATTGGGATCATTGGGTCAAATGAATGGGGTGAGTGAGACTTTAGGACCACTATGAGTTGATTGATGATGTAACTAGGATTCAAGGACCATGGTGATTTGTTCCCTTAGATGGTGTGAGTGTGACATCAGGACCATGCTGACAATGAATGGATGGTGACTTATAAATAAATATGTCTAGGTGACTTGGTGTAGGTACTCTAAGCGAGAGTGACACTAATCATTGCCCAAACTCATGAATAGGTGAGTTATGTTAAAAAAATTGTGTATAAGAAAAGCATAGTTTCTTTCCCAATTTTGTTTTTTGAAGTTTTTGTGTGTTGGTGTTTGTGGTTTTTATTTGTAAAGAATAGAAAAAAAATACGTTCCAATGAGGAGACCTGTGCCAAATGTGGCCAAGTAATTCAAAACAATAGGTTTGGAACCATGATGTTAGGTGAGTGTTGACTAGGGGGATTGTTGGATGTGTCTCCTAAAAAAGGGTGGAATGCGGGTGGGTGTTGTGAAGTTTGCATGTAGATGCATTTTCAATGTATCATTTATGTGAAGCAATGGGTTCAACAATGTAACAAAACACGAAACCAACAATGGCCTCCCAATGGAGTTACTTTGAGGTCATCTATTTAAAAGAGTGAAGCATGAAGTTCTTTATGATATTAGAGACTACGAGGGTCCCCAATTCTAATAGGGTTGGGTGAAATGGTTGAAAAAATCAAAAACTTTTTAAACTAGGGAAATCCATTATAGAGGTATTTCCACTAAAAAAATAATGTGAGGTGGTGACTCACATATGGTAGGGTAATTCATATGGCTAGAGTAGAATTGAAGGAAAAATTAAGGAAGACAAAGAATTTGAAATGTAGTTTTGCAAAGGGAAATCATATATATATATATATATATATATATATCGAGAGAGAGAGAGAGAGAGAGAGAGAGAGAGAGAGAGAGAGAGAGAGAGAGAAATATGTTCCAATGAGGAGACCTGTGCCAAATGTGGCCAAGTAATTCAAAACAATAGGTTGGAACCATGATGTCAGGTGAGTGTTGACTAGGGGGGATTGTTGGATGTGTCTCCTCAAAAAGGGTGGAATGCGGGTGGGTGTTGTGAAGTTTGCATGTAGATGCATTTTCAATGTATCATTTATGTGAAGCAATGGGTTCAAAAATGTAACAAAACATGAAACCAACAATGGCCTCTCAATGGAGTTATTTTGAGATCACCTATTTAAAAGAGTGAAGCATGAAGTTCTTTATGATATTAGAGACTACGAGGGTCCCCAATTCTAATAGGGTTCGGTGAAATGGTTGAAAAAATCAAAAACTTTTTAAACTAGGGAAATCCATTATAGAGGTATTTCCACTAAAAAAATAATGTGAGGTGGTGACTCACATATGGAAGGGTAATTCATATGGCTAGAGTAGAATTGAAGGAAAATTTAAGGAAGAAAAAGAATTTGAAATGTAGTTTTGCAAAGGGAAATCCTATATATATATATATATTCAAATTTTCAAGCACATTCATGTCATGAGTTTCATTTTATGTGTAAAGGAGGTGAAAAATTGAGTTGAAAAAATTTGATCCTTGTAAGTGCCAAATAAAATTATGGAAAAAAACGGGAAAGCATATGGAATTTGAAGACATTTGGCATTGTGAGTTTGGAGCAAAATAATCGGTCTTAAAAGTTCAGTCATTGATTATGTAGATTCAATCTTTGGTTTTTGGTTGTCATCCCTAAATTTGTCCTCGTCTTTTTTCTTTTAACTTCATTTGTTTAAATTTTAAAATGTTTTGAATTTCACTAACAATCAAAGCTTGATTTGGTTTTATGTAGAAACACGTAGGGATTAAATCGATGGTGGTGTGTGCTTGCATCAACTATACCTTGAATAATGGGTTAAATTGTCGAAAAAGGGTGTATATCACGAAAAAATGGAGTTTTGTAGTATGCACATAGGATGGAGATAGAAATAACATGATGCCCTTAGAGAAATGGCTCACAATGATGCATATGCCTTTGGGATTCTATCATGGTGCAATCATTAAAGTTTTTGTTGCAGGTGAGAACACCCTAGGGTCTTGGGTTGAGAACCCCAACAGAGTGGAGGGAAAACAACAACAAGAAATGCTCAAGCAATCAACCTAAATTCTTATTCTACTGAACTATGTAAGAGTGTCCTTACCCGGAAGTCCTATGATTGAGTAGATCTCACAGGGTGCAAACCCTCAGCTTCTCTTGATGTCTTCGAAACCTGAAAATTATTCAAATGAAACATATACAGTAGTAGAAACATAAAGCATGTTCATGATATTAACTTTAAATCATATAAATGAATGAACAATTACGCATCAATGTAAGATTCATAAATGAATTACAATATAAATAGATGCATAAACACATTTAATATCGGAAATAGAACAACATTCCTTTATTGAAGTTAGCTACAAGTAAAGTGGAGAAATACAACCTGAGTCCTTCTCCGTCTCCAAGCAGAACTGTCCTCCGGATCTGTCCTTTCCTAGCCTCAGCAATCTTCCTCCATCACCAATACAAGGATATCTCAAGAAAGATGAAGGATATCTCCAACAAGGAAACAAGGGTTTCCTGAAGATTTGGGGAGTGCAGGAGGCACATGGATTTCGTCAGACTTGATCAGGGATAATATCACTATAGTATCAATATCTCATATCTTCTCGCTTAAGGCCTTCCCATGGAGGTTTATTTATACTTCTCCAAATTAGTTTTTTCAGTTGGGAAACAGTTGGACCATGGAAAATTGGAGGTGAGTAACAGGTAAAACCCGTGAACTCCACTCGAAATTAAGGATTTTTTATTTTTTAAGTGTTTTAACATATGTACGTGGGTTGGGTATATGTTGACCCACGTGTACACACTTTTATCATAGGGAAAAGTAGCGTATAGGGAATAAAACACTGTTTTTTAAATTTTGGACCAAGTTTGGAAGGAAGGGTTGCCCTAGGCCATAATCAGAGCATCAGATCTACCAAGAGTGGTAAATGGTGCTATAACAGATGCCCCCTAATATATGAGGTCAGAAGGGGTACATGATGGCCAAAATGTATTAAGTGTATAGAAGGAATCATGCCGAGACCGAGGAGGAGTTCACCAGAATTCAGCCTGCCAAGCCAACGAAAGAGATCAGAAAGAAACTGTTGTCTGAGGTGGGCATACCCATGCTTAGAAATAGTAAAGCATGTCTGCATATCAAGTACAAAAGTGGATCCAATATGCATACAAGTATAAAGGAACTGGAAATACATAATGGATCATCTAATCATAATCAAGAAAGTACATGTATGAATATCACACATAAAGAGTTGATCAATGATACTGAAGTATGAAGTTGATCACTGAAGACAAGAAACTGATCCAAATAGTACCAAGTGAACATGATGGAATAAATGGTACTACAATGCAACTCGGGTGCTAACATATAAGATATCGATGTAATGAACTACAATATATAAGGTGGATGGTGTCAACTAGCAGAAATAGGAGCAACTGACAAGTGAACCAAGACATGCCGATGCAAACCTGAGGTCTTCACCGACCGCCTTGGTACATTTCTACACGATGGGAATAAATGATCTAAAGTCGACCATGTGAGAAATTGTTTGATTACCAGTCATTGATGTATACCATTAACAAATGTGAGGCTACTCACCGATAATGATGATGAGAGTCAAGGTACCCACTAGAATCTAACAAGTGCGAATAAATGAATTGTAGTCAAACACTTAGAAGAATCCATCAATCATGAGAAAATGATGTTTTCCCACTATCGATAGTGAAGGAATTTGCCATTAATGACTGCAAACCCTAATATACTACTAAATGGACTCTAGATCTCTTTCCTAGAGCAATGAGTTGAAGTCGATGGGAAAAGATCCTCTAGAAGGAAGGCATTAAGGCATCCTTCATCAATCTAGCGCGAGTGTAACCCGTAGACCAATAGTGTGGAAGGAATCAGATGAACAAAGATTTAGTAACCCAATCAAAGGACATTTCAAGCGTACACAAGATGTGTCTAGCGCATGATAAAAACCCTCTGAACCAACCAATAATGAAAGCTGACACAAAGGAAAGGAATCCACCAATAGGGTCAAATGGAAACCAAGGCACTGCACAAATCCCAACGTGTGATAATGAAAGATGATGTTGAACACGGGAAACCACTCAGTCAAAGACCCATGATACTGATTGATGCTAAGCACAAGGTAACCTATCAATAATGAAAATTGGGCCAGGGTGAGGCTCTAGATCTGCCCTCAGAGCAATTTGTCGTAGTCGATAAGAGCTAGATCTGCCAATAAGAATTCAATGGAGACCTTATCACGCAGGCATGAGCAAAGGACCAATATAGCTGATGTGATAATGAACATGAAACTGACAACTAGAGATGGCCAACTGAAAAATAGGTTAAGGGACACTGCAAAGAGGCTGACTCAGGCTTACTTCCCTTGAACAAAAGCATGACTCAATTTTGACTACATGGCAGCATATGATAACTTTGTATAAGTTTGTCATGCAGGAGGCATAAGAAAACTCTCCATATGATTGGAAGAGGTAACCAATCGAAGGAGTACTGACTCAATAACAAGGTTAAGGCTTAAGTCAAACTAAAGCCCATCCCAATGGAGGAAAAGAATTAATTTTGAGTGCTTTGTTCAAGGGCGACACAACTGACTCTACATGCCATCAAATATGGAAATAATGTCTCGTTCCCACTCTTTTTGGAATAAATAATATTTTTTTATTTTTCTTTTATATGAAGCTTGAAAAAGAATAAAATAATGCTATAGTACAATGGAAAGAACGAGTGTCGAAAAAATAGATGCTCTAGTTCCTGGGAGGGGAAATTTCCTATGCTCAATGCAAGGTGGTGAAACTAGTCAAGGATACTCAAAGAAAAGTTCTTTCCACAGGTAAAAGGGTGTGTCAATTCGCAGAGGCTAAGTGATTGCAAGGTTGATTTTGTAGAAGACATGGTCAAAAAGTGGCTTAAACATGAGTCCAAGTAAAGTCGGCTTAAGGCCAAAAGGTGAAAATAGTCAATATGCAATGCAACAATACAACTCAACACAAAGGAGCCTCTAGGGTATAAGGCCAGAAAACAACACAGAAGAACGAGAATGAGTCTTCAATGCATAAGTCATGGCAGGACTAAAGAGGACTCTCAAGCCTACTCAATATAGTAGCATGGGCAACAAAAGTCAGCGAGGATCTAACTAAGATGCCCATGTAAAGGTTGGCTCTACCATCGTGTCATGATTTTAAAGTCGGCGAGTGAAAATGGTTTGTGAACCAAGACACGATGGGGTCGACCCTATGGAAAACATATCGTAGTATGGAGGCTAGTATGCAAAATGCAGCGGAAAGTGGTATTCCCTAACCTATATGCCAGTAAGAAAATGATACCTGCCATGATGGGTCTGTGGTCATGGGACCAAAACGCTTTCTCGAAGAAGTCTCCAAAATTTCCTGTAAAGACAACCCATTCCCGACACTCCAAGCCAAAAGGTCAAAAATTCCATAAGATAAAAACCAACTTTTGAAAAAATATTTTCATTTTGCAGCCTATATAAGGACTTTTGGACTCACATTTTTGTCATTTGTGTTTTAAGCAAGGAGCTGTGGAGACAAACTCAAACAAACTTCCTCCGTCTAATCTAAATGTTCAAATCGCTCCAAAACTTCCAGGTAATCCTTTTATCATGCTTTTAATCATTTGTGATACGTTTTAGATGTTTTTTTTCATAATTTTACCGTAGGAAAATATGTTAAAAATTTCAACTCTGCATACACGCGGGTTGAATACAAGTAACCCGTGTATATGAGGTCCCTACACGCGACTGTGTAAAAAGGGAACCCGTGTGTGCACGAGAAAAAAATTTAAAACATAAATCTAATGATTTGAAACATCTTTTTTGGGCAGGATGAAAATCACCTAGCAAGAAAGGGAGCATAGTGCCATTGATAACCAAGTAATGGAGGATCAAAATGCATTAGATGCTTTGAACATGAATTCTTTAAAATTCTTTAAAATACATTAGTCGTTGATTCATTACTAGAGTGTAGAGGATGATGCATTCATGACCGATTAGATGCCCCTAAGAATCGAGATAGAAGATATTTACTTCATTACCAGTCTTTCTCGAAGGGGAGAGATAGTGCATTCTACTGGAAAGACGAGAGGTATTCTCAATGTAGAAGACTACGTCCACATATACTGTCTTTGTCATCTTGAAAATATTGGAAGTCAGATTCCAATCAAGCATGTAGAGAGTTTATCCTTGAAGATCCTACTGTTTACCATCGCCATGGTAAACGGTTCTACTTCTTTACATCAGGCCTCATGTGTATCCATGAGCCTAGCAGTGGAATACCTCACTACTGTGTTTTATTGGTGTACGCCTCTACTGACCAACATGAAGAACCAACTCACTTCCATTCAGAAGGGTAAGACAAATAATTTTGGATACAACACAATATTATGCTTCTTCTTCTTTGAGAAAGTACCTAGGCTTTGAACCAAGGTATTATCGACCATCAGCAGCCCGAGGGATCCGCGGATGGGCAGATGGGTTGACCTGATGAAACGCCTAAGGGATGGTGATGTCCCCAGGACGACTTTTGATAACTATTTTTTCACATGGTGGGATCAACATGTCATTGCAGTCGACGACTACCCCTATGCCAGAATGGATTTCCAAGGAGATCCAAATTTAGTACTACCACCAAATGTAGCATGGGGTGCCATAGGTAACAAATTTTTATTTTTTGAATTTCTTAAGATTTTTTTGGATTTTTAATATAAATGAACTTAAAAATTATTTTATGAGACAAGACACTTACAAAATATATGATCATGTTTCAGAGGTGGGCCCAGTGAGACTTGACGGATTTCCCGAACATAGGCGTCATGGAAGAGATGCCAAAGGGGCTGCAACCAAGACAGAGAGAGTTCTCCATGCAATTTAGAGGAACTTGGTGAGATTGACTCACCAAGTACCCATGATAGCCTTAGAGGAGTTACCCGAGGAGATGCAACGTCGCGTGTTAGGAGTACCACAGGACTGGGTGTGACTTTTCCAGCGTATGGCCAATGTCGTTGTTTATTTTCTAGCTACTCATCCTGAGCCAGTGAGATAGATGATCAGATATTTTTAAGACTAGACATGATGATGGGCATAAGCCCAAATTTTGTAGGGAATTTTGTCCCAATTTTTGTATATTATTTTGGACACAAACACTCTATCTATATACATGCAATTTTATGATGATCATATATACAGACGATACTTCAATTATTTTTTTTGTTTTTTAATTTGATGAATGATATATATGCCAATCCAATGCTTGATTAGTAATAGAATCTGCTAAAGAATTTTCTGATCGTGGAATGTGAACAAATGTGATATAAACAAATGATCGTTGCAACAATCGTACTCTCAGAAATTGGCAATACAAATAGGGATCTCTTACTCGATAAACGTTATTCAGCTGAGATACCACCAGTTGTGAGTCTAAATAAACCACTATCGAATCAATATCAACAGATATCGCTTCGGATAGAAAATTAATAACAGCCGTATATTCGACAATATTATTCAAAGCAAGACCGATACGTACTCCTCTCGAAACCATCAACTGGCTAGATGGATAATAAATCATCCAATTTGTGGAAGCAAGGTTTCGGGTATGCCTACTTGCACCATCGGTGAAACCTAAATATATTGAATCATCCATAAATACCTACCAAAGTAGATAAAAAATATCGACATCACTAAAACAAATAGATAGATATGTACAAACATACAATATGTACAAAGAAGTAAGTGCTCAACCAAAGCCTAAGCAAAGTATTTCTTAAGGTAGAGCCCATTTCTGGGCTTTGCCAAATTGTTTCCTTCAAAGTCAATTAATTCATAAGCTCCCTTTTTCAAAACATGCTTGACTATAAAGGGACCGTACCACATAGACTTAAACTTGCCTGCCCCCAAGGCATCTTTGTCTTGATCGTAGACTAGGACAAGGTCACCTTTAAAAAAAATTCTATGACGGACAACTTTATCATATTGAGTTTTTACCCTTTTTTGATGGGCTTCGTCTATTGTGGTGGCATCTCAACGCTACTCATCAAGATGCTCCAAATGCACAAGGCGCTCCTCGAGACTAGAAGTCTCTGGAAGAAGTTCAATAACTAGTTTAAGGGAAGGAATTTCAGATTCAACAGGAAAGATAGATTCCAACCCGTAAACCAATTGAAAAGGAGTAAATCCATTGGGAGTCTTAACTGACGTTCGGTATGCCCAAAGTGTCAGATACAACATGATGTTCGAATTATATCTAGCTTTGTTAATCGTCCTTTGCAGGATGATTTTAAGGGATTTGTTCACGGATTCGACCTACCCATTGGCCTAAGGATAATATGGAGATGAATTCTCCTGCCGTTGAGAGCCAATTCAGACATCAGTTGATTTTGGAAATGACTGCCATGATCAGTGATAATCTCTTTAGGGATACCAAACCCGAAAACAACTTGATTGAAGAAAAACAAGGCCGTTGTTTCACTTTCATTCTTAAAAGTAGGCATGGCCTCAACCCACTTTGTAAAGTAGTCTATAGCCACTATGATGTACTTGTGATTTCCTGCCGAAGGCAGATTACAAGTAGTAAAATCAATGCGCCACTTCGTGAAAGGACCGACGGTGATAAGAGGGAAAAGTGGAGCTGGATGCGCGCACATTTTCTGAGTATAGACCTAACAAGGATGGCATCTTTTGACCGCTTCAATATAATCTTTGAAGATCGAAGGCCAAAAGTAGCTTGCTCGCAAATTTTTTTGGGTTGTTGCAAGCCCGGATAGATGACTGCCATAAGCACCATTGTGGAAGTCATTAAGAACTGACTCAGCTTCTTCCAAGGTTAAACAACGCCTAAGGATTGAATCAATCCCGCGACGATATAATGTGTCACCGATAATAACATAATTCTTAGCGAGGTGGTGCAACTTTCTACACTCATCTTTGGAAAAAGTGAGCGGAAACTTTGAATTCTGGAGATATATAATGATATCCCCATACCATGGATCTTGTGAAGAAATAAGAAATAAATGTTCATTAGGAAAATTTTCCTCTTGAATAATTTCTTCCTCACAAGGCAGCTCTGATATCAACTCTATAAATACTAAAGATTTCTTAGATTTAGCTGACATGAATTCAAGATCGAATTTTTAAAAATGACAATCCATCTATTATATTTGCCTCCAATCACTCACCTACTGAGAACAAACTTGTTGGAAATACTGAGAAGGGGGGTGAATTAGTATTTCCTTTCAATTATTACTTTTATCAGTTAAAAATAATTTATTTTGGGAACAAAGAAATAGATAACAGGAATAGATGCTTTTATTAATGTGATCTTTGCAATAAATCAAGTACAATATATATATATATATATATGGTTTCAATTAGTTGCCAAGCACCAAATTGGACTCTTTGTGAGGCTCCAACCTCCAGAGCACCAACTCTGTCTTGTCAAGGCGCCAACCTTGAATTTAGGAGCACTAACTCCCAGGAAACCAATCCTTTTAGTTCTGAGGCACCATCCTCAAGGGATCCAACCCTCCGCTATAAATTGTCTGGATCTGTTTGGTTGTAATTCTCTACTCCCAACCCTGTTGGACCTATGAATTACTTATGTCCTCTTGTTCCTTCCACTTCTGCCAGAACTTTGGCTTCCTTTGTTTCTTATAGTTCGCCAGCCATGCTAAACTTTCCTTGTTCTCTATTTTATATGCCTGATACGCCTGACCTTTGGCTTCCTCCTTGCTCGCTTGAGCTTCGACTTCCTCTGCGCTCACTCTTCGGCTTCCTTTGTCTCTTTGAATTCATCAATACTCACAGGACATGTTAATTAGGGAGAGAGGCCATCTTTATTATTATTCAAACAATAGACTTATTCTTTACGGCAATTGCAACATTCATGAACAGTCAGAGTTATTCCTTTAAACCCACAATCACAATCGCAACATTTTGGAGGTCTTTATAAGTCGTTCCCATAGTACAGCCGATGGCTGATAGCTGATTCCCCTTCCGATAAAGTGGACGTGATATAACATTAGGGTGTGTTATAATAGTGGTCCTCATTCTACATCATCGATTTCTTCTGTATTAGATTCGACGATCAACAATCGGTCTGATCAACACAATCCATCGGAAGCTTGTTGCGTCGTAGATCTCTTCTCTCTAGATCTAATGGTCCCAACTTAACCCGATCAACCCAAAACCGTCTGTTGATCCTTCGTCGTCGATCAACACCGCATTTGATCCAACGATCGACAACGATATCGGGTGAGCTACATGCACGAGGATTACCCACCTGATAAAGCGATTTCCTCTCTCCTCCAGCGTGTGACGTGTCAATTGCTTAATGGAATCAGGTGACTCCCTCCTATTACCACTTACCGCTTATTCTCAACCCGATAAACCATTTCCACTTATAAACCTACCTTTATCTTTGACGAACGCCCAAGCTATTTAGCACCCGATGATCGTAGATCTTCTACTATCGATGACTGCAATGGCTCCTCTGATTTCCTCATCCACTAATACTTAAATTAATCTCTGTCATTCATTTCTTTGACTTTACACTGTGCAACTTAATCCTTGATACTCACTACAAACAATCTCGTCTGTTGATCTCCAAGATCCAACGGTTCCTGTGCGTTCATTCTTCATCTATCTCCTCACTTTGACTTTGATTCATTTCTTCAGTGTTTTTCCTGTGGTTTTGGGTTTTCTTTAGGGTTTCAGCTTTTCACTTTTCTGCTTCTCAACTCTCTCTGAGCCTGCCTTCTGCGAATTCATACATCGTTGATACTCTCTGAGCTTCACTTTAAATATTCAACCAAATTCATAGACCCATTATGATTCCTCTATCTCTTCTTCTCCTCTCTGTGTTTCGTCGAAGTCTGCCTGCACACAACAACTAATGACCTCTTTGCTTCCAATGACCTCTTTGCTTCATGATGGATTCTGATAACCTATTTCCGATGAACTCTTCCGATATGCTTCTCTTGATAGCTCCTGTGACTTCCGATATTATCTGCTCTGACATTCTGCAATACTCCTCTCATGTGTTCCTCTTCTGATGGCTTTGTTCCTTAGCTTCTTGCTCCTGTTTCTTCATGGATCCACTCTGCTTGGCTTCACATCATTTTTTACTCATCTAGAATATTGCCATATTGACATCATTGATAATCTAGGTCAACAATCTCCCCCTTTTTCATTGATGGCAATATTATTCTTCTCTCCCCCTTTGACATCAGTGGCAAAGGCGTGCACAAGGACTCCCCCTGTCGAACTGCTCCCCCTGTCCTGCAACATCTTTTATGAATCAACTTAAGTGATGCTAAAGAGATAACCCCCATATTTTGACGAAGATGTTCAAATGCTTCTCGAGGAAGAGGTTTTGTGAAAATATGAGCTATCTGCTCCTTAGTACTGATATATTCCAAGATGATGTTTTGTTCAGCTACTTGTTCATGAAGGAAATGATACTTGATTGGTATATGTTTGGTCTTTGAGTGCATCACTGGATTTTTGCTGAGGCTAATCGCACTTCTGTTATCACAATAGATGGTAACTGGTTGATTTGTACTTGTCTTGATATCTTTTAGAGCTTTCTTCATCCATAGTATTTGAGTACAACAATCTGCGATAGCTATATACTCGACTTCAACTGTAGATAGTGATACGGATGTCTATTTTTTGCTAAGCCAAGATACTAAACAGTCTCCCAGGAAGAATGCATTTCCACTAGTACTTTTCCGATCATTGACACTTTCGGCCCAATCAACATCGGTGTATGCAGTCAAAGTAAGAGTTGAGCTCTTAGGGTACCAGAGACCGAAATGAAGAGTTCCTTTCAGGTATCTAAGAATTATTTTTACAGCCAACAAATAGGATTGTTTAGGAGCTGATTGAAATCTTCCCACCATTCCTACTGCTTGCATAATGTCAAGTATCATAGCAGTTAAGTACAGAAGGGCTCCAATTATTGACTTGTAATGAGTTGCATCTATCGGAGGCGGGTCATCATTTTTTCTCAATTTGCAACTTGTGGTCATAGGTGTGCTCATGGGTGCACAGTCTTCCATTCCATATCTTTTAAGCATGTCTTTAAGATATTTGGCTTGAGATATAAACATGCCTGTCGTGGCTTGAGATACCTATAGTCCAAGGAAGTGAGATAACTCTCCTATCATTGACATCTCAGACTCTTTTGACATATTTTGAGAAAACTCATGGCTCATCTCATCATTCTTACTAGCAAAAATGAGATCATCAACATAAACAAGTGTGACTAGTAACTTATCCTCATCCGTATTTATGTAGAGATTACTTCCTACCACCCCCTTCTTGAAGCCTTGTTGTTGTAGATAGTGATCCAATCTTGCGTACCAAGCTATAGGAGCTTGTTTCAACCCATATGATGCCTTTTTAAACTTACAAACAAAGTCTTTTCCTTCTGTTAGATTAAACCATTCTGGTTGCTCCATGTAGACTTCTTCCTTAAGTTCCCCATTTAGAAATGCTGATTTTACATCCATTTGATAGATTTTGAATCCTTTTGAGCAAGCAAATGCCAAGAACATCCTAATAGCTTCCACACGAGCTACTGGTGCAAATGTTTCTTCAAAGTCAATTCCTTCAATTTGTGAATAGCCTTTACAAACAAGCCTTGCCTTGTTTCTGATGATTTGTCCATCTTCATTCATTTTGTTTTTGAATACCCATTTGGTTCCTATTATTTTTTTGTCCTTTGGACGAAGTACCAACGCCCACGTCTCATTCTTCTCAATTTGAGACATTTCTTCTTCCATGGATTTTATCCAATGAGGATCCTTACTTGCTTGAGTAAATGTTTCTGGTTCTATCATGGATAGAAGAGCAACACCATTCTTCTTTGGTGTACTAGTCATCCTTCTTCAGGTTTTCATCCCTTCATCCATATTGCCAATAATCTGCTCTTCTGGGTAATATTTTTGGAGAAATTTCATCTTTTAAGGGGTTTTAGATGGTTCTTTTTCCTTGGTTTTTTCTTGGTCTTTTTCTTCTTTTTCAGGTTCTTCTTCTTCAATGAGAGGATCAACTGCATGTTCTTCAATTTCTTTTTCTGGAAGGTCTTCATCAATTTTTACATCAATGCTTTCCACTATTTTCCGTAGTCGGTTATTATAGCACTTGTAGGCTTTGCTTCTAATAGAATATCCAAGAAAGATCCCTTCGTCAACCTGTGAAACAAATTTTCCTGGTGAGCCATCATTGATTTTTATGAAACACTTGCTTCCAAAAATCTTGAAGTATTTTACTGAAGCAGGTCTTCCTTTCCATAATTCATAAGGAGTCTTTTCATTATTTGGTCTTAATTGAGTTCGATTCAAGGTATAGATAATTGTCTTGACCACTTCTCTCTAGAATTTTCACTGCAATTCAGCTGTTATTAACATTATTCTTGCCATTTCTTGAACTGTTCAGTTTCTTCTTTCAACTATCCCATTTTTCTTGGGTGTTCTGGCAGCAGAGAGTTCTCTTTTAATTTCATGTATTTTACAGAATTCATTAAATTCGTTTGATGTGAATTCTCCCCCTCTATCTGTTCTGAGGCACTTAATCTTTGAGTCCTTTTCATTTTCTACAAGAGCTTTAAGATTCTCAAAACACTCAAATGCTTCGGATTTATATTTTATAAAATATATCCACATCATTCTAGTATAGTCATTAACACATAAAGCAAAGTACCTTTCTCCTTGGAGTGTTGGAGTTCTAGTTGGTCCACATAAATCAGCATGGATGATCTCCAAAGGCTTTGATGTAGAAAACTCCTTTGTCTTGTGGTTGGTTCTAGTTTGCTTTCCATGTTGACATGGACCACATATTCCTTGATTTGGTTTGAATAACTTTGGAATGTATTGTACTACTTTAATCTTGTTGATATTGATCAAGTTATCGAAGCTTGTATGTCCAAGTTGCTTGTGCCACAACCAACTTTCATCTGTTTGACTTAAGTAGCATTTATCTTCTTGAATCTTATTCAGAATGTAGATGTTGTCTAATGTTCTAACCCCTTTCGCCACAAGTTCCCCTGAGGAAGAGTCCCTTATTTCACAGTCTTTGATGCTAAAGACAACATTATGTCCTTGATCACAGATTTGGCTAACACTCAGGAGGTTGTGTTTGAGCCCGTTTACTAGCAAAGTGTTTTGAGCTTCTCCTTTTCCATTAATAAGAGTAACAGTTCCTTTTCCAACAATTTTAGCAGATCCACTTCCAAAGGGTACATTTCATTCCTTTCTATTCAATGAGACAAACTTCCTTTTGTCCCCTGTCATGTGTCTGGAGCACCCACTATCCACAAACCAATGATTTTCAATATTTTGAGCACATAGAGCTAGGCCACATTTATTCATGTTGGGATTCTCACTTCTTGCTTTTCCTCTTTTTAGTGGGAAATTTTGTTCATTGTGTCCATTATTATTACATAATGAGAAAATCAAATCAAATTTGGCCAAAGGATCAAAAGAATTGTAGGTCTTGATTTGTCCTTGCCCTTTGGGGCCATACAGTTTGTTTATTTGATCCTTTAGTTTTGGTGTGTCATTCTTACGAGCCATGCAATGTCTAGCTGGATGACCAAAATTTTTACAATGGAAACAATGCCCAAAAAATATAGTTTTGTACCTGTTGTAATAGCCATGATTTGAATCAACATACTCCCTCTTCATTCTTTGGATTTGAGATGGGCCTTTGATGAAATATTGTTTTGTATCTATTGTAACATCCATGATTCGAATCAACATTCTTCCTTGGAGTTACTCTCTCTTCATTCTTTGGATCTGGGATGAGCCTTTGATGAAATAATCTTTCTTCTTTTGGGTTGCTGGAAAGTACGTCGGCATAGATTTTCGCATTATTCTTAGTACTTGATGATTCTCCTTTAAAACCTATTCCAGATTTGTCATGTTGAGGTTTTTGATTATTTAAAATAGTGTTAAGTATTTGAGAGCTTTTCCTACCCTTTTTAACTTGATCCAATTCCTTCCTCAGAGATACTATTTTGGCTTCACGTTCTTCATAAGATTCTTCTTTTTCTTTTAGCTTATTTTTCAAGAGATCTTCCCTTCTTTTTGTTTCCTCATTTTCTACCTTGAGAGAAATGATTTTATTCCGTAATTTCTCATTTTCTTCAATGGCACTTATTAACAATTCATCTACATTTCCATCTAGCCCTGAGTCATCATCATTTGTGAATGCCATGAATAATACTTTTTGGCTTCTAGCATGGTCATTTTCTTCATCTGATTCTTCATTACCTCCTTCGTGGTGAGGGAAATGATTAGTTGATTTCTTTTTTATGACTACAAATTCATCTTCATCAGACTCATCTTGCTTAGAGAGGAAATTCTTCTTATTGAACCCTTTCTTTTGTATACAATCCTTTTAGAATTTTCTTCATCATCACTATAAAGCTTATGAGGACATTTTGCAACATAATGACCTATTTTTCCACATTTGAAACAAATAAGAGGGTATTTACCTTTTAGCTTAGATCCTTTCTTCAGCCTTCATACAAATTGCACCAATTCGGATTCAACATCAGAGTCATCACTACTGACATTCCTTTCTTTCCCCTTTTTTGATTTTGAGGCCTTGAATGCTGCATCTTTGGAACTTGGGCAACCTTTTCTCATCTCATAGGCAGTGAGGATTCCATGGAGTTCATCCATCTTGAGAGTATCTAGATCCTTCATTTCTTATATGGCACTTGCTTTGGAGTCAAATCTGTTTGGGAGAGATCTTAAGACCTTTTGAACAATGGTGCTTTCTTCAATGTTTTCTTCCAATCCTTTAAGAGAGTTGACCACTTCAGCTACTCGGAGAAAGTATGATGCAATATCTTCTTCATCATCCATTTTCAGACTTTCAAATTTCCTTCTATGAGTTTGAAGCTTTGCCTTCTTGACTTTGGAGTCCCCGTCGTATAAGCTAATTATCTTATCCCACATTTGTTTGGCAGAGTTACAATTCATGACTTTTGTAAATTCAGAATCAGTGATTCGACTAGTGATGGAGTTTAAGGCTTTTGCATTTGCAATGTAGACTTTCCTCTCATCTTGATCTGTTGGAAGAGTGGAAGGAGCTATGTACTCATTTAAGACCGAATGCCAAACTTCAGGTCCAAGGGACATTAAGTAGTAGGACATTCTCTTTTTCTAGAAACCAAAATTTGTGCCATCGAACAGAGGAGGTCTTCCTGACACTTCTTGATTTCTCATCATGACTAAGAATCCTTCTTCAAGTTGTTAGGTTGATATGAAGAAGCCCACTCTAATACCAATTGTTGGAAATACTGGGGGGGGGTGAACCAGTATTTCCTTTCAATTATTATTTTTATCAGTTTAAGGCTTTTGCATTTGCAATGTAGACTTTCCTCTCATCTTGATCTGTTGGAAGAGTGGAAGGAGCTATGTACTCATTTAAGACCGAATGACAAACTTCAGGTCCAAGGGACATTAAGTAGTAGGACATTCTCTTTTTCTAGAAACCAAAATTTGTGCCATCGAACAGAGGAGGTCTTCCTGACACTTCTTGATTTCTCATCATGACTAAGAATCCTTCTTCAAGTTGTTAGGTTGATATGAAGAAGCCCACTCTAATACCAATTGTTGGAGATACTGGGGGGGGGGGGGGGGGGGTGAATCAGTATTTCCTTTCAATTATTATTTTTATCAGTTAAAAATAATTTATTTTTGGAACACAGAAATAGATAGTAGGAATAGATTCTTTTATTAATGTCATCTTTGCAATAAATCAAGTACAATATATATATATATATATATATATATATGGTTTCAATCAATTTCCAAGCACCAACTTGGACTCTTTGTGAGGCTCCAACCTCCAGAGCACCAACTCTATCTTGTCAAGGCACCAACCTTGAATTTAGTAGCACCAACTCCCAAGACACCAATCCTTTCAGTTTTGAGGCACCAACCTCAAGGGCTTCAACCATTTGATGTAAACTGTCTGGATCTGTTTGGTTGTAATTCTCTGCTCCCAACCCTGCTGGACCTATGACTTACTTCTGTCCTCCTGTTCCTTCCACTTCTGCCAGAACTTCGGCTTCCTTTGTTTCTTACAGTTCACCAGCCACGCTAAACTTTCCTTGTTCTCTATTTTATATGCCTGATACGCCTGACCTTTGGCTTCCTCTTTACTCCTTGAGCTTCAGCTTCCTCTGCGCTCACTCTTCGGATTCCTCTGTCTCTTTGAATTCATCAATACTCACGGGACACGTTAATTAGGGAGAGATGCCATCTTTATTATTATTCAAACAATAGACTTATCCTTTATGGAAATTGCAACATTCATGAACAGTCGGAGTTATTCCTTTAAACTCACAATCGCAATTGCAACATTCTGAAGGTCTTTATAAGTCGTGCCCGTAGTACAACTGATGGTCGATAGCCAATTCCCCTTCTGACACAGCGGATGCGATATAACATTAGGGTGTGTTATAATAGTGGTCCTCATTCCGCATCGTCGATTTCTTCTGTATTAGATCCGACAATCAAAACTCAGTCTGATCAACACAATCCATCAGAAGCTTGCTGCGCCATAGATCTCTTCTCTCCAGATCTAAAGGTCCCAACTTAACCCGATCAACCCAAAACCTTCTGTTGATCCTATGCCATCGATTAACACCGCATTTGATCCAACGCTCAACAACGATATTGGGTGAGCTACATGCACGAGGATTACCCGCCCAATAAAGCGGTTTCCTCTCTCCTCCGACATGTGACATGTCAATTGCTTAATGGAAATGGGTGACTCCCTCCTATTACCACTTACCGCTTATTCTCAACCTGATAAACCATCTCTGCTTATAAACCCACCTTTCTCTTTGAATAACGCCTGAGCTATTTAGCGAGTGATGATCGTAGATATTCTACCATTGACGGTTGTGATGGATCCTCCGATTTCCTCATCCGCTAATACTTAAATTAATCTCCGTTGTTCATTTCTTTGAATTTACGCTACGCAACTTAATCCTGGTTTCTCATTACAAACAATCTCGTCGTTTTATCTCCAAGATCCAATGGTTCCTGTGCGTTTAATCTTCATCTGTCTCCTCACTTTGACTTTGATTCATTTCTTCAGTGCTTTTCCTGTGGTTGTGGGTTTTCTTCAGGGTTTCAGCCTTTCACTTTTCCGTTGCTCAACTATCTCTTAGCCTGCCTTCTGTGAATTCATACATCGTTGATTCTCTCTGAGCTTCACTCTGATTCTTCAACCAGATTCAAAGATCCATTATGATTCCTTTGTCTCTTCTTCTCCTCTCTGTGTTTCGCTGAATTCTGCCTGCACACAACAGCTAATGACCTCTTTGCTTCATGATGGCTTCTGATAACCTATTTCTGATGAACTCTTCTGATATGCTTCTCTTGATAGCTCCTGTGACTTTTGATATTCTTTTCTCTGAGATTCCGCAATACTCCTCTCATGTGTTCCTCTTCTGATGGCTTTGCTCCTTGGCTTCCTGCTCCTGTTTCTTCATGGATCTGCTATACTTGGCTTCATACCATTGTTTACTCATCCAGAATATTGCCATATTGACATCAATGACAATCTAGCTCAACAAAACTAAAATGGATTGACAGCTGCTAAGACGAACATTTTTCAAAGCAGAATGTAATGTCGAAGCCGTTGGACAACATGAAAAACTGCCAAAGCTAATTTCTTGATGGGAGAATAGCGCAGTTCAGGACCTACCAAGCCTCGACTTAGATAGTAGATTACATGCTCACTTAAGGCATCATCTTCCTGTTCCAGAACCATACCAATGGTTGATTTTGCAGCGGTGAGATACAAGAGGAAATCTATGCTATAATCAGGTGGACTTAACAATGGAGAAGAGGTTAATTCTTTTTTCAAAGCATCAAAATATCATTGAGTGAAATCATCCCATAAAAATGGGACCCATTTCTTAAGCAAACACATAAATCCTTTTGTGATCTCGGCATAATTGGCTATAAATATCCTCAAGAAATTTGCTTTTCCTTGGATACTTTGAAGTTGACGTATGGAAGATGAGGGAGGCAACTGAATTATTGCCTCAACCTTGAAGGGATCAACATGAATCCCCTATGTTGACACGATGAATCCTAACAACCGTCTAGATGTAACTGCAAAAACTCACTTGTTCGGATTCAACCAGATTTTATAAAAACAACATCACTCGAAGATCAACTGAAGGTGTTTAGGATAATCAATTATCATTCGAGAACGAGCAGCTAAATCATTAGGATATGCTTCGATAACGTGCTTGATGTTGTCAAAAGCATAAGACATGGCCCGTTGAAAAGTGGCTCCAGCATTTTTTAGGCCATAAGGCATCTTTTTGTATGCAAACGTACTCCGGGGACAAATAAAGGCCATATTGTGCTGATCTTCTAAACGGATAGTAATTTGATTATAACCAAAGAACCCATCCATGAACAAAAAAATTTCATTACCCGCACATTCATCAATAATTTATAAAGGGCCTGGGGTAATTGTCTTTCGAACAAGCCTTATTTAAGTCCCTAAAGTCAATACATACTCAAATCGTTCCTTGCTTTTTGTCTACAAGGACTGGATTAGAGACCCACTCAATTAGAGGAACGGGGTATATGAAACCTGCCTTTAGCAACTTTTCGACTTCAGCTTTGGTAGTTGCTACTTTTCTAGGATTAACCAGTCAAAGTTTTTGATGAATAGGTTTAGCATTTTCGTATGTCTTGATCTCATGCTGGACAATAAATGGATCTATTCTAGGCATTTCCTCATAAGACCAAGCGAACACATCACAAAACTCTTTGAAGATATCGGTATAAGTTTGAATTTATTCAGGGGAACAGTGAACTCCAATGAAGACATTTTCGATTATGTTAGGATTCCTAGAGACAATTATGTTAGGGTTCCTTTTTTTAGTGCCTTCTTATGTGAGTGATCCCCACGATGTTAGAGACAATTATCCATATGTCGAATTTGGAGTGGTATTTTGAGGTCCAAGGGTAGTGGTTAATGCTAACATTGTAAGACATATGCTTCATGACTAGATTGCCTCTTCTTAGAGAGGAGGTGAACCTAATGCATAACTTATAGGTTGTGACCACTATTTATGAAATAATGGATTTTCATACGACTAATTAATGATGCAAAATTTAGGTGGAAAATTATCATTGATAAGATAACCTTGGTGTTTTTTGACGCATTTTCCGCATGTGTGGGACGTCTCTCGACCTGCCACCTGTCGCACTAAGTTCCGTCATATTTCTCTGTGGTTGTGACCCGTTCTTTCATGAATGAATGACATTATATATAATGATTTTGGTGGACTTAACAAATCCCATAATTTGGCATACTGCCTTGCATGTATATGTTAAGGCATTCTGATGTGGGGGAGGTACTAGAGTCAAACCCGCGGGTATCCCCTTTTGGATTTAATACAAAAAAAATTGTTAATATATAATTTGATATATATTTTGTTGGGTTTAATATATAGTTTTTTGTTATAACAAACAAACCATACGTATAAACCATGTTTCCAAAGTGAAATGGATGGTGTGTGCCCTCTTACTGTGCCACGTGGCATGATCTCATTGAGCCACATCATATGATTAGTTGGACATCATGTCAACCAAATATTGGCACATCATCATTATCACATCGCCACATGTGTTTCCACATCAGATGTGGATCCCCATATTTTGACTATAACTGCTGACTGGATTTCCATGTGGAAACCTGTGCAAGTGCCACATGGCACCCTTTAGGTCCCACCTACATAATTTTTTTGTTAATTGTGCCAAAATTTAGATGGGCATAACTTTTTCATACAGACTCAGATTGAGGTTTCACTCACACCGCTAGAATCATCTCAATGAGATCTACAACTTGGTCCTGGGTTTGCTAAGATTTGAGGACTTCAAATTTTGAGCCTTTTTGGATCCTCCTGGATCAATCCTGCCCACTGAGAAGCTTTTGGGCCTCTAAAAGCTTTATAAATCAATAGGTAGGTGACATAATTTCTCCCTCACTTTATCCTTTTCACTCCATCGTGCCTTGTTGGGATGCATTCCTTTGAAACCTACTTAAAGGTACTCAATATCTACCCATTGTGAAGTTATGGTCCTCCTGTCTAGGATGATGTCTTCGGGAAACCTGTCTAATGTCTTCAGGAAACTTGTCCAAGTAATCTGGAGTAAAATCATCCATTGATGGAACTTGACCACTCTCCTCTGGATACATGATCAAGGGATGTTCATAAAGTTTCAGGTTTTCTACATTGATTACATAATACATTTGCATATAATCTAGCATATCAAGGCGATAAGCATTTATCCCAATATTTTTTGAGATGGTGAATGGACCATATATGATTGGTTTCAATTTTTTTCCTTCTCTCTCCAATTTGTCCTTATTGATGTGAAGCCATACTTGATATCCAAGATGGAACTGATGATCAACCCTATGCTTGTCATGTTAGGCCTTATATTATGCATGAATCTTCTCCAAATGTTCCTACACTACTTGATGTATCATTTGGATCCTATGAATGGACTTGTGAGCTTTGGCTTCATCACTTCTTTCATTGGAATTCTCATATTTCCTAAAGACCAATTCTAAGGGTGACTTTTGCAAGTACCCAAAGCATGTCTCAAATGGTGAACTTTTAGTATAAAAGTGTAAGGCCCTATTGTATGCATGTTGAACATAATGTATTTGTTCATCACATAACTTAGGAGGCTTGCTGCAATATCATCAGAGAAAATGAACCAATGTTCTATTGACGACCTCTATATGTCCATCAATTTGTGGATGGAAATTCGTACTCCTCCTTAGCTTGGTGTCCATATATATGTGTGTGTGTGTGTGTGTGTGTGTGTGTTATGAATAATGCATATTCTTATACATTTATATTTTATGACCAATGTCGATACTTACACAATTTATATTTTATGTATGATAGATGTGGGGTCTAGAAGACTACTAGCACCATTGGCAGTGGCACAGTATAGGAAGATGGGGGGAGATGTTGGACCAAGGTTAACGACCAATCTGGATTAGATCATTATATTTTTTTTTAATATATCACTATGCTTTTAGAGTGGAAAAATTGGAGGAATCAATGTGAAAGGTCATTTTTATTGATGAGTTCCCATTTGAAGAATTAGGTTTTGAAACCTCCTGGAGACATTTTGTTGTACCAAACAACATTTTTTGGAGTCAAAAATCTCTCTCTTAAACATAGGGTCCCATGATATACTTCTACACTTATAGACCTTTCCAATGGTAGAATAATTGCATCAATCAAAGTTCATATGCAAAATTTATGTCTCTTGTAAGTTGACATATCGTGATTGACCACCATGATTTGAGAGGATGCCACATTAACTTCCATTACTCATTCAAAAGGGGTTATCCATGTGTGGACTATGAATATCACTCTATAGGGGTCAAAGTTGTAACTTTAGTTGAGAGTTGAAAGAGTCAAACATGACCCATATTTGGTTATTAGGTTGTGTTAAAAGTGGGCCATTAGGAGGATAAGGGGTTCCATTTGATTCTATTGTATTTTGTTCCATAGTATAGAAAAGAAACTAGGTGTGGGAGTTAGGGAGAATTATAGAGGGAGTTAATGTTTTGTAGCAACCTAATAGGTCACAAGTATTAGGTAACTCTATAGAGAGTACCTCCTTCTTTGTACTTGAATTATTTCCATACTAGACAAAAGAAAGAAGGATGACCTTACCTGCTACTTGGGTTTTCTCCCATAAGTGTTTCCTAGAGCATATATTTGTGTTCATTGTGGTTGTTGTGTGATTGTATTTTTTGTTCTTTCTTTTTTTGCATTTTATTTATTTCATGCATACATAGGAAATCAATAATTAACATATCTAGAGTAAAGGAATTTAACCCTCATAGTGTATATTTTAGTTTATTTTATCAGATATGTTGTGACAATCTATTTAGTGGAATATCCATGACAATTTACAAATCAATGACTTGTCATGTGAGACATGGGGAGGAACCATATGTTATCGCATAATGACTTCAATAGATATTGGAGAAAACCATGGAAGGATCCATTAGACATATTAGGTAGGCTTGGATGGAAAATAGTTGGAGTTATGTGCAGGAATCCTTGTAAAGTGGATGTCCTTGATGATTAAATGCAGCAATGCTAGTCTGAGATAGCAAGAGGGTCTTGGTAGAAAGGATGTGCTTCATGGGAGATGTGGCACTTGCACTATCTCCCTGATCCATGATCTTTTCTTCAGTAATGTTAAACAAAATTGCTTAAAGAATATGAAAATACCATAAATGCAACATCCATGAAGAAACAACATAAAAATAAGGCAACATAGACAAGGCATCAAGGTTTGTTAACAAAGTTCACTCACAATGTGTGAGCTACGTCTCTCATCCCATCTTGAAAGTTGAGAGTTCTCTATATTATCTTTGAAAAACAATTACAAATACATGGAAAAATACATGGAAATAAATCAATTCTGAGGATGACCCAAAGATCCACTACTTGAATCCAAATTCTGACTGCACCAGTGGATTCCTTGCAAAATTTCGAGAAGAACGAGTATAAACTTGACCATGTTCTCGAACTATCACCTCCTCCTCAAATTTAGTGCCACAACAAATTATAATATGCTTGGAATATTTCCTAAAATATTCCTTTGAATATACCTAAAATATAATACATAATATTTTGAGAATCTTTCTCAAGATCTGTGCATGTGCAGGACGCCTCTCAACCTGCCACCTATCGCACTAAGTTCCGTCATATTTCTCTGTGGTTGTGACCCATTCTTTCATGAATGAATGACATTATATATAATGATTTTGGTGGACTTAACAAATCCCATAATTTGGCGTACTGCCTTGCATGTATATGTTAAGGCATTCTGATGTGGGGGAGGTACTAGAGTCAAACCCGCGGGCATCCCCTTTTGGATTTAATAAAAAATAATTGTTAATATATAATTTGATATATAGTTTGTTGGGTTTAATATATAGTTTTTTGTTATAACAAACAAACCATACATATAAACCATGTTTCCAAAGTGAAAAGGATGGTGTGCGCCCTCTTACTGTGCCACGTGGCATGTTCTCATTGAGCCACATCATATGCTTAGTTGGACATCATGTCAACCAAATATTGGCACATCATCATTGTCACATCGCCACATGTGTTGCCACATCAGATGTGGATCCCCATATTTTGACTATAACTACTGACTGGATTTCCATGTGGAAACCTGTGCAAGTTCCACGTGGCACCCTTTAGGTCCCACCTACATAATTTTTTTGTTAATTGTGCCAAAATTTAGATGGGCATAACTTTTTCATATAGACTCGGATTAAGGTTTCACTCACACTGCTGGAATCATCTCAACGAGATCTACAACTTGGTCCTGGGTTTGCGAAGATTTGAGGACTTCAAATTTTGAGCCTTTTTGGATCCTCCTGGATCAATCCTGCACACTGATAAGCTTTTGGGCCTCTAAAAGCCTTATCAATCAATAGGTAAGTGACATAATTTCTCCCTCACTTTATCCTTTTCATCCATCGTGCCTTGTTGGGATGCATTCCTTTGAAACCTACTCAAAGGTACTCCATATCTACCCATCGTGAAGTTATGGTCCTCCTGTCTAGGATGATGTCTTTGAGAAACTTGTCTGATGTCCTTAGGAAACTTTTCCAAGTAATCTGGAGTAAAATCATCCATTGATGGAACTTGACCACTCTCCTCTGGATACATGATCAAGGGATGTTCATAAAGTTTCAGGATCTCTACATTGACTACATAATACATTTGCATATAATCTAGTATATCAAGGCGATAAGCATTTATCCCAATATTTTTTGAGATGGTGAATGGACCATATATGATTGGTTTCAATTTTTTGCCTTCTCTCTTCAATTTGTCCTTATTGATGTGAAGCCATACTTGATATCCAACATGGAACTGATGATCAACCCTATGCTTGCCATGTTAGGCCTTATATTATGCATGAATCTTCTCCAAATGTTCCTACACTACTTGATGTATCATTTGGATCCTATGAATGGACTTGTGAGCTCTAGCTTCATCACTTCTTTCATTGGAATCCTCATCTTTCTTAAAGACCAATTCTAAGGGTGACTTTTGCAAGTACCCAAAGCATGTCTCAAATGGTGAACTTTTAGTATAAAAGTGTAAGGCCCTATTGTATGCATGTTGAACATAATGTATTTTTTCATCATATAACTTAGGAGGCTTGCTGCAATACCCTCAGAGAAAATGAACCAATGTTTTGTTGACGACCTCTATATGTCCATCAATTTATGGACGGAAATTCGTACTCCTCCTTAGCTTGGTGTCCATCATCCTACACAAGCTTGTTCAAAACTCTCCAAGGAATTGAGAATCTTGATCTGAGACAATGGATGTGGGTAGTCCAAAGTGGACCCATACATGCTGAAAGAAAAGTTGAGCACTATACTCAACGGTAATATGATTTTTACATGGAATCAAGACACACACATCTTGCTAAACCTATCTACTACTACATACAAGTAGTTATGTCCCCTTTTTGATAAAAACAACCCCCATACAAAATCCATGGAGATACTCTCCCAAGGATGAGAAGGAACATGGAGTGGTGTGTAAAACCCCAATTTTCTATTAGTGGGATTACAAATAGAGCACATCACACACCCATTTACATATTTGGTTACAATTTCTTTCATCTGAGGCCAATAACAAAACCTCTGCAAATGGTCTAGGGTTTTTCCTACCCAAAAGTGACCATACACAAGAGAAGTGTGAGATTCTCTAGTTACATGGACTCTTTCACTTGTAGGAATACATAACTTGCCAATATGGTAGAGAAACTTGCCCTAAAAATGATAGTTCTCCACTTGTGATCCATGGGTTATATTCTCATAAACATCTTTAAAATATTCATCAGTAGCATGAGATAAAGAAGCATTATTCAAAACAATAGATGTAGAAACAGGAGGTCTAGAAAGCATATCTTCCACTTTGTTACTTGTACCCTTCTTGTACTTGATTACCAATTGGAACTATTGAAGGAATCCCATCCACTTGAAGTGATGAGCTTGCTACATTTTGATATATGACTGTAGATACTGTAAGGGTTGATGGACTGTATGTATGATAGTATCCTTACCTATCAAATAATGCTTCCATTTCTTAACAATTTGAACTAAGGCATACAATTATTTGTCATATGTGGGATAGTTAACAACAAATTCAGATAAATTTTCAGAGTGGCAACAAACAGGTTTACGATGTTACATCAATATTGCACCCATGGCACATCCACTAGAATCTGTCTCGATATTGAATGGATGATAACAGTCTAGTAAGTATAGTATTGGCATTGTGTCGATCTTCTCCTTCAAGGTGTTGAAAGCCTTCTATTATTTTCCTCCCCACTAAAATACTTGGTTTACACTGGTTAGGGAATGCAAAGGACATGTAATGAATGAGAAGTTAGCTATGAATCTTCTCCAGGATTGAATTTCTCCCAAGAAGCTTCTCACTTCTGTTGCATTTGTAGGTTTAGGCAATTTTACAAATACATCAACTTTAGAAGAACCAATATTTAGTTGACCTACTACAACAATTTAACCCAAATAAACAAAGGAATTTTTCATCAATTTCACATTGGACAACTTTACATACAGTTTCTCCTTTATTTATCTGGTGACTGTACCAAGTTGCCAAAATGAAATGGAGGGTGTCAACCTCTAATTGAGCCACATGACATGCTCTCATTGGGCCACATCATATCCTTAGTTGGACGTCATGTCAACCACATATTAGCACATCATCATTGACTCATCGCCACATGTGTTTCCACATCATATGTGGGTCCCATATGATGATAGTACATGTTGACTAGGCTTCCATGTGGAAACCTATGGGAGTTCCACGTGGCACCCTTTGGGTCCCACCTACACATGTTTTTTGTTATTTGTACCAAACTTTAGATGAGCATAACTTTGTCAAACAGACTCGGATTGAGGTTTCGTTCACACCATTGGAATCATCTCGAAGATATGTAAAACTCATTTTCATGTTTGTTGAGATTTGAGGACTTCAAATTTTGAGCCTTTTTGGATCCTCCTGAATCAATCCTCCCCACTAAGAAGATTTTGGGCCTCCAAAAGCCTTATCAATCAACAAGTAGGTGAAAAATTTATCCCTCAATTTCTCATTTTCGAACCATCGTGCCTTGTTGGGATTATTTCCTTTGAAACCTACTCAAAGGTACTCCACATCTACCCATCATGAAGTTTTGTTCCTTTTGTCTAGGATGATGTCTTCGGGAAACTTGTCCAAGTAATTTGGAGTAAAATCATCCATTGATGGAACTTGACCACTCTCCTCTGGATCCATGATCATGAGAGGTTCATAAGGTTTCAAGTTCTCTACGTTTAATACATAATACATTTTCATATAAGCCAGTATATCAAGGTGATAAGAATTTGTCCCAATATTTTCTAAGACAGTGAATGGACCATATATGATTGGTTTCAATTTTTTGTCTTCTCCCTTTAATTTTTCCTCATTGATGTGAAGCCATACTTGATCTCCAACATGGAACTGGTGATCAACCTTGTTCTTGTCATGTTGGGCCTTATATTATACCTGAATCTTCTCCAAATGTTCCTACACTGCTTGATGTATCATTTGGATCCTCTAAATGGACTTGTGAGCTTTGTATTCATCACTTTGTTCATTGGAATCCTCATCTTTCCTAAAGACCACTTCTAAGGGTGACTTTGGAAGGTACCCAAAGCATGTCTCAAATGGTGAAATTTGAGTATAAGAGTGCAAAGCCCTATTGTATGCATGTTTAACATAATGTATTTGTTCATCACATAATTTAGGAGGCTTGCAGCAATACCCTCGAAGAAAATGAACCAATGTTTTGTTGACAACCTCTGTTTATCCATCGATTTTTGGATGGAAAGACGTACTCCTCTTTATCTTGGTGTCCATCATCCTCCACAATATTGTCCAAAACTCTCCAACGAATTTAGAATCTTGATCTAAGACAATGGATGTGGGTAGACCAAAATGGATCCATACATGCTGAAAGAAAAGTTGAGCAGTCTACTCAATGATAATATTCTTTTTACATGGCATCAAGACACACATCTTACTAAACCTATAGACTTCTACATACAATTAGTTATGACCCATTTTTGATAAACACAACCCCCATACAAAATCCACAAGATATTCTCCCAAGGATGAGAAGGAACATGGAGTGGTGTGTACAAACTCAATTTTCTATTAGTGGGCTTACAAATATAGCATATCATACACCCATTTAAATATTTGGTTACAATTTCCTTCATCTAAGGCCAATAACAAAACATTTTCAAATGAGCCATGCTTTTTCCTACCCAAAAGTGACTAGACACAAGAGAAGTGTGAGCTTCTCGAATTACATGGACTCTTTCACTTGTAGGAATACATAACTTGCCAAGATGGTAGAGAAACTTACCCTACAAATGATATTTATCCACTTGTGATCCATGGTTTAGCCTCTCATAAACATCTTTAAAATCTTCATTAGTAGCATATTGTTCAACATAGCTATCATGAGATAAAGAAGAATTATTCAAAACAATAGATGCAGAAACAAGAGGTCTAGAAATCATATTTACCACTTTGTTACTTGTACCCTTCTTGTACTTGATTACCAAATGGAATTGTTGAAGGAATCCCATCCACCTAAAGTGATGAGCTTGATGAAGTTTGGTCTATGTAGTGTTACTTGGGAGCGGGAGCGAAAGCGGGGAACGGGAGCGAAAACGGGTGTGGGAGCGACATTTTCAAAAGCTCCCGGTTTGGGAGCAAATCCCAGAGCGTTTTTTATATAATATATATATATTTTATATTTTGATACATATATGTCAACAAAAACATGTAGAATGATGAATTAGATGACAAAAAAAAGACATAGATTGAACCATATAACAACAGTCATCTAGAAGTTATAATCTTCATCAACCACTTCCACAAGTTAGTAACATACAACATATTGAGTCTCATGATTCATCAATCTTAAAGGTTTCAAGCTTTCAAAATTCAATATATAACATTTATCATCATTGATCACCAAAGTTGTACTTGTAAGCTAAGTGTAACCATTACAACAATTAATATCTAACATGAAATGAATTTTATAAAATGAAATGAAACAACTTTCAACTTTCATGAAGCATCATATTCATAATTCATTACTAATGAGTTATAATTGCCAACTTCAAACTTAAATTGTCATATATTATTTAAAAAAATATCATAATAAATATGGAAGAGTCAATAGTTATAAAAACTACTAGAAACTAGAAAAGACAAGTAAATATATTATCTATTGCTTATGCTTGGGCCTCTTGCCACAACGAGAAATGTCTAATTTTTTAGTCTTGTTTGAAAATCAGGATCTTTTTCATTAATATCACCCTTTAAGCATTAATATCCAAAGGTATCTTTGTCATTACCTCTATATTTGTATATGGATCTTTGTCATTAATATCACCCTAAGCATTAACATAAGATAGAAAAAGCATAGCATGTCAAGTCAAGATTTTGTTTGAGTGATGCGTACATTTTTAGGAGGGTCATGATAGAGGAGTTCGACAACCAATGTCACTAACATCAAGGTACATAGAGGGATTGGTGCTCCTGATTAAATATGAGTTCCATACCCTAATACATGACAAAATTCAATGGAAACATTGCAATCCTAAAATCCTAAAAAAATGATAAGTCTGCTGGATTTTGAAAGAAATCTAAAATTCTATTTTCTCCATATGAAATCCAATGAGGTCGGAACCACTCTCAAACATCCTGAGTCATTTCATGGTAATGTTAAAATTTTAAGTAAAAGGATGAAAATGAAGATTAAGGAGAATGTTATCCCACAAAGCTTTGGATTGACGGTGAATGGGTGTATTGTTAAGGCACTCCTTGTGATAGGTTAGTGGTTCAAATCCCCACTCACAACTTATTTTTTCTTTGAAAAAAAATTGCATTTGGAACATCATTGCAAAAAAAAATTTGCAAAAAAGGCAAAATGCTCTTGAAAAGGCGGGAGCATTTTTTTTTAGGGAATGCACTCCCGAAATCGCTCCCTTTTCGGGAGCGCGCTCCCGACCTGCTTCCGAGTCGCTCCCACCTAGAGTGCGGATTGGGAGCGAGATCGGGGGGGGAGGCGCTCCCTCACAACACTGGGTCTATGGTTGGGGATATTGTAAGGGTTGATGGTCTGTATGTATGATAGTTGTTGAGAATTGGGTAGGGAAAAGATTAATTCAAATTATCTTACATGATAACTACTTGTTTTATATTTTTGCTTATTACATTTGTTCATCATTATTACCGTGGAAAATGCATCAAACAACTATCAAAATAATAACATCAATGACACAATAGTTATGCTCCAAGCCAGGGTTAAAACCCCTCCTCTTGAGAGGAAAAACACGCAAAATCTATTCTTATATATATTTCAATTGATGAAGACCAAGACCCTTGAAAAAGACACTTGACCAAAATTGCCTCTCCTAAATCAATACATTGTCATCCTTCCTTGCAGCACTATGTAGCACTTAGGAGCATTATCATCATGGTGTAGCAGTGACACCAATCAGAAGCCTATCCTTATTCTTCTGAAACAGTCTTTTTGTGACCCATCTGAGACTGTCCCATTGTGAAATCTTAATTTTGTCCTTCTATGACATCCGAGTTGTTCTTTTTTCGCATCCGAACTGTCTCACAGTCATTGTGGCATATGAACTATCTCACTATCATTGTGGCATCTGAACTGTCTCACTGTGGCACATACCCGAAACTGTCATTCTGTGTTATGATTCATAATCTCAGAGTGATCCAAAACTATGTGTAGTGGAAATGACCTGAGCTTCCTTTATATAGTGGTTGGTGCCTATATTTAAGTTGACCTATCCTTTGTGAAGCGACGTGTCTCATAAGCAAGCCGACATGTCACTTATGTATATATATTTATATTGAGGCTAATATTTATCCAAAGGGTGTGTCTCCATTCGAAGCGACATGAAGTCTTCATCATATATATATTGAAGCCAACATAGGATGAATGTGCTTGTCTAGATTGGAGGACTTTTACATAGACACTTTGACTTATTTACCAGTGTAACAACACTTCATATACATGACTCTAAATTACACATTTATGACAAGATGAAAAACCCCTAAAGACATCAAGAAGAAGTCTTTGACCTATAATAAAAACTCCTTGATCATGAAACCCATGATGCAAGTATTAAAAATACATTTTATTATCTTTGTCTTATTCATTACATAAATTCATAATTTCAAGTCATTATGAAGACTGAACCTAGTTACATTCTACAACACTCCCTCTTAACTAGGGAGGTATTCATAATGGTACTTGGTCATTCTCAACCTGAAGAGATCTCATAAGAAGAATCAGATTGGTAATCCATATGTATAGCATCATAGTAACCAACATTGTTTTCCCATCAAGACCTTTAATGATAGCTCTATCTCTCATAAGATCAGAGCACAATGTTAGCGAGACCAATGAATATAGACACCTTCATAATTGTCTCTCAAAGTACATACCCACCCATCTGTTCACTGAGTATAACCTTCTAGGACTATTATTATCTTGGGTTCCCTTCCCTCAAAGAATATCAATCCTCTTGCCTACTCTTATCTTGGGCCTACACATCCTCAAAGAGCATCATATGCCAGATGATTACCCAATCCTCCATTATTTCTTCCCAAGGGAAGACAAGAATGTTGTGTCTATCTGTCCCTCTCAACTAGGGAAGATATGCCCATTCCTATAAAGGAATGTACCCAAGCTCCCTCTGACTAGGGACCTACCCAAGTTCCCTCTTAATTAGGTACTTGTCAGAGTTGCCTCTTAACTAGGGACTCTCCTTTTCATCAGAAACTTCTTCTTCATGGGTCCTTTAGCTACTTGATCAATTTATTTCCTTGATGTCATGAAATTTAGTAGAGCTTCTTCCTCCTTGGTTCATCATGTCATTCCTTTATTCATGGAAAGTGGCCTTCTTGGTACATATTTGGAACCTTCTTCATATATCTACTTCTTTCTCATCATGTTTCTTTTAGGAATTTCCATTCACCACATGAATGCTAGTTGTACTTGTGCTTACAACTCTAGTTCCAGTAGCCCTACATGAACTCATCCAGATATTATTCAAGAAATTAAAACATAACATTAAGTCAAATAGTAACTTAAGAGATGTCTCTTCATCATGACATCTTCTTGTAGGTATCAACATCCTGCATACATGTTGACACATCTCCCAAATATATCCTTTGTCAAGGGTCTCCATCTTTTTAAAATTCTCATCAGAGTCTTCATATATTTTCGGAAGATTTATTAGTCAAATATTATTGTTATTTTGGAGTTGATCTCATTTATGATGGTTGCATATCTCAAGATCTCTTCCTCTTACAAATTCCATTCCCAGGAGCTTCCAATCATATTTCCTTAATTGTAGTCAACCACCTCATACTTCATATGAGGACATATTATGTTGATTTCATCTAGTGTGACTTATGTCTTCCTACATCCTTTTAGAGGAGGAGATCCTTTTCCCTTGATCATGCTTCTTAAGATAGAAGTAGTGATCCATGTTACCTACAACCATATAGCATGAATTTATAATATTAAATACAAGAATACATACCTCATTTTACCTTTATGTCATCTATGATTCTTCGAGCAGCTTCGTTGATTGAAGTGTCTCCAACCCATTGATTTTCTTCATCTCTTATGCCATCATAAGATCATCCATGAATTCCACAAGTTGGAGTTTCTGGTGAAACACTTGCTTCCTCTCTAGATTAGTGAACCCTCCGATGAGGATTCCATCAGAGAATCTTGAGGATATTGCATATCCCCATCTAGCAGATGTTTCCTTTTTGACTTGATGTATGATGAGCCTTGTCCTGGATGACTTCTTCCTTTCCTTCAATGTCCAATGAGGTTCCCAATAGCTATATCCTTCATGGATAACTGCCATGGGTTTTGTTTTGTCCGTCATTCATGATTACCTATGGTGATGTCTCGAGCTATTGTTTCTAATTCTTACATGATGTCATGATGCATCTTATTATTTATCATGGTATATCTATAACAAAGATTTATGAGCTTATGATAAGACCCTTTTATGAGGGAGGCCATATTAATAATAGTATAGATGTGTTACTCCCTCTTTCCTTGGTCTTTTTCCTCGGATTCCTCCATCTTTCTGGTGATATGAGCTTTCTTTCCATATAACATTGAATATGGATATACTCTTCTTTCTTTTCTAAAGACCAAATTTTCTAAACTTCCCTTTCCTTTCTGAAAATGTTTGAGTGTTTTAGCCTTCAACACTTTTGTCCTCAACTTGTCTTTTTCCATCTAGCATAGAAACCACAAGTTGTCAAAAGAGGCAACTCTCTTGTCCCATGGACATTAGTTACCTTTCTTATTAGTTAATGATGATTATCTTCTTATCATCTCTCCAAATATCACATTTGATATTTTATAAAGATATCCTTCATTCTTCGATAACTTCAATATGACCTGCTTTATTGCAGCATACATCTCTTTGATGTCTCCAATATTTTTTTGTGAGAGAACCTTAAGAGTCCCTTCCTATGAAATCAGAGGAGACCCTTTTCATTGATATTCTCAATGACTTCTCTTATCTTTGAGGACTATGACTATCCTCCTTATTTCATGCAAGGACCTTCGGTTACCCAACCAACATATTGATTTCCTTGCAAAACGAAGTCATTTAAACCAAGTATTGTTATAAACATGAAATATACTTACTTGGCACGTGAAGAGGAGATTTTCACCTTGATGCTTCCTTGAATGAGATCCTTGCTTGAGCTACCTAGCATGACACAACTAAAATCCTATTACAAGACTTCCTTTGAGACCTTCTTGCATTGTCAAGCACTAAGCACCATAGAATAATTACGAAATTGTCGAAACTACTTCAGACTATATGTTATTGAGATCACTTGAGCCTTGGGATACTTTGATTCCTCATACATTTGATTCTTATGATCATTGATATAACATATTACACTGATCATCTTATGTTACTATCATATAGGTCGAACCAATCACTGTTTGAAATCAATTGTAATAAAGTAGCAACGACAAGGTGAATGATGAGATTGCTCTTGACATCGAGCAACATCATGTGGCATATTATTGTGACATTTTGTGGTATTAATATTATCATTGTTCCAGACTTCTTATTACCGAGGTTATAACACTTTCAAATGGCACCTATACAGTCAAGCATTGTCACTTTGGTACCACCGAAATTTTACCCATATTCTTGACCGAGGTTATGAGATATTTCTTGAAAGGATCTGAGACTGATGTCATTATTATACTAAGAATTTATCCAAATTGTGGTTAGCATTTGAGCTGAAGCCAACATGTAGACCATCTGAACTGCAACATCTATACTTTTAAAAGTATGTCAAGAACTATGTATCACTAAACCGAGATTGAGGGAGGTATCTAAGTATAGAAAGGACCTGAACCTGTGATTAATTCTGCAATGTATACTTGACTATAATCCAACCTAGCCTAAGACTGTGTATTATATAGAGATATGCTAGATTTTCTTAGATGTCATTCTTGGAGTGTCACTGAAATGCACCAAAGAGTTTAGAAGTGATACAAAACTAGAAGTAACACAAAGATTTAGTGTTGAAACAATTACTATGGTGATTTCAATCCTTCGCCCAAGAGATAGCCAACCCTTAAGTGTCACTAAAATTCCCTTGACTGTAACCATAGCTTTGAAACCATGTTGAGAATTAGGTAGGGCAAATATTAATTCAAATTCTCTTACATGATAACTACTTGTGTTATACCTTTACTTATTACATTTGTTCATCATTATTACCGTGTACAATGCATCAAAGAACTATCAAAATAATAACATCAATGACACAATAGTTAGGCTCCAAGCCAGGGCTAAAACCCCTCCTCTTGAGGGGAAAAACCCGCAAAATCTCTTCTTATAGATATTTCAATTGATGAATACCAAGACCCTTGAAAAAGACACTTAACTAGAATTGCCTCTCCTAAATCAAGACATTATCATGCTTCCTTGCAGCACCATGTAGCACTTAGGAGCATTATCATCATAGTATAGTGGTGACACCATTCAGAAGCCTATCCTTATTCATCTAAAGCAGTCTTTTTGTGACCCATCTGAGACTGTCTCACTATGACATCTGAATTATGTCATTCTATGACATCCAAATTGTTCTTCTATGGCATCTGAACTATCTCACGGTCACTGTGGCATACAAACTGTCTCACTGTCACTGTCGCATCTAAACTGTCTCATTGTGGCACATACCTGAAACTATCATTTTGTGTTATGATCCGAAATCTCAGAGTGATCCAAAACTGTGTGTAGTGGAAATGACCCGAGCTTCCTTTATATAGTGGTTGGTGCCTGTTGACCTATCCTTTGTGAACCGATGTGTCTCATAAGAAAGTTGACATGTCACTTATGTATATATGTATTTATATTGAGGCCGATATTTATCCAAAGGGTGTGTCTCCATTTGAAGCTGACATGAAGTCTTCATCATATATATATTGAAGTCGACATAGGATGACTATGCTTGTCTAGATTGGAGGACTTTTACATAGAGTCATAGGCACTTTGACTTATTTACAATTGTAACAACACTTCATATACATTTCCAAACCCAAATTCTTAACAATCGATTCTGAGATTAAATTAACTTGAGAACCCAGATCAAATAGTGATCTATTTTTGTGTCCTTAGATACAACTCTTATATGAAACAATTCACTTCTTTTTTATTTCATCATCATGAGCTTTACTTTTAGAACTTGAAATAGCATGAACAAAACTTTTACCTTGTACCCCAATGGTTGTGATATGCATTTCATCACTAGAATCAGAACCCAAGTCATGTTTTGTTATAACAACTATCTTCTGCTTCCCTTTTCCACCAAACTTCTTAGGATTTAATTTTGGTAGTATCTTCCAACAATGCTCCTCATTTTTCCCATATTTCTTGCAATTAGTGCAAAATGGATTTCCTTCCTCTTTCTTTGTTGTTGTTGTATTCTTTCCCATTCCTTTTCCTTTGAACTTGTTGTTCTAAGGCTTGGATGGAGGCTTCTTTGGATGATATTATTGTCCATGTTCTCCCTTGTTTTCAAGATGAATTACTTTCACACTAGCTTCATCTAGATTAGTGGGATCAAACAACAACAATGAGTGACAAAGATAACTGTGTAAAGCGCCAATGTATTTCATCAAGGTTTTTGGTGATTCTAAAGGAATATTCAATGCCAATTCTTGCTTCCTAAACTCTTTTGTAAAACTTTGAACACTCTGACCTTTACCCTATCTCAAGTTTTACCATTCCATCATGGTATTTTTCGTGTAACACAATGGGTAAAATTTCCCTCTTAATGTAAAAGTAAAATTAGACCATGATGAAAGAAGTTTACCATTATGTTGAATACCTTTCTAAAGTTCATTCTCCCACCATACAAGAGTTGTGCCTCCCAACCGAAGAGATTCCAACTTAATTTTTGTTTTTTCCTCTTTGATCTATTATATACAACAATAGACTTCAATCCATCTCATCCAATTGTTTATATTTTTTGCATTAGCTTCTCCATTAAACATGGGAAAATCAAATTCACATCTAGCTTCAAAAATGGCTTTTTAGAAGAATTTTTCTTATGGTTATTTGAATTATGAGAATGAGGGGAAGAGGAAGAGCTTTAACTTGAAGATGGAGATTTAGGAAGTTATCCTCCACCTCCTTGGTGTACTAATGCATTATCATGTATTATAGCTCTCTCTTTCTTGCCCTCTTTTAACATTCTCCTTTCATAATCTGCAAACAACTTTTCCACCCAATCTTCCATCTAGTAGAAGGTCTTGTGGAAAGCCCGCTCATTATTTGTGTGCATTTCATTATCCTCCATTCTATTTCTTCGAGATGAACTTCCAATCTCAGGGTTAAAATACTTGATTTTTCCTTCACCCTTTTTGAGATGGGCCCTGGTAAACATCCACAGTCACAATTTACATCAAAGAAGATTGCTCTGATACCAATGTGATTTAGGATATTTTCTTTAGTGATGTTAAACAACATTTCTTAAAGAGTATGAAAATACCATAAGTGTTGCATCCATGAAGAAACAATACAAAAAAAGGCTACATAGACAAGGCACCAATATTTGTTAATAGAGTTCACTCACAATGTGTGAGCTATATCTCTGGGCCCAACTTCAAAGTGGAGAGGCCTCTATATTATCTCAGCAAAATAATGGAAAATACATGGAAAAATACATGTAAATACCTCAGTTCTAGATATGACCCGAAAATCCACTACTCAGATCCCAATTCTGACTACACCAGTGGATTCCTTACGAAATTTCGAGAAAAAGGAGTATAAACTTGACCATGTTTTGTAACTATCACCTCCTACTCAAATTCATGACACAATAGATCAAAATATGCTTGGAATATTCCCATAGAATATTCCCTAAAATATACCCAAAATATGCTACAAAGTATTTTGAGAATCTTTCTTGGGGTGCCCACGCGAGACCCCTCTCGACCTGCCACTCGGCACTGAGTTATGTCATCTCTCTCCATGTTCACGACCCCATATTTCACGAATGAACGACACTATATATAATGTTTTGGGCAGACTTAACAAATCATGTAAGTTGGCATACTAGATGACATGTATATGTTAAGTCATTGGTATGTGGGGGAGGTCCCGAGGTCAAACCTTCGAGCCTCCCCTTTTGGTTTTAAAAGAAACAATTTGTTAATATATAGTTTGTTGGGTTTAGTATATGGTTTGTTTTTGTAACAAACAAACCATACCTATAAACCATGTTTCCAAAGTGAAATGGAGGGTGCATGTGCTACAAGGCCACTTAGGCCTATTTCGAGGTGCCATGTGGCACCTTCTAATTAGACCATGTGGCATGCTCTTATTGGGCCACATCATATGCTTAGTTGGATGCCATGTCAACCATAGCCTACCACATCATCATTGTCTCATCGCCACATGTGCTGCAACATCCCCTTCTACTAACTATACCTACTCACTAGGTTGCCACATGGAAGCCTATAGGAGTGCCATGTGGCAACCTGTGGGTCCCACCTACACAATTTTTGTTGTTTTTTGTGCCAAACTTCATATGAGCATAATTTTTCATACATACTTGGATTGAGGTGTTGTTCATGCCGTTGGAATCATCTCTATGAGATCTATGACTTGGTGCTAGTTTTGTTGATATTCGAGGACTTCAAATTTTGAGCCTTTTTGGATTCTATTGGATCACTCCCTCACCACAGGGCCTTGTTGGATATGCATATTTTTTCGAGGGAAGTAGTACTCCCTTTTTTGGTACATTAACAAGTATTTGTTTTTTTATATAGACAAACTTATGTATGCACACACACATATATACAATTTTTTTACATGTTAGGATGTATGGTTCATATGTTTGGAATAGTTTAGATACAATATGGTTTATGTATTTAAATTTATCTTTGATTTTGTGCTTGTAATAATGTATGATGTACCAATTTAGTTTCTGATTTTCTAAATTATCCACATAGGGATTGGGACTTTTAGAAATATTGAGAAATGCTATGGTATCAAAATGGCAGGATAGAAATCTAACCCGTAGAAAATAGGTGAGGTTTATAGACATTGGCATTTTTTTTAAATTGTGTAGCAAGTTTTTGAGAATATAAATGGACTTGGAGATAAAAAATGGTGAAGGGAAACTGCATAAGTAAGTAAACCAATCATTGTATTGCATTCAAATTGATTTTGTGGTTGTTGAATTTATGTAGGCACCATTGTAGGGGAGTAACATTTGTGATAGTGAATATGGCCTAAGTAGTTAGAGGTTGGATTTTGCATTTAATTCTTAGAACTATCAAAAAATCCAATGTGACATGAAAATATGACATCAAAGTGACAATAAGTGTCGACTATCTTTTCATAAGCATGGATAAATAAAAGGTAAGGCACAAACCAAACTAGAAAAGAGACAAAAAGGAAGAAAAAAATATACAATGCACATGTGTGAATGCCACTTTCTCTTCAAGTAAATAATGTTGAGGGGATCCTTGAGAGTGTTTCCTTCATGATCTAGGAGCTCATATGTCCTCCTAGCTAAAAAATGTGAGAATCTAGGGGTTGTGCCATAAAAGTTTAAACTTTTGGGGGCCAAAATTTTATTTTATGTGGTAGAAGGCAAAGACAAGGTCTCTATCATGAAATGAGTGACATATGATATGTCAATTGTAATGGGCCTTGGTGCACTACTCCATGCCCTTGATGGATTGCAAGGAAACATAATATTTCTCATTATATTGTTCTAAGTTCACTAATCATTATTCCAGGTTGACGTTGTCACGGGGGGGTTGCACTAGTAGGAAAAGGGTGGGGGATCTCACCTTTGATGGGTAATACTACCTTGATTCCAAATATGAATGAAAAGGAATAAATCTTATGGCAGTTTTAAACAAAGTCTAATAGGCCCATAAAACTAAAAACAACTTTAAGTGTTATTTGGTTTTGTTCTTACTCAATGTTCTTTGAAGCATGGTTTTCAATGTATAGTAATAGTCATAACTTGGTCATTTTCTCAAGGACAATAAGGAGTGGAGAACTTGCCTTTGAAAGCTAACTACGATTGTATAGCTTACATTAATTCATTCTCAAAGTGTTTTCATAGTCAAATACTAATTATATTGGGACAATGAAGTGAGTGATGACATGGTTAAATAAGAAAAACAATCTTGTGTAAATGACTATTGAACATAGGCATTGCTTGCACTCATTTGGTGAAGTAATCAACAACCATGAAGTTGATCCCCACTTGTAGAAGAGATCAACAGTGGTCATAGGGCATATAGGGGTTCTCATATATTGGAAGTGAAAATTTGGCAATTCTCTCATCGCTTTACCCTATCAATGCAATGATGAAATAGGAAGGGATACAAATATCCTACGTATATTTTTTCTATGTAGTATCCATCCTACATAATTTTCCACCCTAAGCATTTCCATGGAAGTAGTTAAGAACCCATCTCACATCTTTGTGAGATATGCATTAATGTAAATTGGTATATACCTCCCATTGACATAGAACATTGTTGAGGAGGAGGTAATAAAGGCACTCACTGTGAGAGAGACAGGGTCCAAAATTATGTCTCTAAAAATGGATGGCCCCATACCATGTGTTGTTTAATGATAGGAAAAATAAATTCTCATATACTAGTAGATATATATGAATGAATTTCATAAGATCCAATGCCTTCTTTCTCTTTGAATGGTGAATTTGAGGTCAAAACATTGAAGAGAAACTATCCATTTGGAAGGGTTTGTTGATGAATTGTTGACCCAAGATACACTACGTGGGATTCAAATTGGCTATGACTATGGTATGGTAAAGAAGGATTAAATTACATAGTTTTTATACTAAGTTGAACAACATTTTGTTATGAGTATAATGTAATGTGAGCCTTGATAAGTTTGTGTTGATATAATAAATTATATGCCCATGGTTATTGTTCCCTTGTTGGACTAACCTACTTGTGACAAAAATGGTTCATATAAATATGGGAATGATAAAATCCCTATCAAAATCGTAGGCATTGATCAATAGGGCCATAGTGAGAGCATGCTTATGGGTGTCAAATCCCTGGAATTTTGGATCAAGAGATACAAAAAGCCATGTGTTTGAGTTGCCTAGTTAGTAGGAATCATCACAAGAAATTTGATTTCCAAGGAGACTTTGAAGTTGGTGAATGGTCCATGATAGCTTATAATTTCAAGGGATAGACGATAACACATTGTTTGTATATAATGAATTATCAGAGGCATCTAAGGGTGATATAAGACACACACCTAAGAGGATTAAAACAAATGTTCAATTGATGACATTGTAGGAAAAAGACTTGTAAATCATTGAGGTGTTCTGATCGTCATTTAGATCTAGTCTTATGATTGTCAAGGTAGGTGAGAATGATGTGAACCATGTCATGGAACACACATGACATGTGTTGGAAAGTGGCTCCAACATTCCTAAGTCCAAATGGCATAACACAATAGGAAAATGTACCTTAGGGTGTGGTAAATGTAACCTTGCATTGATTCTACTTAATTATTTGAATTTTGTTGTGCCCTAAGAAATTGCATATGAAAGATAAAACTTCATCCCTAGTGCATTCATCTATAACTTGGTTAACATAGGGGTGGGGAAATTGTATTTTGTATTGGCTTTATTACATTGTGGAAATCAATTTATACCTTAATGGTTTATTATTTTTGTTCCTTGGTACTAGATTGGACTCCTAGGAAGTCTAAGTGAATTCAACCTTTAATAGCTTTTTTATTTCAATTTTGATCACTAGAGCTTCCTCTACAAAGGAAACATGATTTTGTAGAGGTTTCTAGAGTTATAATATCTTATTCTATTATCATAAAAACCTTTGCTAAAGAGAGCAATTTTTTTCCATAGGTTCGACAGAGGTTCATTGTAAGTAAAAAAGCTAGGCGACTAGAGGTTTTATGATGTTTTTCTTGTTTGTTTGTTATATAGATACTAATACATTGATACCTACTTATGACACATTGTTTTCTATATATATCATCTAATGTCTTGGTGATTCTATATATTGTTAAACACTAGTGTGGTATATCTCTTTGTACATCACTGTATCTTGGTAACAACGTTGACAATGGAAAATGTATCATTGAAGGTAACAATGACGTTGTTGTAATAAGGAGCATTAATGCACTTATTATAGTTATGATTTGTTAGGCTATTTTGACACTTAGGAGTTAGTTAAGTTCAACTTATTCTAATGTGTCTATTAGGCAAATGTGTGTTTCTTTAGTATGCATTAGTTGCATTGTAAGCCAATGGTCATGATATGTTTTAGAAATAGAGTGATTCGACGGCTCATATTTTCCTTGATACTAATGCTTATTGATCCATGAATTAACACCTGATTGGTCCATGATCTCTATTTAAAGAGAATGGAAGGTCATGGATGATTATCGACTGTGATAATCCTCTTCCATAAAATATTTTATTTTGCATTAATAAAATTGCCTCAAGTGGTCGCATTGGTTGGGGCTATAGATTGTTTCCCTCTTCGAGGGTTTTAACCATGTAAAATATTTGATTTGGATGTGTGAGTGGTTACCAAATGTGTTCATCCCATATGGAATACCCTATTTATGTGAATATGGTATGAGAGCATGTTTGAAGAACTGCTCCTGTTGTTGATCGAGATCTTGAAGTGCATGTTGCCACATGTCTGAGATCTTCATTTTATGTATCATTCTGGTCGAAAATAACTATTCCACTATGTTCAAAATGTTATTTTCAGCTAGGAACACCTTTTGTTTCGTTTTAAATGGTGTTTTTTTGTTTGTGATACAACAATTTTCATCATATCCAAAGGTATATAGTCCAAATACGTTTATATACATAAATAGAGTTCATATTTCAATTTTATGTTTATATTCCCAGTTTTCTATTATTTTGGTCTACACATGCTTAGACTTTTCTTGTGCTATGTACGATCCTAACAAATTAGAAACATAGCAAAAAGTGTTTTATTGTCTATTATGCTCTTTTCCAAGTGCTTTGTTTGACCTTTACAAATCAGAAATAGGGACAAAACTTGCATTTTCCAGGTAAGCTACTTATGATCTAACCCCATCCTTGTTATTTTTTCATTTTATTTTTTATTTTTTTGAACTATTGTTTATTTTTGGATGAGCATATATTTTTTTGCAAGCACACAATTCAATGCAGAGCTCCAACAACAACCTCACCCTATTTCACTACTATTGTTATGTCTTTTGTACTAGCTCACTTGGTTAAAATTTACTTTAATTAGTAAGCGATATTGAGTTCAAATTTCATTTTTTAAGTTATTTTTTGAAAAAAAATCATGTAAACTTAAGTTATTTTATAACTTTATTGTAAAGTGTATTCCCAAGTGAATCACTCTAAAACAAATTTAATCTCTTTTTTTAAGGTTTTTTTGCATGCAATTTTCATTTATAAAATAAATTTATTGTGAAAGTGATTCTCACTTGTTTTTATAAAAGAAGTAATTTATTTGTAGAAGTGAACTTATAGGAAAAGCTAGCGAGTGTTTTTTCAAGAGTTTTTGGAGCATCCTATTTTTTCAAGAGCTTTCCACCGAGATAGTTACATTTAGTATTTTTTGCTAAATTTAAAAGTTCTATTGCATATCAAAGAGATTTTACATTAGTTGTTTTTGACTTATTCCGGTCCTGGTATACAATTGGGAAACTAGAACAACGACAAAATAGTAAACTTCTAGTTCAAAATTTTATAAAAGCATTATAAAATTTGTCTTGCTACAAAACCTCAACATGATATACTAGACTTCTAGATAAGCCCAAGTGTACCATGAGTTAGTTGTAATGGTGAGGTGGTGGTGGGGGCATCCCATCGCCACCCACTTCCAATGTATGCATCTCAAACAGGGATACTTTTAGCTTTTGAAACCATATTATCTACATATTCTGAGTATCCTTTGTTTACTAGTACCAACTACTACTTATCAAAATCCCACATGGAAGATGTATTAATAAGTAAAGGATTGTATTAGATCACCTTTGGATAAGAAAAGGCTCCCAATAATGCTGATAAGAGAGCCAAATGGGATAATATGAATGATGAAGCATGTGGATTAATCAAAATGTCCATTTCTCCTTATTGTGATTTCATATTCAAGGAGTCGATGATTTGAATGAAGCTTGTGAAAAGTTGAAAAAGATATTTGATGAAGCTAATATTATCAAATCTCATCAGCTTAAAAATCATATCTTGACTTTAAGTCCTAATGATTTCTTTTGCATTGAATATTACCTATATAAGTTTAAAACACTTAGACATTTGCTTAAAAATTGTTAGGTTAATATAGATGAGGAACGTTGCATATATAATATTATTTCAAAGCTTGGTTCTACATATTCTATTTTTATATTTATATTTTATGCCACTAGAAAAATGTTGAGGGCTTCTTATAAAAAACCTTCTCTTGAATCTTTTCTTAACTCTTTGATTAGAGAACAAGACAAGATTTTGCATATTTAAGTGAGTAGCACTACACATACATATAACAAGGCTCTAGTCGCCCAACAGAGAGGATAAAACCAACCATCCAAAGAAACAACAACGTTGCAATAATAAGAAAAATAAGGGTCCCAAACCCTGTCAACCAACCTTTACTTTTAATGGTGACAATGGACCAAAATCAAGGAGTAAGAATACTAAGAGACATTGCAACTTTTGTGGGAAACCTTGGAAGAAACTATGAAGAAGCACATCATCAGCCTTGATTCGTCCCCTAACACTTCTTCTCATGGACATGAATTTTCTACTTTTGTCTTCTCCTTCAATGAAACCTCTACTTCTTCTAATGAATGACTTATTGATTATGGAGCATCTTATCATATGGATAAGGATAAAGCCATTCATTTTCCTCTTAATAATTGTAACACTGAATAAATCTTTGCTAGTGATGACAAATCCCTTAGTGTTGTAGGTTCTGGAACACTTTAAGTAGATAATGGTCATTTCAATGATTTGTGTGTTCTAAGTCTTCTTACAACCTTCTATCAGTATATTAGACCACTCAGTCAAGTGAAGGTAAAACAATAGTTTTTTCACTTCACCAAGTTGTAATTGAGGATTTAAAATATCCTAGCCATGTCCTTGCCATTGGAATAGTTAATGATATTACTTGGTTGTACAAGTTTGACAACTTTGGGTCATCATTTTTTCCCACAATTTTTATTGCTAATAGTGATAAGTTGAGAAAACTTTGGCATGAACCATTTGGTCATCTAAACTATCTCTTACTATTGAACAACTATGTAATAAAAATATGGTGATTGGTTTTCCCATCATTTCTTGAGAGATGGTGTTTGTACTGGTTGTTTTCTTGGCAAACATAATCGAGACAATTTTGAAAAGCTTGCCTCTTGGCATGCCTCAGACCCTCTTTAGCTTGTTCACAGTTATTAATGTGGTTAACTTTCTTCTCCTTCCTTTTCTGGGTTCAAGTACTTATTAACTTTCATTAATGAATTCTCAAGACACACTTGGGTTTATTTCTAAAAACTTAAGAGTGAAGTCTATGACTTATTCTTGGCCTACAAGACCCTTGTGAAAAAACAATATATACATCAACTACAAAGGTTAAGACCATATAATGGAGGTGAATATGTCAATAATAAATTCACAACTTATTGCATAGCACATGGCATTCAAATGCAACATATTGTTCCATATACACAAAAAATAAAATGGTGTTGTTGAAATAAATAATTATACATTAAAGGAAATGGACAACTGTATGATTCAATCCAAGGGAGTAAGTCTTCATTATTTGGCAAAAGAAATCAATTGTGAAAGTTACATAGTAAATCAAACGCCCAAAAAGGATTTAAGCAATATAACACTAAAAGAAGTGTGAACTAACATTAGGACATATGTAAGCCACTTTTGTATCTTTGCTAGTGTAGCATGGGCTCATATTCCTGATGAAAAAAGGAAAAAATTACAACCTAAAAGTGATAAATGTATTTTTGTTGGATATTTTGAAGATGTAAAAGGTTATAGAATTCTTCAACCTTATTCTAACAAAATAATCATTAGAATAGATGTTCAATTTGATGAAAATATCTTGTCCTACAAGCCTAATTCAGGGTTGTGCCCTCCTTGGCCTGCAAGTCATCTTTGACATTTGTGCCATCTTCTCTTTGTATTTTGGTTTCTTCTTCAAATGATGACACTGGAGATGAAAATCCACCTCTACCTAGTCATATTCCTCTAGATAAGTCTATTAAAAATTAACCTACACCAACACCACAACTTCCTAGATGGGTTTTTTTAATACGTGAAGTAGATTATGATGTTTTCAATGATCCTACAAATCAATTTCATACTCATTCAGAGTTCTAGTGAACCTCCTCTCTTTTGGCTTAAGTTTCAGAGACTCATGATCTAGAAAAATTTGTAGAAGCTTCAGGCCATCCATATTGGGAAACAACAATGAATGAAGAATATCATTCCTTGATGGTGAATGATACTTGGGAACTTGTACCTCTTCCAAAAATAAGAAAACTTGTCGGATGTGAATGGGTATACAAAAATACAGTGTGCATCCGATAAAAGTTTTGAAATACATACGACCTGCTTGGTTTCTAAAGGATTATTTCAAGTTGAATGAATTGGCTACAATGAAACCTTTTCCCTTGTCGCAAAAATGAATTTCATCTGCCTTGTTGCCTCACGTCGATGGGAGTTCCATGAGATGGATGTTAAATCTACCTTCTTGCACAAATATCTACAAGAGGAAATCTAAACGGAACAACCTCCTAGCTATGTTGAGAATGACTCCATGCTTGTTTGTTGCCTTAAGAAATCTCTCTATGGTATTCAACAAGATCCTTGAGTTTGGTATACAAAAAAAATTAACTTTATTCTTGACATTAACTTCTCTAGATGTCATTTTGACCCCACTATATACACCAATAAAATAGGAATCCATCTCATAATCATTGTTCTTTATGTCGATGATGTTATCCTCACTGGTAGTGACCCTAAATTGTTAACCCATGTCAAGTCAATCCTTAATAAGAAGTTTGAAATGACAAATGATATTGTTATTTCCTTGGCCTCCAATTATTTCAAACCAAGGAATGAATTTCTCTTTGTAATCTAAGTATGGATGTGACCTTATTCACCATTTTCACATGGAAGATTGTAAACCAACCCCTTCTCCATTTCAAGTTTGGAGTCAAAATTAATACCACTTGCGCTACACATGAGGTTTACGTCATTTTGTATCATAAATTAGTTGGTATCCTATTATATTTGACTCATACCCATCATGATATTTCCTTTTCTATTGGTATTGTTATCAGTATTTTCATAGTATTTTCAAACATCAGATGAAAGTCATTGGAAAGAAACAAAAATGACACTTTGATATATTTGGGGCATAATTCAATTTGGTAAACATTGTTGTTGGGTATTTGCTATATTATTTGCACAATTTTTATGCACCACACACATAGGGGGGTCAAACAGTTTTCACTTTTGGTGGTTTTAGATGTTGGAAATACTGAGGGGGGGTGAATCAATATTTCTTTTATAATTTTTATTTTGTACTAGTTAAGATCACTTGATAAATCAGAACACAAGATGTACAACAAAAGAATAATCTTATCAATGAGAATTACAATGACTCTAATCCTATTTTACAAAAATCCAAGTTCCAATTTGTACAATAACACGTATAATTTATTCATGGATCTAACCCTAGACGAAGACTCCAGTCTTCAATTTTAAACCAGGCTCCAACCTATCCTACACCAAGCTCAAACTTAGCCTACTCGAGGACTTCAATCCTCTCAATGATTTAGGCTCCGACTTGGTTTTCCACAAGGCTACAAACTTGTGTAAGGACTCTAATCCTCTAGGGCTCCAACCCTCTTAATCTTCTTCAATTATTCAAGATAGTTTTATTGCCGCTTCAGGAATTCCAATATTTACAAGTCCTCAAAATAACTCCAAGATCTACTTTAACAAATGCCTCAAATAGACTCCAAAATACTTTAGGGGCCAGTTCATGAAGGTCAATTCCAACAAGCCTAGTATTAGTCTCCAAGACTCTTCATGCTTGCACAAACAATCTTCTTTAAAGTTACTCCATCATGTCTTCAACAATATTGCTTCTTCATAGATGACTACTTCAACAAGGTCGCTTCAATTAGGTTATTTTCTCCAACAACTGCATAAAAACAAATTTTCAACAATGGCTTCAAGGTATGCACAATAAGTACTTTACAAGTTGCTTAACAAGACTTCGGATGTGTCCCCAACAATATTCTATGCACCAAAATGTCTTTAATAGAACTTGCAAATTACTTCCAAGATTAATCTTCAAATATGTTTTCAAGATTCCCTCCAACAATGCTCCAAGTGTATGTAAGGATGTGTGGTTTTGCTTCTTCAAGACAACACAAAAGTCTTCAATGATGTTGCTCCAAAACAGACTTCTCATTTGATTAGTTTGCTCCAACTGAGGCTTCTAGTATGCTTCAAGATATGCTCAATTTCCCAACTATGTCTTCAACTAAAGCCTAATCACCGGTTAAAAAAATCTTAAGCCACAAGTCTAAATTTTTTCATGACACAGTTTCAAGTGCACAGTCGCCACAGGTCCGAAATTTACAGGCCTCCACAGGGCTAAGGTTGCAGGTCCCTACAAGGCCGAAGTTGTAGGTCCACAGGGCTCTACAAGGCCAAATTTGCATGTCTACAAGGTTGAGGTTACAAGCCTCTACCGGGCTAAAGTCTAGTTTGTTCAAGTGGTTGAATCCTAGCTAAATAGAGGCATAATTATAGAACTATGATATGCTCCAAGGGAAGACCAAAACCTTCTTTAAGAGAGATTCTTATACTTGTTCAGAAAGTACAAAAAAATAACCACAAGTAACTTTCCAAATATAGTCTTCATCTTATGTCTTCAATTAGCTCCTTGGTTATTAAAATATGAACCGCTTATTTTTTTCCTTTGGATCTGATTTTACTTCTTTATATATCTCAGTCGAGTGGGATAGGTAGAATGAGGAGTCCAAATTTTTATTTATACTTGTTTGGCTATTGTGAAGAGACACGTCATTTGGGGTTGGAGGGCCAACATGAGTATTTGAGTTGACTTGTGCAAAAATACATATTAAATTTTGTCTTTTAATTCTGGAAATTTTTTAGCAAACTGAGAATCCTCATTTTCTTCTCCTTCCATGAACTCCATGCTTGTATCAATTATAGTAATTTCATTATTATTTGAACTAAAACCATTGAGAAAACAATTGGATCATTTGTGAATTTCCTGGAGATGGATTTGGTAGGAGAATTGTCAGAGTTGACAGTAATCTTTGCAGATTTTTACTTGTAGATTCAAACTCCTTGTGTTATATTCTAGAACAAAAGACTTAAATCTACTCTACTCATCAACGAAAACAAAAATTGATTGATGGAAACACTAAACAGAAAAGGAAAATTTTCAATCGCACATAACACAATATTTTTCTAGGGAAAGAAACTACTCAAAACCCCGACTATCTATATTGCATTAACCAGAAGATCTAAGAAAAAAACACAATGCTTTTTCAACTCGAACAATCTTTGCACAAGTACAATCTATCTCATTGCTTCACAAACTAGCTCAAGCCAATACTTAGCCAAATATGGTGCCTTCCAAGCCCCTACTTCCTTGCGTAATCCCTAAGGCAATTAACCCATATTTAAATGGGAAATTCCTCACTAATAATTGCACAATCCATCCATAGGTCTTCCTCTGATTTCATGCACCATCTGTACAACTCGGAAAATTATATAACTGATAGTACAATGTCCTTGAACTCTAATCTCAACTAGGTCTTCCTCTAAACTTACATGCATGAGATAATTATGAGTGAATCTCCGGTTAACTAGTGGAGCAGTGAAGTTGCACTAAAGCTACTCCCCACTACTAGAACTCCTACTAGTTCCTCCAACTGATTGAACTAGCTTAACTGACTATAACTCAGTTAGACTGAGTTAATTAATTACAACTCAAAGGAACTCACCATGGACCCCTAAAATTTAGGAATCACTCTACATGACTCTATATAGACTTCCACATTGAATTTACTGAGCCAACTAAGTCAAATTAACTTAGTTAACTACTACAAGTTGCTATGAGAATATAATTTCGATTTACTTCCTAATTTAATTCAAGGAAAAATTAAAGTAGAATTTCGTGTTGCTACTTTTAACACTCCCTCTCAATAAGAAAGGGATTATCTGTTACCCCAATCTTGCCTCTATGAAACTCGAATTTTCTTCTTAACAATGCCTTTGTCAAAATATCTACATCCTGCTCCTCTATGGGAATGTACTCCAGCAACATGATTCTCCTCTGCACACAGTCTCGAAGATGGTGATACCGGATATCAAGATGCTTGGACCGATCATGAAAAACTGGATTCTCAAAGAGTTTGATACAACTCTGATTGTCACAGTAAATCATTATTGGATCCATCTACTAACCAAACAAACAAAAAGAATCTTCCTCATTTGGATAGCCTCACAACTTGCTTGACTAGAAGCCATGTATTGTGCTTTTGCTGAACTGAGTGCAACTGATCTATGTTTCTTGTTGTACCAAGAAATAGTTGTTGACCCAACACTAAAGAGCCCACCTGATGTGCTCTTCCTGTCGGATGGAATCCTTGCCCAATCTGCATCACTGAAGCCTTGGAGCTTCACTCCCTCTGTCTTTCTATACCAAAGACCAAACTAAGTGGTGCCTCTGAGGTATCTCAACACATGTTTGGCTGCCTTCCAATATAGTTTGGTAGGCTTAAGTATAGCTTAACTAAGCTGGTTAAATTCATAACACATGCCTGATCATGTGTTCACCAAATACATGAGTGAACCCACAAGCTGTCAATAAATAGTAGCCTCCACTACTTCATCGGAAGTAGCATCCTCCTTCCTCTAGTTACAAGTTAGAGGATTCTCCATGGGTTTATTTATCTCCATGTGGAACTTCTTCAGTATCTTGTTGGCATACTTTCCCTAAGAGACAAATAGTTCCTCATCTCCTTGTCATACTTCCATCCCCAGAAAGTAGTGCATGAGCCCCAAGTCCTTCATTTCAAACTCTCTTGCAAGATCCTCTTTACAAGACTTGATCAACTTATCATCACTTATTAGAATCAATTCATCGACATATAAAAAAATAATCAACAATTTTCCTTCAACCATAATATGCTAAAGGTTCACATCTGCTTCACTTTTTGTGAAGCCCAACCTAGTGAAATAACTATCGATCATGGTGTACCAAGCACGAGGTGCTTGTTTCAGTCCATACAATGCTCGCTTGAGTCTACACACATGTGACTCTCTGTTGAAGGTCTCAAGTCCTTCAAGATGCTCAATATACACCTCTTCCTCAATCATGTCATTTAGGAATGTTGTCTTTAAATCCATATGATGTATCTTCCATCCCATTTGCACTTAAAGTCCTAAAATGGATATGATTGATGAGTACCTTGCTACAATATCAAAAGTCTCATCGTAATCAATCCCCTCCACCTGAGAGAATCGTCTGGCCATAAACATGGCCTTGTGTTTCTCCACAATACCATGAGCTGCTTGCTTTACCTTGAAAAGCCATCTGGAACTCATCACTGACTTGTCTTTCGGTCTTGGGATCACTTCCCAAAAAAATTTCCTGATAATGGAGTCATACTCCTCAACCATGGCATCAACCCAAACTGGTTTTTGAACTGCTTCCTCAAAAGAGGATGGCTCAATCTTTACTCTCCCGCTCATCAGAGCCATGTAACCAATGTACTCTCTCATGACCTCCTCTTCCTACGTTGTGATGTGGGTGCTCCCACATTCTCTCTAGCATCATGCAATAACATGTCAGCCTCTCTGGTGTGCTTTCTCCCATCTCTAGAAGACTCTACATGAGTGGGTGTTTCCACTCCCTACTCCTCTACATGTGGTTGCTCCACATCATCTTGAGGTTCCTCCTTTGGAGCTAAAAGATCCTCAACCGCATGTAGTTGAAGCTCCCTCTCAAGGGAACATCTCATGGCCTTCTCTTCATCAAAATTCACATCTCTGTGAACCACTATCATCTTGTTGGTTGGCAAGTACACCCGATAGTTGTGAGGTGTATCAGTGTACCCCAAAAATATGCCCAACTCACCTGTTAGCTCCAAAAAATTTCGTGCATCTTTGGTAGCATGGAAGTAGACCGATGAACCAAAGATAATTTAGTGTGATACATCTGGTTTCTTCCCTGAAAAATCATCTCCAGTGTACTCATCCCAAGAATTCGATGAGGGATTTTGTTCTGCAAATATACATATGTGTTGCATGCTTCAACCCACAAGTGTAATGGTAGGTTGTGATCATGCAACATCGCTCATACCACTCCCACAATACTTTTGTTCTTCTTTTCAGCCACCCCATTCTATTGTGGGTTATGAGGTGTTATGAACTCTTGTCGAATGCTTTCTGATGCACATAAGTTTTTGAACTCATTTGAAACATACTCTCCACCGTTATCACTTCCTGCCAATATCTTTCTCGACAAGTGCTTTAAATTCACAAAACTTAGAAAACATTTGATCTTTCTTCTGCGTGAAGAAAATCCAACACTTACAAGAGAAACCGTCAACAAATATTACATAATATACGTGCTTGGTTATGGATGTTGTCGAGAACAGTCCACACACATCTGAATGAACTCGATCAAGGATTGCTTGTGCTCGACTATCTTTTTCATGAAAGGAAGCTTTGGTGTACTTCCCCAATGTACACCCTTTGCATGTGTCTCTCTGCTCTAGTGTACCCTTGGGAAGCCCTGTAGAAATTTGTTGCAAGATATTTAAAGCACCATGATGCAAGTGACCCAATCTCATGTGCCACAACTCACTGATGTCTCGACTCTACACCTTCTCTGCTTTAGTGCTCAAAGCAGTGTAATATTCTACCTCCAATTTGTAGAGGTTCTTCACTCGAACCCCTATCCTCTTCACCTATCTTGTGGCTATGTGACGAAGGAATGCCTTTCCCTTACTAAATATCACATCATAGCCTCTATCCTCCAACATGGCAATAAAAAACAAGTTCTTCTTCAAACCTGGAACATACATAACATCTCGAAAAGTGAGGGGAGAACCAGACTCCCTCTAAAAGGTAATTGTATCGATGTCGATTGCGCTATACCTCCCATCATCACCCATCTCGATATGCATCTGGATATCCTTCTCCTCCAAGTTACTAAAGAGCTCTTTGTTACTAGTCATATGGAATGAAGCTCCACTGTCCAGGTACCACACACTACCCATCATCGATGACACCATACAAGCGATGAGGGTAAAATCTAGTTCAAACTGTGAAGCAAGAGCTTCACCTTCTGCTCCTCCTAAGGGCTTCTTACCGACCTTCTTGTGCAGACACTTTGTGGTAAAGTGTCCCATCTCGTGACAATGAAAACACTTGATTTTCGACATGTCCTTCTTCTTGCCTCCCTGATAAGAATCTGATTTGGAATGGGATAACTTCCCCTTCCCTTTCTTTGTCTTACCAACTAAGGCACAATTCTCCTCATCATCATGTTTTGATGAGGATCTTCCTCTGGTGTTCCATCATATCACTTCTTGTACCAAGTTGGACCACAATCTCTCCCACACTGGTAGCTTCTCCCTCCCATTAACTGAGTCATGGTAGATGTGCCAACTCTTGGGAAGTCCTAGAAGTTCTAATCTCTCCATATCTTCTACAACAGTAACCCTGACACTTCCAAGCTCATCCTGACATTGGGTGAGCTTGGTCAAGTACTTCGAAATTGATTCACCCTTCTCCATCTTGATATTTCTTAGTTTGTCTTTCAATGCCAACTTCTTGTGGTCACTACTGCTTTGAAACAGGTCCATCAAGGCCTTCCACATAGCATATGGAGTTTCTTTACAGTGGATATTGGAGACAATATGATCTTAAACTCCTTCTAGGATAATCCTTCTTGCCTTTGCCACACACTTTCTCCATTCAGCCAAATCTTTAGCATCATATGTTGGATGCTTTGTAATATCATGATCTATGAATTCCTTTAGTCCGTTTTCTTCCAACACTGCCTCCATCATGTCCTTCTAAGATATGTAATTCAAGCTACCCTCCAGGGCATACTCAAGTCTCAAACCATAGAATGACATCATGCTGACTCTGAAGTATGAAACTGCAAATTTGATTTCACCTGCACAACAAACTCATATTCTCCTCTTCTATAATGTTTTCAACTCTGATACCATCTAGATTTTTACTTGTAGATTCAAAATTCTTATGTAATATGCTAGAACAAAAGACTTAAATCTACTCTACTCATCAGCGGAAACAAAAATTGATTGATGAAAACACTAAGCAGAAAAGGAAGAATTTCAATCACACATCACAATATTTTTCTGAGGAAAGAAAGTGCTCAAAACCTCGACTATCTATATTGCATTAACCAAAAGATATGAGAAGAAAATACAATGCTTGTTCAACCCGAACAATCTCTGCATAAGTACAATCTATCTCACTACTCCACAAACCAGCTCAAGCCAATACTTAGCCAATTTTTGCCTACCAAGCCCCTACTTCCTTGCGCAATCCCTAAGGTAATTATCCCATATTTAAATGGGAAATTCCTCACTAATAACTGTGTAATTCATCCATAGGCCTTCCTTTGATTGCATGCACCATCTGTACAACTTGGAAAATTATACAACTGATAGTACACCGTCCCTGAACTCTAATCTCAACTCGGTCTTCCTCTGAACTGACATGCATGAGTTATTTATGAGTGAATATTCAGTTAACTGGTGGAGCAGTGATGTTGCACTGAAGTTGCTTCCCACTACTAGACCTCCTACTAGTTCCTCCAGAAAATTGAACTAGTTTAACTAACTATAACTCAGTTAGAATGAGTTAATTAATTACAACTCAAAAGAACTCAATTTGGACCCCTAAAATTTAGGAATCACTATACATAACTCTAGATAGACTTCCAACTCAAATTTACTGAGCCAACTAAGTATAATTAACTTAGTTAACTATTACAAGTTGCTATGAGAAGAGAATTTTGATTTAAGTCCTAATTTAATTCAAGGACAAAGTAAATTAGGATTTCTTGTTGCTATTTTTTACAATCTTGCCACCCTTTCATTGTTTGACAGTATGAAAACAAGATGCAAAAGCTTCCAACACCTTTACAGTAAAAGGGTGAGCCCTAGTACTTTGTATGCACCCTTCTGTTTTAAATTCCAATATATTATTTTCTTGTCTCATGAGGATAACCCTCATATAAAGTGGGAGCTACAAATTTTGTTTTGTTTTAACCACTGAGCTCCCTTTGAGGATCATTAGGATTTCTATCAAATGCAAGTATTTCATAATTCACAGCTTCCAAAAGAAGGTCATTTCCCAATGATTTATTTGTTTGAATTATTTTTTTGTTCTTGGAAACACCTTGAATCTTGTTCAGACTAACAATTTTGTTATAATTTCCTAGTATCCACACTTGGACCTAGACTTAAGGATTGTATCTATCTAAAATAAGTTGGTGTCTCTTGAGGACATGCAAGATCATGCTCCGAGATCAAATTTTCTTTTGAATTTGGACCTTCCAGGAATATAGTCCTTGAAACTATAAAAGTATTAAGGATTAATATTTTTGAGTTATCTTGATAAGAATATAAAGCATGTACAACTTTTGGTTGGAATTTACATGACCTGGAATATAGTGCATTATTGCTAGTCCTATTGAAAAAGAGCCAATTTATGCTTATGCATGTAGAAAGTTATTTCTAGTTATTCTCTTGGTTAGCTTGACCTGAGTTATTATGCATGGGATTTTCTCGACTGTGCTAGTTTCTACAATAGAAAAAGGAGTTTCTTCCTTGTCATTAGAGTTGACCATAAGAATAAGTGTATATGCAACTACTCCATGCTCTTTTGTATCACTAGATTTTATCTAGATCAGTGGTATCAGAGCGTTATGCTCTTTCTCTATTTTTTTTACATGTCCCCAATGAGGTTGGTGTATAAGGAGTTAGGACTTGAATGGATTTAACCCTTCCAAGACATTACTCGCCGATCCTGATAGCCTCCCATGGAGGAAGAAAAGAAAGATGAGGGAGCAGGAGATCCTATCAAATTATTGCTCGAAGAATCCCTCAAGCAACAGAGGAATGAAATTATGGACAACCTTTCCCAAATCCTTTGGCAGTTACCAAACATATTCATCTAGCAGTAACTTCGGAGGCATTGCCTCCTTTAAGGTACAAGTTAACTTTGATATTCCTATATTCGAAGGCTAGATAGATGCAAATGCTCCAAATAAGTGGTTAAATTTGTTGGAAGGACATTTTTTTATCCATGATTTTTCTGATAGAGAAAAGATTAAATTTGCACTGCTTAAAGTCGCCCCCCACATCAAGGATTAGTAGGAAACTTCTGTGAGAAAAGAGACATGAAGGAGTCTGCATTGTTTTCAATTGCACCCTCTTGGAACTCTTTTAAGGATGTTGTTAAGGAACAATATTACCTTGTTGGAAGCTACAAAGACAAATATATAAAATAGACCACACTATGGCAAGAAAGGGACAAATACATGCAACAGTTCATGAATATATTTCATACTTTGAGCATGAAGTTAGGTATCAAGGACCTTGAGAAACATCTGGTTCTCAAGTATTGTGGCTTTTTGCACAAATACATCTAAACAGAGATGGAGTTCCTCGATATCTCCTTGCTTGTCACAACATACCGATATGCTACTTGAATCATGCACAAATTAAAACGAAATAAGTGATACTTTCGTTATGTCAATCTAAAGAAGGGAAAGGGCACCCCCAAAGCACAAAAAAAAGGACAAAGATAAGGTGGAACAACCTAGGACAACCCAACGAATCCACAAACAAAGAATAGCAATGGGTAGACGAATAAGGACATGGGAAAGTGGTGTGAGTTCCATACTATCCCCACTCATAACATAAATGAGTGTTGCGCAAAGCAGTCACTCGTGGCCAAGATGAAAGCTTCATATTCGGATACGGGTTCTAACTCTAAACCAGACCCTAACAAGGGGAAATAGATCATTGATGTAGAACCCAGTACCATCGTTGCTACCACTAAGGTCCAGCACAAGGAGACCAAAGATGTAGAGGAAGGTGAGCATCTCTTCCACTCGCAAATATGGGTAAAGGGGTTTCTATTGTGTTTCATTATCAAAAATGGGAGTCAAAAGAACATCATCTCCACATAGGTCATTAAGTTGTTGGATGTGCCGACAACACCATACCCACAACCATACACCATCGGGTGGCTCCACCAAGGGTGAGATCTTAGCGTCAGCCAACATTGTCACCTACGCTACAACATCAAGCCTTTCACTAATGAGGTATTGTGTGATCTTGCTCCCTTTGAAGTTTGGGATGTTATGTTGGGTTAACCGTACTTTTGGAAGTGTCATAATATGTATGAGTCTAGACCTGATACTATTATTATTACTTTGGGAAGAAAACAATATAATATACTAGAGGTAGCCCTACCTACTACTATTTCTTTAATCTTTGTTAAGTAATGTAGTAAGATCATCTCCGAGACCGGGAAATTTGTCTTCCTCCTTATTTTCTCTCAAACTAAGGGAAATATAACGACCACATTCATGGCCACCACACAAGGCCCCTCTATGCGGCAAAGGAAAATGGATAAGGTCATGGAATAATACAGAGACATATTCTCCTCACCACTGGTGTAACTTTTCACTGCCAAGTCAAGCATTCCATCGATCTGATCCTCAATGCACCTCTACCCAATGGGCCAATTTATCACCACTCTCTTCTGGAAAATGAGTAAATCAAGTGGGAGATCTAGGAACTTCTACAAAAAAGTGAACATATGACCAAGTTCCTCACCTTTTGGAAACCCAATTGTACTAGTGCGAAGAAGGATGGGACCTAGAGGCTCTGTATTGATTATCAAGCCCTAAAAAAAATCACGGTCAGGAACAAGTACCTGTTTCCATGGATAGACAACCTTCTTAATCAGCTTAAGGGGGCAAAATACTTCAACAAGATTGGTTTGAAGTCTGATTATCACCAAGTTCCAATAGAACCCACAGATGTGTGGAAGACTGTTGTCAAATCCAAGAAGGGTCTTTTCGAGTGGTTGGTCATGCCCTTCAGTTTGACCAATTCCATTGCAACTTTCATGAGGTTGATGGATGACATATTGCGACATTTTACCAAATCATTCATGGTTGTATATCTCGATTGTATCCTCATATTAAACAAGAGATGGGAAGAGAACTTGCAACATATTTGATAGGTCTTGGATACTCTGCAGTAGCACAAGTTATGCACAAACTTGGAAAAAGTATCCTTTGGTATGGACAAGATCTAATATCTTGATTACATTGTTGATGAGAAAGGTGTGCATGTGGGTCCAGCTAAGATCCAAATCATTCGGGATTGGTCAACCTTAACAAGTCTCACAAAGATCTGCAACTTCTTGGGCCTTGCTAATTTCTATCAAAAATTCGTGTTGGGATTATCTCATATCACTTGGCCCTTAAGTCAGGTTACGAAGGTGTTGACGGTGCTGGACCTGCCAACATTTAGGGATCACCCCAGTATGAAGCCCCAACTAGACCTCACACAGTTTGGTGTGGGAGTCCCATCTGGTATGATGGCTCAGTTTCCATTATCTTAAAGGTTTGCCTCAATTATTGCTTGTCAGCACAGGAGAGTGATCCGCTTTGTCTTCAAGAAGTGAGGTTCCCATGCCTGGTGATTACTAGTGTTACTTGTATCAATGGTTCTTTCACTATAGAGGGAGAGGGTGGGAGTGAGTCCTAAGTCGGTTGGGAGGAAGCCCCAACTCTGTTAGGAACACACAACACAATAGGACATGCACAAATTCCAGAAGAACAGTTCACACAAATGCGGCAGTCACAACACACAAGGGAAGATAACATGTACAACACTCAGTGGATGATTCTGCGTGAGTGCAATGGTTGTTATAGCAACTTTTATGTGAAAGGTTTTTCGGATGTTTGGGGAGGTAACCAACATGGGTGAGACAGTGTTAACAACATATACAACACATTTTCATTAATAGATATGTATTACAACAAGTGAATAAGTTCAAGTTTTAAACACAGGTTAAAGAAACATGCATTACAAGTGTTCAAGATTAGTCTTACAACAGTTATAATACATGCGTGAAAACGTGTTGGCTTGTTAGTAGGCTTCTGAATTAAGCAAAAGTTCCAAGACACATCGTTACACCATACATCACTAACCTCATGGGTAGGGGGTTGGAGCCAATACTTACTCCTCAAAGAAAAGATTACAGACTCTCAAAGCTATGTGGGAGGAGTTGAGGTGAAAAGTCCTTTGCATGTACAAATGAGGGGATATTTATAGCCAAGGGTAAAACTGACCCTTGTGGCTATTCAACTTCCCTCATGATTGTTTGACTTCCATGACCCTTCGATTTTGCATGACTCTTCATATGACAAGTGGGTCTCTTGGACTTCCACGTTACATTACATTGATTGATAGTATGGCCCACATTATAGATGTGGACAAGATGACTCATGACAAGACTCGACATAACAGTGATAGTACATTCATGTTGTTGTTGGTGTGCATGTTGAGCTGCAGTGTTATTGGGTGATGGATGTGCTCATGGCGTGTCACATATTCACCTCTGCATGAAAAAGTGTGTGGAGTCTTTGATGGTCATTGGGTTGACTTGATGTTGCATTTGCACGTTGCTCCTTTCTTGCATGTTGGCATGCCTCACAAGTTCACCTTTTCTCAAAAAGTGCATGTTCGTCCATCTATCCATTTGTGAACACATCTTGCATGTTCGATCGTCCATCTATTCGTGTGTGGACACATCCTTTCATGTTCGTCCATTCGTGAGCACATCTTTTTGCATGCATCGTTTGTTCATCCGTTGGTGAACATGTCCTTCTGCATGTACTCCCTTTGTTCATCCCATCTGTCATCATGCCATGTTTGTTTGTGTACCTGTATCTGCAGTCACTCATGATGAGACGACATCAAATCCATAAACCTCCTAGTCTACCATGATGCATGATTGTTTTGGATGCAAGTGACTGGGAGAGGAGACAAGGTTGTGAGTTGCGAGCTGGGATGGAGGCTCCGGGCACTACTGGTGAAAACTGCGTAAAAGTCACTAAGTGATGGAGATGGGCAATCTGGATCGATAGTGACTATCTGCGGGGTCTGGCTCAGCTGGAGGACAAAATTGCGCAATTTCTTAGAGGAGCAGTCTGGGCTGCGAGAAGGCTGGGAAGACAAAATTTGCACAATTTTCAGAAGGAGAGGGAATCGGGATCTTGGCAGCCAAAACTGTGCAATTTTCTTGGTGAGCAACCAATCGACTGTTGGGAGGAATGGTTGGAAAAACTATGCAATTTTCTGAGGGAGACAGGGACAGGCACTGGGTGTCTATCCGGCCTATTTGTGCAATTTTCTCAGTCAACTGAGAGGGCAAGGTCTACAGCCTCTGTGCAATTTTTTAGGGGAGTCAGTCTTGGGGTGGTTGTCGGGTCAAACTCTCTGGTTGACCAGCATGAAGGCTGATTGATTTGCTTGCAGGCAGTGTAGTTTGAAATGACTTGCTTGGTGCTTCTACATCGTTGTGGGTGACAATCGATCAAGTCAATGGTAGGGTGATTGTCCAACTGTCAGAGGGGAGTCTGGTTGTCAGAACTTCAGTAAAATGACTAAGTGTGTGAACGAGTGAAAGATGCATATGTGATCCTGTAAACACACACTTACATGACTCAACGAAGAAACGACTCAACACATCCAAACACACATGCTCAACATGATTGATCGACGGTGTGGATGACAAGCGTGATAGTTGTGATTGATCGTTGGTCGATCGCGATGACGCTTGCGTGACAATGTCTGTGACTCCGTGTATGAGTGCGACATATGTTTTCGTAGAGAACACAACATGTACACACAAAGTGGAGACCTTGAGCATGACCAGAACATGGTCGCAAGCATGACATTGACATCAACATGCAAAAGCTTGGGTGAAATGATCAAGCAAGGTGAGTGCGAAGACTCATATAAGCTCACGAAGTGAGCCCGGGCGTGTGCAATCATCAAGTCAAACTCTCCAAGGAGGCTCCAGAATTAGATGTAGGCCAAAATTTTGGAGGGTGGTTGTAGCCACTGGTTGACGGTGTTGGACCCACCAACATGTTAAGAGGATCTCCCCGATAAGAAGTCCCAATTAGACCTCAGACCGTTTGGTGTAGGAGTCCCAGTAGTGGGTCGTAAGGTAATGTTTTGACCACAATGTCGCACAGAGGCAAGTAAGATAACTCTGTCAGTAGCAACAGTGTGACTGATGCAGTGAGTCAAGGAAGGTGTATGAGAGGTTCTAACACTTCGAAGGGAGAAGAAGGTGAAGGTGAGTTCCAGGTTGAAAGGGATCAGTCCCAACTCGGCTAGGAACACACAACAAAAAAGGACATGCATAGCTTTCGACGGAGTAGTCCATGGGGATGCGGCAGTCACGTCATACAAGGTAAGATAACATGTACAACACTCATGGATTAGTTTGAGACGAGTGCGACGGTTGTTACAACAAGGTTCATGTGAAAGGTTTGTCTAGTGTCTAGCAGAGCAGTCGACATGGATGGTGACAGCATTAACAACACATACAACACATTAACAACAAGATTCATATAATTTCGTATGAATCCGTTCATACACAAATATGTAAGTTAAACAACATATACCATTAAGGTAGTCAGAGCAGTCCAACTACAATAACAACATATGCATGAAAATATGTTGGCTCTTATTATATAAAAGTGTAAGTTCCAATCATAGAATACATCCATGTAAACCTGCTAGCCCCATCAGTGAAACGTTACAGCCACATCTGCATGCTCCTCCAAAGAGATGTACTAGCTCTGTGCAGTGGAGAAGCCAAGGAGCATTACAATATTGTCCAAGCCTTCTTCAAGATAGTCTTAGTAGAAGCTTAGCTGACCAAAAGCCTATACAATGAGTTATGAGGGACTATTTATAGAAAAGGGTGTGGTAACTCTTGACATTCCCCTTTGTGACAGTTCAACTACCCTCATGACTCTTCACCTACTCTATGACTGTTACATCCAACTATTGACACTTAACTTACACTTGACATGACTCAACATTACGATGCACATGTACTCATGTGAGACAACATGGCTTGAGTAAGCCTTGCCAGACATCATTGACACTTGGTCCGCTGTGATGAGACCAACTCTTTGACATGCTTGTGTTCATGAAGGTGGTGAGCTGATGCCAAGCTTGGTCATCCGTGATGGTGTGCACGCACCTCATGGTGACATCTTGTTGAAGCAAACTCTTGCCTCTATTGCAACTGGTGCATTGGTTTAGCCCCTTCATCCAACTTGTTTGCTAACATGCGCATGGTCTTTTTAGGTATAGTTGAACCAGCAACACACTGATGCATAGTGTCTGTGATAATCTTCAAGTGTGTGCTGGTGGTCTTGCACATTTACTTGACGAAGTACATGTTCAGCCCCAATTGGACTTGCTTCTTGTCTTCGCCTTGGTCAGTGTGTTGAATAGGTTGGATTGTGTGTGTGCACTCAATGACATGCATGTTGTTGAATCCCTTACATGTGATCAAAAACACTTCTCACCATGTCTGCTCTGTGTCAACTGCTCAGATGGATCCTTAACTTGTATGGGTTCAGTTTCATTCGTGAGTGCATGTTGCACCCAGTGTTGTTCTTGTTCTTGTTGCAACTCATTCATCTATCTGTGCAACTTCATGTTCTTCCTGAGATGCTGCTTCATCACATGCAACTCCTTCTTTGTTCCATCTTTTGCCTTCACGCGATCTTCTTGTCACATCGTCACTTCATAGCCGGAGTCTCCAAAGTTGCTTTCATCATCAAAGGACCTGCTTGAGCTTGCAACCTTGTTTCACCTTCGTGTTTTCAATAACCCTCCTCTTGCATTTGTTGAATTTGGTATATTGTCTTCAGCTACTATTCATGATGCTGCTCGTTGCGATTCTGTTGTTGTCATATCTTGATGTTCTTTTCTACGAACAACTTGATGTCTTCGTGGGTAGGAAAGTCCATGGACACTTGATCGCCTGCATCCCCAAGTGTGCTCTGAATGGTGTCTTCCTCTCTACTCTACTGTAAACCATTGTACCTGTACTAATGAGATGCAGATGAACACCTGGGATACCTGGAGACATGGTAACACTCATGGAAAGAAATCTGTCAGTTGAAAACGAAAATGAACATGAGAACAAACTTGCAACATACCTGGGTGCACGAACATGAAGGTTGTGCAATTTCAGCCGGGAGCTCAGGAGACCAACTGCCAAGACTATACAAGGCATAGTCTGGGTTGTTGGGAGACTGGCTGACTACTGGAACTGCATAATGCACAATCCAGTATGGCTACTGACTGCTTGGATTGCGCAATGCGCAATTCCAGTTGGGAAGGACTGCTAGCCTAGGGACAATTTTGCGCAATTTCTTGGGCCAAGTAGCCACTGTCCTCCAGAAATGCGCAAAACAGTCCTGGAGCCCAGTGCTGGGTATGAAAGCGCAAACCTGGAGATGAATGTAAGCCTTCCTTCCCCATATTGTGCAATGAAGCCTTGGTGAAAGTAGAGTCCGGGCTAAGGTTGGCCTGACTCATTGACGGGAAACTGAAAGCAACTAAGACAGTAAATGCATGGCAGCACTAAGTGAAAGCAGAAGTGATTGACAGTGCAGGCAAAACATGAATGAAAGATTCAACAAATAGATCAACATGCATGTAGGTGAGGCAGTTTACCGATTATGTGAACCTCTGTGAAAAATAGTTTCATGCATGCGACAACAGTGAGATGGCAACGAAAATTGAAACAAAGCTAGGAAAAGATAATATATATGTAAACAATAGCAAGCGTTAAAAGAAGTCAAGAAAACAGTACTCCCACAAGCAAAAACACAAAAAGCGATAGAAATGCAACACAAGGCATGGGAAGTAGGCTTACCCCAAAACATTTGAGCTGAATGTGTCGACTACTTCTAAATGTGATGTGGGATGTCAGAGGTGCAAGGTTAATGTGAGGAATGAGCTCTGAAGCGTTCAGTTGTTGAGTTTGGATATCATTGAGGTTGCGACACACATGCCACGAATCTAGGGGAAGTGACACTTGGTGGGAGGTTTCATAATTTCTCCTTACATGTAACCTCCAACTGCTAAACATAGATCCTTGAAACAAGGGATGCCTTTGCATGCTGCCTTGGAAGAAGCAGCCCATGCATGCAAGTCTATTTTTCTCAGTCCTGTAGGGAACCAATCAACTCAGCTGCACATGCAAGAGACTACTTGACTACCGGAGAAAACATGCACATTTCTAGTTGGGAGCTGGGCTAGTTGCCCAGGAGATTTACATAATTTCTGGGCAGAGCATCTGACTGCTGCCCAGATTTGTGCAAATCCTGGGCTGAGAAACCTTGCTAGGGAAATTTGTGCAAATCTTGCTGGGAGTATTGGCAGGTAGGATTACGCAATCCTAGATCCCAGCAAGCTTCCACAGAGGATTGCGCAATTTCTAGAGGGAAGGTTGGCTACCCTCCAGAAACGTGCAAGGGGAAGCTGCTCAGCCTGTAGCTAGACCAAGTTCGGGTGAACAACCTATGAGGGGAATGGATCAAAATGTGACCAACAGGATGCCTTTGTGCAAGAAAGACACTAAAGCTTGTGAACTTGACGAAGCAAGGCAAGCTGCTGTGAAGGTTGGAAGGGAGGCTCCAAAATGAGGCTAAGGAAAAAATTTTGAGGGTGGTGGTAGCCGCTACAACACTTGGCAACACACTGGTAGAACTCCAGCTCTCTGAATGGACCTTGTTCGTGAAAACAAGTCTAACACCTCCGAAAGTATTGTTGAGTTTTCAACTCATCTTGGTTTCACACTAACTTAATCGTAAGATGTAGCATTTGCCAAACCCTTGATCAATTAACACACATTCCAAGCCAAGGAAACACATTTGTTTCAAATGGGGTTGAAGGGTATATAGGTGCACAAGCAATATAGTCGTCAGAGTCTTAGTTTCATCTCTGGTGTTGCTCCACTGCCAGCAGGCCTGGACAGTACCCCGGTGGAGTCACATAGGAACATAAGCATGGCTCTGCTGCCAGCAAGCCTGGTCAGTACCCCAGTGGAGTTACTTGCATCACCTCCCTGTGCAAAAATCCTTTCTCTTCTTTCTCCTTATTCATTTGAATTTTTGACTTTTCATTTTTTAATTTTTCACTATGCATAGCACTTATTCATTTCAGAGGCGAAAGAGGGATACCGACTTATTGAGAGCAAAAGAGGTTGTTCCAGCAGAGAAGTAGTTTATTATATCTCTGACATGCCTGTTAAAGTTCCCCCCTCACATTACTCTACTTGATTGGGCTAACAAGGGTTAACCCAAAAACAACCAACTAGAGAAGGTGACACTAGTTAGCGCACAAGCGTTGTGTTATCACCAAGGTTCACTTCGAACAATATGTATTTTCCTTCGACGTATCATGGACTAAGAGTAACAAGATCATCATAGAGAGGCCAGATGACAGATAAGCAAGTAGTGATAGTTGTACAAGCCCTCTTGTACTTTACCTAGCTTGTTTTGAGAGTCATACATAGTTTCATGCAATACTTACCTACGAACGAAACAAATGAACTAACAAAGATCAAAGAAAAGCAAAAGCAAAAGTGAATGTGAAAGTGAAGCAAGCAAACAAATAAGCAAATGAAGCATGTAAGAAAACAAGCATGCAAGAAAACAACTAAAAGAAAACACTACTCCTACTCCTACACTAATGGTGCATGGGCTTTATCACATGAAGTGATACTTCCAATGCAACCACCGTTGCATTGGTAGACCCATGTTGGTGAAGGCTTGGTCCGTGAGCAACCCAGCTGTGTGAACCAGCAAGCAACAAAGATATAACAATGAAGACAACCACACTTCGTGATTCAAAGTGCCCACGGGACATAAGTGAGTGCATGTGCATGATCGGCAGTCTGTGGACTTATCATGGTGTTGTGTGACACTACGTGCAACTTTGAAGCATAAGCACACTCATGACTGTGACATGCAAGCAAACAAAAGAAACAAAGATAACTTGCGTTGTGAACGAGTGCTTGCAATGTAAGACTTCTCCAATGCATGAGAAATGGGATCATGTAGTTCGAGTGGAGGAAGTAAAATTTGAGTGTTATATTGATATTGAGTGCATACAGATGAGTGATGAGGAGCCTTGAGTGTTTGAACAATTTCCTTATCAGAAGCGAAACCAACCTCAGGACAGTGAGGGCCTAACATAACCATTAGCTTGGGCTGAAGTTCCTCGACGGTCTATGGGGTTTCAACTTCGTTGACATATGGATCTTCGTAGACTAGTGGCTTAGACGGATTAACAACGAGTGAATCAACATCATGATCGGATGATGAGGTGAAGAGATCACAACAACCAAGATTAGAAAATTCAGGATGTTGGTCGGCATCCTCATGGTTTGATGAATCACACAGAGGGGTAGATGAGGAGGAAGGATGTTCACCCTCTGTGTTTCCAAAAAAATCAGATGAAAGATCAAGTGGATTTCTAATGAATGATTGGTCCTATCCATTGTTGGATCATGGGCTAACATATGGTGTGTCGTGTGAAAGATCAACAATGGGTGCATCCATGGATTAAGACACACATGTGAAATCATGGATGGTAGGTTCACCAACGATGTTAGGAAAGAATGGAGGGGGCTTAGACAGAAGGGAGTCATCCTTCACCGAGTGTTGATGTTGAAGCTCCAACTCATACTCTTCATGAATGACAGAGCATGTTGGTTGTGCAACACCAACTCTGTCAACGAGTTGTTCCTTGTTCACAACAAGTGAAGAGTTCGAGATGGACGAACACAAGACAGCATCATCCAGAGGAACACCCAGGTGCGAAGACGGAGGTCATAGAAAAGAATGCATATGAGGACTCGAAGGACTCACAACCAAATCTCCACGAAAGTTGAGTGCAGTGATGTTGGGAGGGTGTGAAGGATGAACAGGTGTGTGAGCATGATCCTCAACATCATTGGGCAGTGGTGGAGCTGTCGAATAAGAGGAAGACAGACAGTCATTTGAGATAGTGTCCGCATCCACATGAGATTGCATAGCTCCATCAATGAAGAATGCTGAGCGAGGCTTGCTCTCAAGATTTCTCTTGGGATGGGTAGATTTCTTAAGGCAGTACTCGAACCATTCCCAGAGATAAGAAAATTTCATCTGGCTCCTCGGAGATTGAAACTACAAGTCACGGAAGCACTGCCAAAAATCAATAATTGATTCATGTAGAGCCCTCCATTGTTGTAATAGTTTCCAGTCAAGATGGTCTAGATAAAAATGATGGAACATGTCTTCAATGATATCACATAAGTGCTCAAATGAGTGCACGGTGTCATCCAGTAGGCTGAGCACCCAATGAAATGGAGAATCACGAAGTGTATATGCAAGCAGTAAACCAGCCTGTTCATCAGAAAACTCATCCTCCTCGTGAATCATGGAAAGAAAGTTATGTAAGTGCTCAGGCTAGGCCACTTTGCCCTCACCATCATACGTGTGAGTGGGCAAGAGATTGAAAAGCTTACAATGAGTTATGAGGGACTATTTATAGCAAAGGGTGCGGTGACTCTTGACATTCCTCTTTTTGACAGTTCAACTACCCTCATGACTCTTCACCTACTCTATGATTGTTACATCCAACCATTGACACTTGACTTACATTTGCCATGACTCAACATTACAATGCACATGTACTCATGTGAGACAACATGGCTTGAGAAATCCTTGCAAGACATCACTAACACTTAGTCCGCTATGATGAGAACAACTCTTTGACATGTTTGTGATGGTGAAGGTGGTGAGATGATGCCAAGCTTGGTCGTCCGTGATGGTGTGCATGCACCTCATGGTGACATCTTGTTGAAGCGAACTCTTGCCTCCATTGCAACTGGTGCATTGGTTCGACCCCTTCATCCAACTCATCTGCTAACATGCGCATGGTCTTCTTGGGTATGGTTGAACCAGCAACACACTGATGCATAATGTCTGTGTTGATCTTCAAGTGTGTGCTGGTGGTCATGCGCATCAACTTTCTGAAGTACATGTTCAGCCCCAGTTGGACTTGCTTCTTGTCTTCGCCTTGGTGAGTGTGTTGAATGGGTTGGATTGCATGCATGCGCTCAACAACATGCATGTTGTTGAATCCCTTGCATGTGATCAACAACACTGCTCACCATGTCTTCTCTATGTCAACTGCTGGGATGGATCCTTAACTTGTACGGGCGCAGTTTCATTCATGAGTGCATGTTGTGCCCACTACTATTCCTGTTCCTGTTGCAACTCATTCGTCTATCTGTGCAGCTTCATGTTCTTCCTAAGTTGTTGCTTCAACACATGCAACTCCTTCTTTGTTCCATCTTCTGCCTTCACGCGATCTTCATGTCACGTCATCACTTCATAGCCGGAGTCTCCAAAGTTGCTTTCATCATCAATGGACTTGCTTGAGCTTGCAACCTTGTTCCACCTTCATGTTTTCAACAACCCTCCTCTTGCATTCGTTGCATTTGGTATGTTGTCTTTAGCTATTGTTCATGATGTTGCTCGTTGTGATGTTGTTGCTATCATATCTTGATGTCCTTGTCTATGAACAACTTGATGTATTTGTGGGTAGGCAAGTCCATGGAAACTTGATCGATTGCATCCCCAAGTGTGCTCTGAACGGTGTCTTCATCTCTGCTCTCCTGGAAACCATTTTACATGTACTATTGAGAGGCATATGAACACCTAGGATGCTTGGAGACATGGAAACACTCATGGCAAACAATCTGTCAGTCGAAAACCAAAATGAACATGAGAACTGACTTGCAACATACCTGGGTGCATGATCATGAAGGTTGCGCAATTTCGGCCGGGAGGTCGGGAGACCGACTGCCAAGATTTCACAAGGCACAATCTAGGTTGTTGGGAGACTGGATGATTGTTGGAATTGCGCAATGCACAGTCCAGTCTGGCTGCTGACTTTTGGGATTGTGCAATTCCAGCTAGGAAGAACTGTTGGCCTAGGGACATATTTGCGCAATTCTTGGGCCAAGCAGTCATTGTCCTCTAGAAATGCACAAAACAGTCCTGGAGGCCAGTCCTAGGTAGGAATACGCAAATCTGGAGAGGAAGGTGAGCCTTCCTTCCCAGATTGCGCAATGCAGCCTTGGTGAAAGCAAAGTCCGGGCCAAGGTTGGCCCGACTCGCTGGCGAGCAACTGAAAGAAACTAAGACAATAAATGCATGGCGAAACTAAGTGATAGCAGAACTGATTCAAAGTGCATGCAAAACATGAATGAAATACTCAACAAATAGATCAACATGCATGTGGGTGAGGCAGTTCGTCGGTTGGGCAAACGTCTGTGCAAAACAATTTCATGCATGTGACAACAATGTGATAACAAAGAAAACTGAAACAGAGCTAGGACATGCTAGTATATATGTAAACGACAGAAAGCATTCAAAGAAGTCAAGGAAACAATACCTCCACAAGCGAAAACACAAAAAGCAACAGAAATGCAACACAAGGCATGGGAAGTGGGCTTACCCTAAAACAGCTGAGTTGAATGTGCTAACTGCTCCTAGATGTGATGTGGGATGTCAGAGCTGCAAGGTTGATGTGAGGAATGAGATTTTCAGCTTCCAGCTAATGAGTTTTGATAACATCGAGGTTGTGACGCAAATGCCATGAATCTAGGGGAAGCGATACTTGGTGGGAGGTTTCGGAATTTCTCCTTGCATGTAACCTCCAACTGCTAAACATAGATCCTGAAACAAGGGATGCCTTTGCATGCTACCTTGGGAGAAGCAACCCATGCATGCAAGTCTGTTTTTCACAGTTTAGGAGGGAACTGGTCAACTCAGCGACACATGCAAGAGACTGCTGGAGAAAACATGCACATTTCTGGATGGGATTTGGGTTGGCTACCCAGGAGATTTGTGCAATTTCTGGGCAGAGCACCTGACTACAACCTAGATTTACATAAATTCTAGGTTGGGCAGCCTTGCTGGGGAAATTTGCACAAATACTACTGAGAGTGTTGGTAGGCAGGATTGCGCAATCCTGGAGCGTAGTAGGTTGCCAGAGAGGATTGTGCAATTTCTGGAGGGAAGGTTGGTTTCCCTCCGGAAATGCGCAATTTTCAAGGGGAGGCTACTAAGCCTGTAGTTGGACCAAGTCTGAGTGAACAGCCTATGAGGGGAATGGATCAAGTGTGACCAACAGGCTGCCTTTGTACAAGAAATACACCGAAGCTTGTGAACTTGAAGAAGCAAGGCAAGCTATTGTGAAGGTTTAAAGGGAGGCTCCAAAACGAGGTTAAGGAAAATTTTTGGAGGATGGTTGTAGCTGCTACAACACCGCTACAAAACTTGGCGACACAATGGTAGAACTCCAGCTTCTCTGTTTTGATTCATTGCTAGCACAGGGCCTTAGTCTTTCAAGGAGTATTGAATCGCTATTCAAGTTACTTTGGCTTCTCCACTTACCCCGTGGACATACATGGTTGACCTTTTTCCAACTCAGTCAAACACAATCAAAAGTCCAGCTTGATCAAAGCATTTTGAATTCAGGAAGGGTAGTTTAGCTCACGATTTGAATATTTTCAGAGTACAAGTTTTCATCTCTAGTGTTTCCCCGTTGCCAGCAGGCCTGGAGAGTACCCCGACAGATTCACGCAGGAACACACACATTGCTCCACTGCTAGTGAGCCTAGTCAGTACCCTAGTGGAGTTGCATGCTTCACCTCTCTGCGTAAGAAGCCTTTCTCTTCTTTCGCCTTTATATTTTTCAAGAGGACTGTGCATAGGCACTTATTTATTTTTGGGACAGAAGAGGGATCCCAACTTATTGAGAGTAGAAGAGGTTGTTCCTTCAGAGAATTATGTAATACCTCTGACATAGGTTTGCCCATTTAGATTTACCCCTTCTACGTTTCTACTAGTTGGATGAGCTTGAACACACAGAACAGAAGGCTGAGTACAGGCATGAGGCTTCCCAGGGTGGACACAGGTTCATGGTTGGACCAAAACTTCCCTTGCAGATGGCTTGTATTTTCCTTCAAGAATTCATCAATCAAAGGTTATAACCAAGCACAGAGAAGACAGACACAAGGCTGGCCAAGTGTTGCAGTGTTACAAGTCTCTTCATATCTCAGCCACATACTCATTCAAAAGCCAAAACACAGTAGATAGAAACACTTATTTCCAACAAAAAAAAAAAGAAAGGTATTAAGCAACTTAAACAAACAAAAATAAAAAAAATAGTAAGCAAAGAAAACTAGATGAAAACAACTATAGTAAGCAAGGAAAACAAAATGAAAACAACAAGCAGTAAGCAGACTATGTACATGGCACGGGGCACGACCCGACCTACTAGAAGTAATGCTTGAAATCTTGGCCATTGACAGGAAGGTTTTCAACCCTCCCGTTAAGTGATTGCAGATGATACATGTGTGGGCCAAGCTTCTCCTGGACTGTGTATGAACCAATCCAAAGGGACTGGAAGTTTGTATGTTTGCCTTTGTCTTCATGGGACTTATCCCATTTCATAACCAAGTCACCAACACCGAAGTTAGCTTTCCCTGCAGACTTCTTATCGAACCATCTCTTGATACGGTTCTAGTGGAGTGTGAATTTTTCTTTTGCTTTCATCCTTTCTTCCTGAAGCTTATGGAGAGCATCCATCCTACATTGAACTAGCTAGCAAGGCTTGCCTTGGGATTCTTAGGAAAGCTGAAGTGCAGGCAAGTAAATATTGGGTGGAAGGATGGCTTCTTTACCATAGACCAGGAAGCACGGTGAGGTATTCAGAGAGGTCTTGGGTGTTACATGGTCAGCCCATAATGCATTGGTCAGGTCAATATGTCAGTTGCACTGCTCAGAGAAAACAATCTTCCTAATTATGCGGATGAGGTTTTTATTCATGGATTCTATGAGACCGTTTCCTTGTGGGTGATAGTTAGATGAATGTTTTAGCATAATACCATTATGTAATGCAAAATCATAGACTTTCAAAGACAAAAAGTAAATTTCATTATAAAAAACAAGTGATACCGGAACGTTGAAGCATGAGATGATGTTCTGCTAGAGGAAGCTGATGACCTCCTTGTCGTTCACTTATTTGAGCAGAACTACTTCTGTCCACCGCGTGAAGTAATTAGTTGCCATTAGAATGTAGCGGTGTTGCTTTAATGAATGTGGGAAGATTTCCCCAATGATATCCATGCCCCATTGTTGAAATGGTTTGGTCATTGCAACAAGGTGTATTGGGGCTATTGGTCTTCATGTTCTGCCAAAGCACCACTGACAGACTGGGAACTTGCGGGCATAAGCATGTGCATCATTGAATAATGTGGGCCAGTAGAAACTGGCTCGCATAAATTTGTGCGCAGTGGTGTTTCCCGCAAAGTGACCCCCAGCGGGTCCATCATGCAAATCTTGAAGTACCTTCTCTAATTCATGTGCCTCGAGGCACCTAAGCAAAATTCTATTACTATGCTTTCTCTAAAGCACTCTGTGCACCGACTGATATGTTAAGGCTTTGAGGCACAATTCCCTCTTCTGTCTGATGGAAAAGTGAGAGGGTACAATGTCGTGCTCAAGGTACTGGTGCACATCTACGTACCAAGAGGTTTCATCTTCAGTGGGTGTTGCTCGCCTTATATCATACATCTCAATTTCCTGCTCCCAACTGACGAGCTCTTCTTCACTCTCTGGTGCATGTACCACTTCAGGTGCAAGTCTGTAGAGCCCATGTCCTTTGATCATGTGAACTGGATTTATTTCAATATCATACTCTTGCAAGCCTGTCATCCAATCCGCACGTCGTTCACCCAGTTCTTGTTGTATAAGAAATGTGCGGATTGTTGGGTGATGGACGAAGACTATACAGTGGTTCTTCAGCAAGTGGGGCCTGAAGTTTTTCACCGCCTTGTAAACTGCATATGCTTGCTTGTTAATGACGAAGCAGTTGAGCTCCAGTCCCTGCATGCTTGCACTCATGAAGGAGATGGGGCGTTCATCATGTGTTTCATCCTTCTAGGTGAGTATTGCAGCAAGCAAACTATCGGAGGTGAAGGTGTATAGCAAGAAATATTTCTTGAAATATGGGTTCTAGAGTGCAGGTGCTTCTACAATGGCCTGCTTGATCTATGCGAATGCATACTTTTCCCTCTTGCTGCAGTTGTAGACTGTATCTTTCTTTATCATGTCCTACATGGTCTTGACTATCTATGCATAATCCGAGATGAACTTCTAGAGGAAGTTTATCTTGCCCAAGAAGGACTGCATGGCTTTCTTGTTGGCTGGGTGAGGGATCTGTGTAATAGTCTGGACCTAGTCTGGATCCACCTTGATCCCACTTTTGGAAACAATGTGTCTGAGAAGGTTCCCATCAAACACTATGAATACACTCTTTTTGGGATTCAAGGAAATCCCATATCTCTGACATCGCTCAAATATTTTCCTTAGATTGTGTATGTGGTCCTATCGTCTTCTTGAGAACAGAGTCACATCATTGAGGTATACCACTACGCTCTATCCGATGAGTCCGCTAAAAGCAATGTCCATGGAACCCTTAAAGGTTGCGCCTGCATTTACAAGCCCAAACGACATTCATCTGTAAGCAAATATACCCCACTTGGTACAGAAAGTAGTCTTAAATATGTGAGGTTCTACTACCAGAACTTGATTGTATCCTGAGAAACCGTCGAGAAGAGAAAACATATGTGCCCCAGATACTATTTGCAGAATGTGGTCCATAGACGGCATAGGGTACTTGTCTTTGTCCGAGGCGCGGTTCACGTTCCGGAAATCAACACACAAGCGGATTTCCCTAGACTTCTTGCGTATAGGAACAAGTTTTGAAACCCACGTGGAATGGTGAAATTTGTATATGATCCGTGCATCCAACAACTTGGTGAGATCTTTCTGTATGAGGGGTTCAAGTGACAGGTGTACTTTCCTTAACTTCTATTGATATGGATTGACCCCTTCTTTGACCGGAATGATGTGTTGGATTATCTATGTGTCATAAGTTTTTAGGTCATCGTACGTCCATGCAAACACATCTTGGTATTGTTTGAACAAGCGAACAAAGGCTTGCTGCTCTTTCTGTGTGCAACATGTGCTGAGATTGACGAACTTCGGATCTTGTTCTATTCCCAATTTGATCTTTTCATGCATCATGGTGGAGTTGTGGGTTTTGTTGTTCGTCAGCCCCTAAAAATGTTCTTGCAAGTCATAAAGATTTTCCAAATATGCCACGCCCTTCGTGATAAGGTGGCCTTTCGTGTTACCATCTTCTTCTTGCAGAGAGCACTCGTGCTCATCATCATCTATCACTGCATCTTTGAAGACGTCAGTGTTGGCCATGAAATGTAGTATCTGTTGATCATCATTAAACACGCATAAGTTAGTTATGTTATCCGGGATAGATGGTTTGTACAAAATTTCAATAGTAAATCTATCCCTAATCGGTGACATTTTAGAAGCTGCGTTTTCCAGAGCATTAGCAGTTTCATTACGCGTACGTGTACAACAGTGATGTTAAATGATTGGAAGTTAGAGATCAGTCGCCATACCTCTTGCTGGTAACTTTTGAGATGTGGTGACAAACCGCGAATGGTGTTATGTACATGTCGTACCACTATCTTTGAATCACCTACCACTTTGAGCATGACCATGTTGAGGCTGATGTCTTTCTGCAAGCCCAACATGAGTGCTTCATACTCAGCAACGTTTTCCATGCACTTGAACTCCAAGCGACTTGAAACCATATGCTTCCGAACTCCAAGGGGTTTTGCTGTTCCTCGGCCCTTAAAAACGTTCTTGCAAGTCATAAAGCTTTTCCAAATATGCCACGCCCTTCACGATAAGGTGGCTTTTCTTGTTACCATCTTCTGCTTGGAGAGAGCGCTCGTGCTCGTCATCATCTCGCTGCATCTTTGAAGACGTCAGTGTTGGCCATGAAATGTAGTATTTGTTGATCATCATTAAACACGCATAAGTTAGTTATGTTATCCGGGATGGTTTGTACAAAATTTCAATAGTAAATCTATCCCTAATCGGTGACATTTTAGAAGCTGCGTTTTCCAGGGCATTGGCAGTTTCATTATGCGTACGTGGTACAACAGTGATGTTAAATGATTGGAAGTTAGAGATCAGTCGCCATACCTCTTGCCGGTAACTTTTGAGATGTGGTGAAAAACCGTGAATGGTGTTATGTACCTGTCATACCACTATCACCTACCACTTTGAGCATGACCACGTTGAAGCTGATGTCTTTCTGCAAGCCCAACACGAGTGCTTCATACTCAGCAACGTTGTTTGTGCACTCGAACTCCAAGCGACTTGAAACCATATGCTTCTTGAGCCGTCCTGTGTCTTTGATCCGTCAAAGTACATGGTCCACAACTTGTCTATTCACGGACCGTTTCACGCACTTGTACCACTGCTACTATTGCAACAATGTATTGTACATGTTTCATTACCATCAATTCGGTAGGGAAGGAGTCCCAACTGCATGTCTGGTGGGGTTGGAGCTCACCGTGCAGGATAACACCCCAACGCTGTCTCCAGGAGGCATTTGCCAAACATAAGTTTTGCGAAGGCCAGCGGTTCGTTCTGGCCATTGATGTGAGTGACATTGTGCCTCATATACCTCTCGGATAACACCCGTGTTTGGTTGTTTTTTCCTTGTGCGGAAGCCACATGTGCGACTAGTCTGTAGCAAAATATCTGTTCAATTTGCTGGACTAGTCTCTGCTGAGTATGAAACTGTATGCTTCCCGTATGTCCACAAAAACTATGTTGATGCATTGGTGGACTCAACTATCATGAGATAGTCGAATGATCACATCTCGGAGTTCACCAATGGTTGGTACAAATGTTCAATCAAGTTGGATGATCTGCGCGTATGTCTCGCTCCATTGTGCATTGATCTTTTTAGCAATGGAGAGCGGCATGACATTGGCTGTCGTGCCACAATCAACCAAGAAGTTGTGAACATTACAATTAAAAAAATCGAATGAGAGCAAGAATGGAGGGCAACCTAAGTTTTCTTCTTCCATCAGAAGTGTGTTTAGCACATTGGAAAGTGATCCAGGAGGTGTGATGGCTCCCTTGCTGGTAGAGGTTGCATTGTCTATTGCTTTCTATCCCAATACGCATAGTAGGATGTCTCACTGACTCTAGATCTTAGCTAATTTGAACAAATTGATGTTCACACAAGTTTTCTTCATGTCATCTACAATGTTGTAGTCCAGAGGTGGTAGACTCACCGAGGTGTTCGGGGTAAGGCTGATGTTTGTGTTGTCTGGCGAAGTGTTCTGCAGTTTGTTGCTCATGGACGTACTCTTGTCCACTGTTGTATTCTCGAGCTTGTTCTGTGTTTTCTTCTTTGGATCAGCTGGTGGATTAGCCTTCCTCAACAACAGTATCATCTTTTCTTATGCTTCCCCAAGTGTAAGGGGAGCCCCTTTAATCCTAAGATTGTAACGGTCTTTTTTATTTTGGGGATGCTTCTCGGTGTTTGTCTTAGGCATTGCTTATGAGCACTAATACGCGTTCACCACTTGCCCAGAACTTGATGCTTCATCAGGTGCAACCTCTTCTTCATTATCTCTGTCATCTAGTTGCTCCTGCATACTGCTCTCTACATCGAACATATAACTGTATATCGACTTTGCAACTCGCTTCCAGTCTGAACAACAATTCTCGGGGTGATCTTCTTCGTGGAATGAACAAAACTCGGGATATGTGGACTGTTCGACATTAAACACAGAGCTCTACATAGTTTTTGGAGGGTATCGGTTGCTACCTGATGAGATGCGTGCCTGTCTCTGCTTGGGCATATGGTTGCTTGCAGATGTGTCTACTTTCCGTTGTTTAAGTTCAGACACTTGAGTTTTCAAGTTCTTAACGAGGCGAGTGAGAGTTTCAATATCATTTGCTTCCTTTCCTCTACCCTTGATCGCCATTGCTTGATACTTTCTGATTGCGTCTCTGGAGTCTTTTGTTGGTTCGCCATCCTTGATGACTCCAATCGCGTGCAAGTATTTATACACAGCAATAGCCTCTTCGCAATTTTCTAATAGAGTTGGTTTCGCAGCTCGCTTGGCGAACTACGCAATATTGGTCGGCAGCGCGGACGTGTAGTAATCAACAGTGATGGAGTCATGAGGTTTGGTGTCCACTGCAAATTTGTTCAATATGCGCATAAACCTCTGATTGAAGTCTTTTACCTTTTCTTTTCCCTCCATCTTTAGGCTTCCCAACTCTTTGAGTAGCATAGTTGGGGTTTTTTCATTAGCAAAATTTTCAAGGAACATGCATTTGAATGCACCCCAGTCCTATATGGAGTTTGGTGGGAGGCTGTGATACCATGCAGCTACGCGACCATCCAAGGTACATGGAAACAATTTACATGCTATGTCGTCATACCGTACCTCAAGGGTCTGCAGCTGCAGGTAGAAGTTGTCCAAATGGTCTTCTGCCTTCCCCATGTTGTCAGGGTTGAACTTGATGTTCATTCTCTCCGCTCACTTCGGCATCTTGTGCAGAACAGCCAGGAGAGCCAATGGTCCCTGAGTCATCCAATCCAAATTTGGGTGAGCCATCTTTTCTTTTCTTCTTCCTCCTCCTCTCTTTCAGAATCTGACGGTTCTGGCTCTAAGTCCGTTGGCTCGTCTCCACCTCCACCTCCTCTGCTACCTTCCCCTCCGCCTCCTATATGGGAGTCTGATCCTAAGATCACAAGGGTGTCTCATTCGCCTTTCCAGAAGACCGGAGGTTCCTCTCCATCTTTGATAGCTTCTGCCAAACCTTCAAGTGTGGCAAGGAATTCTTCTTCCATTGATGATACAACAACCCCTGTAGGAGTGGCTTTTAGCTTCCTTGATGCATATGGAAGATGTTGTGTTTCTGGGATTAGTCCAACTGCTTTCGCAAACTGGGGGGTGATGGGACGGACGGAGTGAAGTTGATGATATGGAATTTCATGTTCAGTCCTAGGAGGTGAGAAGTAACCAACTATAGAGTCGCGCATAGGTGAGAGGGAGTGTGAGTTACTACCTTGACCAGATGGTTGATGAGTGAGTGTGAGAGGATGTTCAGCCATATACAATTGGTTGCCCTCCTTCTAGCACCAGAAATGTTGACGGTGTTGGACTCACCAACATTCATGGGATCACCCCAGTATGAAGTCCCGACTAGACCTCACACCATTTGGTGTGGGAGTCCCATCCGGTATGATGGCCCAATTGTCATTATCTTAAATATTTGCCTCAACTCTTGCTTGTCAGCACAGAAGAGTGGTTCGCTTTTTCTTCGAGAAGTGAGGTTCGAATGCCTGGTGATTACTAGTGTTAATTGTGTCAATGGTTCTTTCACTGTAGAGGGAGAGGGTGGGAGTGAGTCTCAAATCGGTTGGGAGGAAGCCCCAACTCTGTTAGGAACATAGAACACAATAGGGTGTGCACAACTTCCGGAAGAACATTCCACACAGATGTGACAGCCACAACACACAAGAGAAGATGACACGTACAACACTTAGCAGATGACTCTGCGCAAGTGCAATGGTTGTTATAGCAAGTTTTATGTGAAAGGTCTATCTAATTTCTGGGGAGGTAACCAACACGGGCAAGACAATGTTAACAACATACACAACATATTTTCATTAATAGATATGTATTACAACAAGTGGATAAGTTCAAGTGTTAAACACAAGTTAAAGCAACATGCATTACAAGTGTTCAAGATTAGTCTTACAATAGTTACAATACATGTGTGAAAATGTGCTGGCCTGTTAGCAAGTTTATGAATTAAGTGAAAGTTCCAAGACACATCGTTACACCATACATCACTAACCCCGTGGGCGGGCTTTGGAGCCACTACTTACTCCTCAAAGAAAAGATTACAGACTCTCAAGGTTCTGTCGGAGGAGTTGAGGTGAACATTCCTTTGCATGTACAAATGAGGGCGTATTTATAGCCAAGGGTGAAATTGACCCTTGTGGATGTTCCACTTCTCTCATGATTGTTTGACTTCCATGACATTTCAACTTTACATGACTCTTCATATGACAAGTGGGTCTCTTGGACTTCCACGTTACATTACATTGATTGACAGTATGGCCCACAGTAGAGATGTGGACGACATGACTCATGACAAGACTCGACATGACAGTGTTGGTACATTCATGCTGCTGCTGGTGTGCATGTCAAGTTGCAGTGCTACTAGGTGATGGATGTCCTCATGGTGTGTCACAGCTTCACCTCTGCATGGCAAAGTGTGCGAAGTTTTTGATGGTTGTTGGGTTCACTTGATGTTGCATTTTCACATTGCTCCTTGCTTGCATATTGGAATGCTTGCAAAGTTCACTTGTTTACGAAAAGTGCATGTTTGTCCTTCTGTCCATCCGTGAACACATATTGCATGTTCACTCGTCCGTCTGTCTGTGTGTGGACACATCCTTGCATGTTTTTCTGTTCACGAGAACATCTCTTTGCATGCATCGTTTGTTCATCCATTGTTGAACATGTCCTTCTGCATGTACTCCCTCTGTTCATCCCATATGTCATCGTGCCATGTTTCTTTGTGTACCTGTATCTGCAATCATTCAAGACGAGACAACATCAAATCCATAAACCTCCTAGTCTACCATGATGCATGATCGTTTCGGATGCAGGTGACCGGGAGAGGAGACAAGGTTACGAGTTGCGAGTTGGGATGGAGGCTCTGGGCACTGCTAGTGAAAACTGCGTAGAATTCACTAGGTGATGGAGATGGGAAATCCGGATTGACAATGATTGTCTACGGGGTCTAGCTCAACTGGAGGACAAAACTGCGCAATTTTTTAGAGGAGCAGTTTGGGCTGCAAGAAGGCTGGGAAGACAAAATCTGCGCAATTTTCGGAAGGAGTGGGCAGCGAGAGCCTGGCAGCCAAAATTGCGCAATTCCTAGAGGAAAATGGTAGTCAGTTGTTGGGACATTAGCAGCAAAAATTACGCAATCCCTTGAGGGAATTGGCATTCAGCTGCTGGGACATTGGCAGCAAAAACTACGCAATTCCTGGAGGGAACTGGCAATTAGCTACTCGAGCTTGGCAGCAAAAACTTGTCAATTCTTGGAGGGAACTAGAAGTCAGCTACTGGGAGTTGCTAGTGGGGAAAACTATGCTAATGCTGGGAGGTTGGCCTGCTGATCACCTCTACGTATTTTTTGAGCTGAGCGGACTGATGGGCAGCAGAGGACTTGCTCTTGAAAACTGCACAATTTTCTTGGTGAGTAGCCGATCGACTGTCGAGAGGGTTGGCTGTAAAAACTGCACAATTTTCTTAGGGAGATAGGGACGAGCACTGGGTGTCTGTCTAGCCTATCTATGGAATTTTCTCATTTAGTGGAATGGGCAAGGCCTGCAGCCTCTATGTAATTTTTTAGGGGAGTCAGTCTCGGGGTGGCTGTCGGGTCAAACTCTCTGATTGACCATCATGAAGGCTGATTGATTTTCTTGCGAGCAATGAAGTTTGAAATGACTTGCTTGGTGCTTCTGCATTGTTCTGGGTGACAGTCGATCAAGTTGATGGCAGGGTGATGGTTCGGCTGTCAAATGGGAGTCTGGTCGTCAAAACTTTAGCAAAATGACTAAGTGTGTGAACGAGTGAAAGATGCATATGTGATCTTGCAAACACACACTTACATGACTCAATGACGAGACGACTCAAACCATCCATACACATGTGCTCAACATGACTGACCAACCGTGTGAGCGACAAGCGTGAAAATTGTGATTGATCGTTGGTCGACTCCGATGGCGCTTGCACAACAATGTATGTGACTCCATGTGTGAGTACGACAGATGTTTTCATAGCGAACACAACATGTACACATGAAGCAAAGACCTTAAGCATGACCAGAACATGGTCACAAGCATGACATTGACATCAACATGCAAAAGCTTGGGCGAAATGATCAAGCAAGGTGGGTATGAAGACTCACATGAGCTCACAGAGTGAACTAGGGCGTGTGCAATCATCAAGTGAAACTCTCAAGGGAGGCTCCGGAATTGGATGCAGGCCAAAATTTTGGAGGGTGGTTGTAGCCGCTACAACACAAGGGTGGAGAAAAAGAAAATTCTTTTTGGTCCGAGTCACAACAGAAGGCACTCGTTGAGTTGAAATACCACATTTTCTTTACACCAATCCTCACATTTCCAAACCTAGAAATAACCATTTGAGATTTAGACAGATGCCTCCAACTATGTTATTGGTGCAGTCCTCACATAGAAAGAGCATTTAGTGGCCTATCACAATGAGGCACTCTCTTATAATATTTATAGATTCCCCACCTATGATAAAGAGATGTATTCCATCGTGCAGGCCTGCTGACAGTGGAAACATTACATTCTAGGCAAGGAGATGATCATCCATACAGATTGCCAACCTCTTCAATTTATTAAGACACGGGGAAAGTTACAGAATGATCGCCATCATAAATGGTCCACATATCTGCAACAATTCGATTTGAACATTAAATATAAGAAGGGTAGCAACAATCACGTTACAAAATGCCTTATTCGCCCCTTGATTGTGGCGCTGGACACTATTCTCAACTCTTATGAAAACGAGACCTTTGGATGGGCATAACTCTAGAAAATGATCGATAATTTGCCACCACATACTAGATATTGATGGACGCAAGAAAGTTCTAGACTTCCACCGCCAAGATGCATTGTTGTGCTACTTGGGACACCTTTATGTCCTTCAAGAAAGTGTACAAAGTTGATTTGGAAGGCATATCATAGTCGAGTAACAGGGCACTTTGGTGTGGACAAGACAATGGTGGTATTGCAAAAGTATTTTTATTGGTTGAAACTTTGACATGATGTTTGCAAATATATCGTATCCTGCACTACCTATGTCATCACCAAGCCAACCATTAAGAATCAAGGCATGTACACCCCTCTGCCTACTCCTAGCTGACCTTTGGAATCCATCTCCATGGACTATAAGTCTGACCTTCCTTCTAGTAAGTGTGGTAATGATTATGTGTTTGTGGTCATTCATATATTTTCTAAGATGGCCATATTGGATGCCTACAATAATATTATAACGTAAGTCACTATCAAGGTCTTATTTGAACATGTGTGGGTACATTTTGGGATCTAGCAGACCATCATATCAGATCAGGATAGCAGGTTCCTAAGCACATTATGGTTAAGCCTCTAGTCATTGTTGTATACTAGGATCACCAAGTCGACTGCCTTCCACCCCTAGACTTATGGCCAGACAGAGGTCGTCAACGAGACGATATTGCACATACTACACATGTACATGTCTAAGAATTGACGAACATGGGATGAGAGTCTCCTCTATGTTCAACACAACTACAACAAATCTCTCCATAGCTCAATTCGCCATAACCCCTTTCAAGTGGGCCTAGTATTTCAACCATTATGTCCTATTGATGTTGCAATCCCTCTTGTAACTACATAGGCATAGTATGCAGATGTTCAATCCAAAGCTAATAAATCCATCAAGTTTATTGAACACATTCAACACATCTGCCAACAGGTTCATGATATCTCGGATAAATCCAATACTAAGTATAAACAACATCATGATAAGCATCGAGTGTCAAATAAGTTTTAAGTGGGCGATAAGATTTGGTTGCATTTGCAGAAGAAACACCTTCTAGGATACCATTAGAAGCTTCGACCACTCCGATACGAACCTTACACCATCACCAAGGTTGTGGGTGACAACAATTTTGAGCTAAGTCTCCCCCATTCCTTGGTATGCACCAAGTATTTAATCTTGACCGCCTTCGAGCATACTCCCCACCATTGTTGGATGCATTAGACATTGCCAAACAAATGACACCAATAAAGCTCAAACCAAATTGCATTGAACATGCCACAATTAATAAAAGTATGGGTACATGTATTAAGAGCACTTTCCAACATAGGATCCAACTGTATCAAGTTGTCAAAGCTAGCCAACTCCTACACCAAGGCAAGTGGCTCACCAGGGACCAAGTTTAGCAAAAGTTCCCCATCTTATGGTGGCACTGAATGCAATGGGGAACATTATTTCTTAAGGGGGGAGGACTGATCCTAGTGGATATTGGTGGCCACCCTCTTATTCCACTTGTACCCAAAACATTCTTTCCTATCAGTTTCATATTTTTAAGCATCATTTCCTATTTCAACATTTTTCTATTTTGGCAGTTTCCAGGTCTTAAACTTCCGAAGTCATTTTGAGGCCCTAAAAGATGTTTTTTTGGAAAATAAGTAAAATTGAGTCAATGCTTGATGTTTGCAGTCGAAATTTCTTTTCCTTGGATATACCTTTCTAATGGGCTATCGTGCGCACAAAACGTAGATCATATGCCAAAGTTACGACCCCTCAAAGTTGACTTTCCAACTAACCTCGTTGAACCCATAAGCTTTTGGTACTTCATCTCCCAGGGTTAGGTTTTTGGATGTTTAGGGCTTCTCATTGTTTCTTCATGATAAAAGGGCCTCAGAGCCTCATTTTAATACATTTCAAAATGCATGTAGGCATCACATCTCTTCTCAGAGATAAGCTACCACCGTTCAAGCTAGTTTGCTTTCATTTTGCCTGTAAACAATTTTCAACATTTGATATTTATTAATTGAAGTTAAATTTCGTTGTATCTTTGTGTTTTTGTCTAAATTTGTATTTCATTTAATTATTTCATACATCAAAATCAATAATTTTCAATTTTGTTGAAGTGAATATGATGCTTATTTTGTATCAAAATTGGTTGGAGCTTAGTAGAATATATCTTATAAGAGAAAAAGCCAACCCCCTCTTTGACCCTAAATCCAACTTGAAAGTGTAGAGTGGCCTGGGAAGGTTCCCACACATGATGCCCTGATATTTGTATCTATGAAAGAATGAGTGACTTAGGGAATAACAACACCCCACCAAGAATCAATATTGTCTCCAAATCCCAAAAGGATCTCATTCAAGTAGAGAGTCGTGCACACACACACAATTAAAAGATAAATGAGGTGAAATTTTGTGTTTATAGGGCTTCCAAAACCCAAATTGTCCTGCAACTTTCCATTTAACATTTTAGTTACTTTGATTATAACTAGTAAGTGTCCTATTGTAGTTGCCACAACCCCCCTCCAAAGTTTTGCTCATGCACTAATTTTGGAGCCTTCCTTCGACCATAAGAACTATCATTTTAACTTACGTCAAGTTTTCTTCTTGTTTTACTAAGTGTCGCAATGATTCATTCTCTCATGTTAGGCTTGTGATGTATTAACTATGCTTTCTTTGTAACAACTATTCGGCACTCATCGATGACATCCAGTCCTTTTCGACAGTAGTTGCACATCTGAAGATAAACAAATCGCCTCTTGTAAACACAAGCTAAGACATGCCTTGATAGACATTGATTTCTTGCCTTGCTTTGAGGAATTGCACAATACTCTATTACAATGAACTATGCAATCCATTTTCAAAGTGAACTATGTAATCCCTTGAGTTAGGCAATTGCACAATCAGTTCTTAAAGAAAATTGCACAACTTTATGTGGATTTAAATTGTGCAATCCATTGAGAAATAAAATTGTTCGACTTCTTGTCTCAGTGAAATGTGTAGTCCCTAGAGCCAATGAATTTTGCAGTTCCTGAAGTTAACCAACTATGCCCACCTAAAAAATAGGAAGTGTGCACTACTAATCAGCGATGTGGCACATGCTCCTAATTTCATTATCTAACATGTGTTAGTTAATTAATAGTTTCTCCCTGATTTTAGGCATGTAAGTACGAAACCCTAATCCTAATCCCATGAGTCCTCACCTATATAAGAAAGGTATCGTAGAGCTCATTTTCACATTCATATTTGGATTTCTTTTCATTTTGGTGAGAATAAGGAGTTTTGGATTCCATTTGCACTGCTTTTTTGGGTAAGATTCTCAATTGTCGCTTTTGTTTTTACTTTTGTCATTTTTGTTTTTGCAAGTATTGTTTTGACCTACTTTTCTTATAACAAGTGTATAAAATTTCATTATTAGCTTCTACAAGTGTCATTTCAATCTTTTGAGCTTCTTTTCAAGTGTCACATTGTATTCCTTGTCTTTTCGCCTACTAGTAATTACTGCTACAATGTGTATTTAAGCATGCAAGCCATTTTCCTTTCATTATCTTGCTTTCCTTATGTGAGTAACTTGTTTATATGAATCTCGGGCCGATCCACATCCTTCCTTTCTTCAATCAACATATCTGGAGCTTGCCCTCCTACCAGAGAAAATTATGCAATTTTCAGAGTCTTCTCCTCTACAGAACTACACATTGTGCAATTTCTTCCAGCAATGGATCCCTCTTGCCATCTGAAAATGTGCATTTCACAATCATTAGGACTCCCATCTATGCATTTCATAATCACAATCAAAAGGGATGCCTTCCGGTCTCTTGCAACAATGCACGACATAGTCCAGGCCCCTCTGTCCAACAATAATTGTGCATTGTGCATATCCAGTCCTCAGTTAAGCTCCCTTGCAATCGACAATTGTGGAATCCTCCTTTAGAAGCTATGCAGTGCACATTTCCTATGACTAATGATGTCACTCTACCTCACTTATGCTCCAACACTATGCAATTCATCTTCTTAATGACTGTCTTCTACTTTTGAATTGTTAGGTTAAATTATCTCTTTCGGAACTAACTTGTTGTTTCCATGACTACGTCTTGTTCACCAGGTACTGCAAATATAGACACATAAGTCTTTCATATTCCATTAGCACCATGCATCCAAAGAAGGGATCATTTAAGGAGGTCACAAAAATTAGTATTGAGTAGGCCATTGATAATTTCTTAACAGGAGTTCCTATCTTGTTAGACATGCAATGCTTTATCAACAAAGACTCTATTGTCATATAGATCACTATCAAAGATTTATTTAATTCAAAGGAGTTTGTAGAAGATCTAGAAGATAGGGAATTCTATGAGAATATTCAGAAGTTAAGGTTCCATAATGTTTCCTGCAGGCATCTCGTGCTTCATTGTGCTAATGTCATCAAGTGGATATTGCAGGGTCTAGACACTAAGAACATGGTGATCAACAATGTGAGTGGGAAACAACTTGCCTCATACCGCCACATGAATTTCATTTATATTACAACTTTTCTAAGCCTGGGCAACACTTGGATTCCCAATTTTACACAACTTAGAATTATCTAGACACCAGATAAATGATCAAATCATGGTAGTGGGAACTAGCTAAGTTTCGTGAGAACCCTAATAGTACTTACAAGAATAAGTCTCTCATAAGAGTATACCAGTACTTAATGGCTATGTGCTACAATATCTGTGGATGGAAGGGTACCAAATCCTTTGCCAAAGGGTGGATCTTCATGTTATATTTGCTCGTCACTGAATGAAAATTGTTCAATTGGTCACATATGTTATCCCAACAACTGAGGTTTAATTTGGACAAGGCGAAAGAACCACCTAAGGGAAACTAGCCACAATTTTACATGTATGCCTCATTATTGGATGGTATTTGTGCTCGCCATGAATTCCCATGTCTAGAATGGAGGTGGACCCTGAGGGAGCTCCCTATCAATATGTATTGCAAAGTATTGTCAGATTATAATTACAGAGGGGTATTTTACAAACTTGATGATAACTTCTTCATCATTCTATATCATATGATATTTGAGAAAGAATCTCTTTACATGTCCCACATGGCTAGGGAAGTAGTGGCAGAGATAATAGATTGGTTTTCCTCAGGTCAGGGCACATACTTCAGAGCATTTATTTCTCAGAACCCTCCACATCTTTTGCCGAGGTATGTGACTGATAAGGTCGTCATGCAAGAGGTTGCTTATCATCTTAGCATGGGTCTATCTCAGTTACTGCAAAAGAAGAGTAAGGCACCTTGGCCTTCCTTCTCTCTGCAAGTCGGATCCTATGAGCTAAAGAGATTAAAGGTTGCAAAAGTAGAAGTTGAAGAACTCACTCGCCTTAAGGTCGATGAGATGAGCTTTCAGAGATATAATCCCAGGGGAGAATGTAAAATAAATTGTGCCAAGTTACATTTTTCCTGGGCTTATGAGTATTATTGCAGAAAAGATGAAGAGAAGATAAATAATTGTTACAATGCTTCCCGACTACATGCACCGGGAAATGAGGCATGCCCTTCCAGTGAAGTTCATGAGAAAGATGATGTTCGAGAAGGGAGTCAAAAGGAAGTGCTCACTCAATCACCATTTCTAAGTATAAGAGGAAAGTTGTGCATAATCCTGGAGCAAATCATGGCCTAAAGTTCAAAGCAAATCATGTTATTATGAGAGTGACCATTGTAATAGAAAATAGGAGAAATCAATTAGAAGAATTAAAGAAGAAGCAACAGGAAGAAGAAAAGAGACAGGAGGAGGAACGAATACAAAAGAAGAAGAAAGGAAAGAAAGAGAAGACATGCAGGAACAAGACGAATTGAGAAAAAAAGGAAGAAGATGAAGCAAGATAGAAACGATTTGAGGAAGAACAACCAAAATTGTTGATGGATGAAGAACACAGGCAAAAGTAGGATGATAATTTGTAAGATAAATAGAGGAGAAAATGTATGCCCAAGACATGGAGGTTGAATGGGAGGAGGAGGTACAAGAGGAAAACATTGTGCCCGTTGCAGAACAAGCCAACAACCAACCTTCACCTCCTCTTAATGGTGGCCACATCCCATTCACTGAGATGGGAATATCTCCCCAAATGATGATATGATCATGGATATTTCCAACCTTACCCTTTATTAGTTAAAGAACATAATAGTGTAGGAAAGGTGGAAATATTTTTCTAACGACCTAGTCCATCCTATTTTCATTCATACAAATAGGGTGATTGTGCCTAATACCAAGAAGAATATGAAGACACCCGCAATAGCAAACTTAACCTTTGCACAAGCTACAAAAGTAAATGCAGATTTCTTGATGGAAGAAAACAATCAATTGGAAAAGGACCTAGTTGCCACAAGACAACATATTGACCTCTTCTCACCAAAAACCAAAGGTTGTCTTCCATTGTTCTCACATGAGGGAGTTGCGGGCATCTATAGGTGAGGAAATTCAATCATTGGGTGACACTATGAGACAATTGTATGAAGAAATGATCACCCTCCATAAGGTAGTGGTGCCATCTATAGGTGATGAAATTCAATCATTGGGTGACACTATGAGACAATTGTATGAAGAAATGATCACCCTCCATAAGGTAGAAATGATCATAGGAGAATGTGATAGTTCTAAAGGTAATTCATGCAGCCATTGATGCAATCCAAGAATGGGGAACTAAGTACAAAAATTCACCATCATAATTGGCTAGGGAAACAAGGTAGGAAGCAGAATTGGAAAGGGTTGAGGTTAGAATACTTGTATAAGGAAACAAACAACTATGCACTTATGTGGCCAAAATCATAATTGTTTATTCACAACTGTACCATATTTTGGACTTCTTGGTTAGAGTGCACAACATTCCTTCTATAGGAGCATTTGGAAAAACAAAGGGCATAAATATTTTCAGGCAGTAAATTGAAGAATTCTTGAGAAATCTAAGGTGGGTAGATATTAAAGAAGATTTGGAGATCACAAGACAAAACATTCAATAGTTTGTAGCCGGACCTTCCAAGTGAAACATGAATTTGTTCTTATTATGGAATAATGTTCAAACAAGTTCCAAAACTATTTATTCAGATGAAATGGAGGAAAGAGTTAGATATAAGGTAGGTCTTCCATTAAAGCTTGAGCACATAACAACACAATACAAGGCTTGGTACCATTATGTTACATTAGAGCTACAAGTAGAAGTTGTTGAACTAGAGTTTCCTCAAGCTCAAGCATAATGTATAGAGTTTTGTCTTATTAGGTTCTAGTCACATTTTTGTCTTATGTGTTTTTGTGTTTAGAAAGTAATGAGAAATGTAAATGTAAGTGGAATTCCAAGAGTCGATTATGGAATATGAAGGGTCATTAGATAAAATAAAGAAAAAATAAACTTAAGAGTCATGACAGAGCTCAAATGTCACCTCATATACTATAAATAAACCCTCATAACTCAAACAAGGGGCTTGGAGTTGGAGATTAGTAGCCTTGGATTCTCTAGTCTAGCATAGGATTGAGTATCATTCTTTGGAGAAGCAAGAAGTAACTTCATGTTCCACTATTGGGGCTAGTGTCATATCATTATATTGTATACTTATAACTTTCACTTAATGATCAGAAGCTCTCAGAGCCATCACACTTTCATGCATGTATCGTGGATGTTGTAATACTATTATTTAAAAGTTTACGATATATTTTATTTCATTCATGCTAATGTCAATGAATTATTTTGTTAACTTAGTATGTTTCTTATTGTATGTGTGTTTTATTTGCTTTCGTGATCATTATTATATTGTGAACTGTTTTGTAGGTTAACTAATGATTCTTTCATATGTGTGTGTCTCTCTTTTGGGATAGTACTACTACTTTTATTCTAGAGGCTCACTCTTCTTTTCATTTGTGTGAAAGAACCGCTTATGCATTGAAATTGATATTACACAAAGTTTACTTGTTGATACCAAAGATATGTGTATGTCTTCTTATGTGTTAAATGCATCCAAGGCACATCTTTAAGATCAAAGTTATGGAAACTGGCCATTTTTCTGGTTAGGGCTCCTACTCCAAACGATGTGAGGTCTAATTGGGACTTCATATTGGGGAGACCACCTTAGTTGACAAATTTTGAGCATCGTCAACAGTTGGCGCTAGAAGGAGGGTCAAATGACAAGTTGAGCCCGTGAAGTCTGGTTTCAATCTTCATCTTGAATGGTTTCCTCCCAATTCATAACCCCGAGATGCTTTTCTAGAGTTGAAAATATGAAATTTCCCTCGCGGATAATTCACAACTTGTCAAATTTAAAGTTTAATGGCGAGGGTGAAACAACCATTCTTGAGCACACCCTCTGCTTTCTTGAATTTTGTGATTCTTTTGAGGTTAATTGTGAGGATGTTGTTTGTAGTTGTTCATTCTCACTCTTGAAGGTCGTGTTAAACAATGGTGTTATACATTGTCGACTACTTCTATTCACTCTTTCAAACAACTTGTCATGGAGCTTCACCAAGATTTTGATAGGTATGATTATCAAAGTGTATATAAGAAGATTATTTTCCTTAGAATGAAATATGATGAATCTTTGGAAGATTTTCTTGATTGCTTTCTTCACTTTTGTTATGAGTTTTCTGAGGAAGATATTGACTAGGATTTTAGGAAAGAAAAGTTTTAGTATCTAGTGCAAATTTCTTTGAAACCTCTTGAAACTTAACCTCTTGCAAGTCTCCCAACTTTTCTTGGTCATGGATATTTGAAGATTATAGAGGAAAAATATGATCTTCTTGTGTCTCTTTGTTATGAAACCAGCTCACAAAAAGATAGATGAATGCCTTAGAAATAAGCCTCTTCGAGGGGGCAACCTCCTTTACATTACACAAATGAAAACTTCTTGGATGATACAAATGACGAGACCTCCTTTCTATATATAGGAGTCTAAGGGTTCATAATATATATGGGGACTACATGGGTACAACAATATAATAAGGGGATTGTACTAATAACAATAAGGGGTTACACTAGTAGTATAGGGGCCTAACATGCCCCTCTCCTTCAAAAAGTGTTGTCCTCAACGCTTGAGTAGTTCTTGATGCTTCTGTATAAAATTCTTGTCCTCCCATGTGGAATCTTCAACGGTTAAGTTCTTCCACTTGATGAGATTCTCTGAAATTGATCGATTTTGTAGCTGTCGGGTTCTTATTTCTGTGACTGCTCCAAGTTCCAATATGATTTTTCCTTCCTCTTCAAGTTTTGGAAATATTGTTTGAATTGGGATATTCTGCAACTTTTGAATGAGTGGCCACACTTCTTTGTCCTTCTTCCATTCATCCCTTGCTTCATTTATCCAATCTAGTTGGATAATAGAAATAGCACAAAACAATGCTTCCACATCCTCATCCTTTCTTAAGAGTGCATCTGCAACAAAAAATTTCTTCCCTTTTCTATAGATGATGTTAAAGTCATAGCCCAACATATTTGTGATCCATTTTTTCTGTTCTTCTAAAGATAATATTTGTTCTAAAAAGTATTTAAGACTATCATGATCCATTTTTACCTTGAAGTGTCTTCCCATTGGATAAGGTCGTCATTTCTTAAGTGCATGTAGTATTGCCAACATTTCCTTATCATAAATAGCTTGCTTGAGATGTAGCCGTAAAAATACCCAATCACCTACATCAAATTTTTTTCACTGCAATGTTTATCTACCTATTGTTTCATTCGATTCTCCACCAAAGTGGCATTATCCTTTAAAAGTTGGAGAACTTGTTGTTGATGATCGATGTGATCTTTCACTGCTTCAACCTTTTTCTTCTTGATATGTCCTTATATCTTGAGAGTTTGAGGAGTGGTAATTTCTTCCAATGCTTTACAAGATATGGTCGGATTCATTTCTTGATGCTCGATGTGATCTTTCACTTCTTGAACATTTTTCTTCTTGTTATGTCCTTCTATCTTGATAGTTTGAGTGGTAATTTTGGCCAATGCATTACAAGATATGATTGTATTTATTTCTTCTTTCTCAATGTGATCTTTCGCTTCTTGAACCTTTTTCTTCTTGATATGTCCTTCTATCTTGAGAGTTTGAGGAGTGGTAATTATTGCCAATGCTTTACAAGATATGGTCAGATTCATTTCTTCTTTCTCTGGGGTTGGGTCCTGGTGTATATCCTCTTATTTTGATGTTTCTTGATCCTTTTCTTCCTCCTCTTCATACTCTATGTAAAATAATTTCTTCTTATCACAATTGTAACAAAGCCCTTTTTTCTCTTTTTTCTTCCAATTGTTGTGGTGTAAACCTTGTAGGTTGTGAAAGGCTAGGAGAAGAAACACTTCTATAATTATAGTCATGAGGGGTGGGATTCCTTGTTTCCATAATTTCACTTTCAATTTTTCTTGCCCACCTGAATGCCTTCTCCAATGAATTAGGTTCCCAAAGACGAACCTTATGTTGAATGTTATCCTTTAAAGTACCTATGAAGACATCAATCCTTTGCTTCTTTGGAATATCATTTACTCTTATATTCAAATTTTTGAAAGTCCTCAATGTGCTCTGCCATTGAACACTTTTGTTTGAGATTTATCAATCAGATAAAGGAGGTGTTTCTCTTTGTATCCTCATAATGTGCTATCATTTCCTCCGTGAAAATTGACCACGTAACAAGTGGTTTACAAGAAAAAAGCCCTTTATACCATAAAAATTGATCCGGTTCTAAATATGAAGATGCAATATGTACCTTTTGTGATAGTTGCACCTCATGTAGATCAAAATATTGCTCCATCTGTCATATCCAATTTACTGGATCCTTGCCATCAAACTTCCTCATATCGCCTTTTCTTGATTTTAGGAGCTCGATCTTGAAATGACTATAAATCTATAATTTCGGCTCTTCCAGTTCTGAAATTGCGATCTGAAGTAGCCCTCTGTGTCCTCTTTCCAATGCCACCAATCTGATCAAAATTGGATTCTCCAAGAAAGAGTTATCCACAATCTCCCAAGATGACCTGATTATATACCTTTTCAGAAGAGCGAACTTGTATGAAGTTCCACGTGTCACTGTTTTGACCTTTGGATCTAAAAAATATACAAAATAAAATACAGTCCGTCCTCTTTCTGTAACTTCTTACGAAATTTCAATCTAATGCTCAAAGAGACAGTTATGATGATTTTCCCAAGGTGACCTGTTTGGAATGTAATTTTGGGGTCTGTAAAAACCCTAACTTCCTCAGACTATATCTCCGAAACTGTAGCGAGACAGGATCTAAAATTTGGAGCTGAGGTTAAGACTGATTTCTTATCAAACTTCGTAGCGAAAGAGTTATAGTGAAAATCCCACGATGACCTGTTTTAGTTGAAATTCTGGAGCTTGCAAAAACCCTAACTTCCTCAGATCATATCCTGGAAAACATAGGGAGACAAGCTCTAAAGTTTGGACCTGAGGTTTAGCACGCGTTCATCTCAAATGGGTTTTCTTTTTCACTTCTGAAACATCGCAGAAAGAAATTTATAGCGAAAATTCCACGATGACCTATTTGGAGCAGCAAAACCCTAGAATCCAAAGCTCTGATACCAAATTTTATGAAACCAGCTCACAAAAAGATAGAAAATATAGATGAACACCTTAGAAATAAGCCTCTTCGAGGGGGAAACCTCCTTTACATTACACAAATGAACAATTCTTGGATGATACAAATGACGAGACCTCTTTTCTATATATAGGAGTCTAAGGGTTCATAATATAATCAGAACCGACATAATAATAATAGTGTAAGGGCACAATAATAACAATAGTGGGCTTCTATGGGGCACAATAATAACAATATGGGGACTACATGGGTACAACAATATAATAACGGGGTTGTACTAATAACAATAAGGGGTTACACTAGTATTATAGGGGCCTAACACTCTTCATATTCTTTCATGTCTTTATCACATGAAGCAACCCCATGTACTAATGCTGATGTTCGAAAACCTGGAGATCAAATTGTTGATTCAATCCCATATCCATATTCCCCTCATAATCAAAATTCAAATGCATGTTTAAATTTTGAAGATGATTTAATTGATGATATTACTTCTTCAAGATATACCTCTTGTTCTTCACCACCCATCCTTCATGATCCTCTTTGCCTTAACTCACTAGATCAACCTACTTTGATAGTTTCATCTGAACGTTATGAGTATCAAGTACAGGTTGATGTTGTTGTTCGAATGGAAGAAAAAGAGACTCATGATATATCTTATGATGATTATGTGTGGGTCTTAAATTGTGAACAAGAATAAGTTATTATATATCATCTTTTTTTCTTCTAAATGATCCTAATATTCATGTTTCTGGTTTTGATCATAATCAAGAGTGGTGTGAAGGAGGAGAATATATTTTTCATAATTTGTCTTGTTCCTCATCTTTAATATGTGAAGAAGTGGAGCTTATAAATTCCTATACTTAATCAAATCTTTCGTTTAATTCATCCAACCATGAAGAGTCCCTGGATTTGAATGTGAAATTTGATCCAAATAGTGGCATTTTTAATGTGCCCATTGACACCACTAATGATGATTTTGCATCTTCACTTGTTGATCTTTCCAAGCAACTAGTACTATATGATTCACCATTTGATAGTTTGGAAACTTGTCAAGAATTCAAGGCACCTCAACCCTCGTTGATGGTTATGTAAGGGTCTCGCGATCTTGGTAAGTTGTCCAAGTATTATCATATTGAAATTTCATCACCACGAACTCTTCATGAATTGATTGAACATGTTGAAAATATATCTCTACTTCAATATCCAGATTATTCACCTTCTTGTTTTACATGTCATGATCTAATCACCGAATTGTTAGAAGAGTATTATCTAGCAAGCCCATTTTCTAGTAACAAGCTTCAATCTTTCTTGATCTTTGCCAATATTGAAAGTTTGAATGAATGTATTTCCATGAGAAGCTATCAAGATGTGTGTGTGTTAATTTGGAAAGCTCGGGGTCAAATTCCCTCCATTGGAAAATCTTCCTCATCAAGGAAGACCCCTTCTAGACCTTGGAAGAATTTAATTTTGTTAAGGGAAATTATATATTTTTATTATGGAAACCCACATGTGCAAAAAATGACAAGTTGACCCAAAAGAGGAATTAGACACCCTTGGATGGCTATAAATGCAAGTCCAATGACCCTCATTTGAGGAAAATAATAAAGCATTTTTCTTTTCTCTTCTTTTCTTTGGTTCGCACAGGTCTGAAGGTGGATTGCAGATATTTATTCGTACAGATTTGAAATTACAAGGTCTGAAGCTTGCATGTGTGGTTTAGGGTTTTAGTTTCCAGCTACAGTGTTGACACAATAACTTTTCAGTTGTAACTGCATGCATATAGGCATATCTGTGTGGCTAGAGAGCTTCATCCCCACACATGACTCTCCCTCCATGTGATTGGGACCTAGGGTTTCATTTTACCGTTGACAACAAATTTTAACAATTGACTGTAGATCTTGACAATTGACCACAAGCTTTTGAATCATAGTTTTGATTAATATTATTGTTGGGCTTATCTCTTGAATATGATCTAGTTAATTTTGTTGGATATTCTTGTGAATGAAGAAATGGATTATTATACTCTCTCTTTGCTGAACATTTTATGACAATCTAATAAGAAGAAGAATTTTAAAGGGTTTTCCCCTTGTGGGGTTTTGCCTTAGTCTCTAACCAATCCTAGTGTCTCTATGTGTGAATGCTTTTCTTCTATGGTGTCTTCATGTTTCGTTGTATTGTTGATGATATTGTTCTTTCTACATATTTGCATATGATGTAATAATGTTATAATGTTATGGGGTGAATTAAATGTGTAAATGATGAAATGCAATTGTCTAAAGCAAAGAACAATATATCCCTAAGAAAAGCTAACATGGAATCATAGTTGGGCTGAAGAGAAGTCATTTACATTGCTCCTAAGAAGACACCTTTGATGGAAGCAAGAGAAGATGGACGAGACCTAAAATAATGATAGGGCTTGAATGAAACCCTAGGAAATATCATTATTAGGGTTTGATGGATTACATTAGGTTAGGGTTTGAAACCCTGGAATATGATAATGGCTTGAGTTTTATAATATTTAAACCCTAGCATGATCAATGATAAGTTTTTTCTAGAACTTGTGATAGTTTTAGTAAAACCCTAGATGGGATAGCCTCAATTAGGCCTAGTTGCTAATGAAGTCGACGGAAATATTGAAGGCAACATTGTTACATGGATAATGGATAATACTAACTCTTAAAGGTTGGTTCAAGAAGGAGATGTTCACCTCTCGTTAAAGATAAGTACTTCTTAGATTTATGTTATTTATTTGTGATATTAGACTTATTGTTTTGATTATTGCATAGCCTTCCTACATGAATATTTGAGTATGTGAATACTTCTAACCTATAGACGAGATGTGAAAAGATCCTTCTTGAGGATCATCCAAGGTGCATGAAAAGAGAGCTAGTCCAAGAAGAGAAGAGTTGGTGCTTGAAAAGGAAAGAAGTACCTGAGAAAAGTTTTTGAAAGTTTTCAAAGTAGCATCCAGAAACTACAATACGCAAGTACTACAACTGCCAAACAAGTGTTACAAGAGGTAAAGGTATATGAATACTACAAGGTATGTGTAGTATATTGTTTTAGTGTTATGACTTCGATACAAGATTGGATGACAAATTAAGCCCTAAGGTATGTCAAGAATATCACCTTCATAAAAGACCCATGCATGCATAAGAAAGTAAGTTTGATTTCTAGCACATGTGATATATTGGTGCTCTTGATATTTGGCAAGTATAAAATATTTTATTAAACATGGTGGATTACCCGATTTTATTAAAGAAGGGTAGAAACTTTGATTTTGTTATATGGTAACTTGATAATATTGGTAATGTTTGTGATAAGTATGGAAACCCTGATGATAAAAGTGTGACAATAAAATTGATACTCAGGATCTTCTTGTTGATCTTGGTTAGGTTTTGTTAAGCTTAGTAAATCTGACAAGTGGTAAAATTGGATTCCCTGACTTAATGATTGAAGCAATGTAAAGAAGTGATGTTGTGATTGTGATCCTTGAAGTATGAAGATACACTTTATATGACACTAACCTTTGATAAATAATTGATGATACATTCATTTATGATAATGAAGCAGTTGAAGACGATTTGTTATGGCTATGATGCATATATGTTTGAAAATTTGTTAAAGTTATGAATCCGTGATCTAGCAGTTTTGTTGATGCATGACAATATTATAGACAGGTTGATGTCTTGAATGATGATTGAATAGGCTTTCCATTCAGAGGGATAAACTCCATGAGACCCCAACACCCATTACTATTTGTAGTAAATAAATCTAAGCCTCTTGGTTGTTGAAGAAAGGTTTATGGACATGAAGAGATGATCATTTGATGTTGTTAGTTTCGAAAAGTTTTGATTTGAGCTGAGAGAGTTTCTCCTAGTCCAAAGCCCAAGCCACTAGGAAAAAGGCTTAAGGATGTAGATACATGCCTCCTAGAAAGAATGCCTATGGGTGCGGCAGAGCCCGGAGGATACATAAATCTAAAACCTTATGCATGAAACCAAGAGTGCATGATAGAAAGTTCTATGGAAAGAAAATGAAGAGTAAGATATACATAATGTTTGACTTGTTGCAGGGATTAGAATGAATGTTTTTGATAGTAAGATCTCTTTAGAAAATGTGAAGTGACCTATCGTTTGGAATCTACTCTTACTTGTGTTGACAAGAATGAATTATCAAGAATCATCGCAAAAGGAATCTATAGGAGAATTTCATTGGTTATTATCCTATGTAGGGATCTTTATGTTGCAGGAAATGTGAATGTCTTAACTCATCTTGTGTTTGTAGGGGTCCATAATATGCATATCATTATGCTAGTTGTCTTGATTTGATCATTGGATCTAGTATGACAATAAAGGATTGCTCCTCAATATGCAATAATCTCACAATAAATGGATGAAAAAAACTTATATGACTTGTCCTTGGTGTATGCATTTACATTTAGTGATATAAATGATTCACATTATGATCATGTGGCTGGTTTGATGAATATTGGCCTAATATTTTTTGGTAAATGATATTTGTTGTCATGACAATAGATAAGGTTGTAACCTGGTACTTGATGACTTGGATTCAAAAGTTTAACAATGATATTGGTAGAAAATTTCATGGCTTTGATATTAGTTTTGGTTTGGTATTTAAGGCTTGATAAGCAGAGTTGGTTGATTTGATTGCACAATATTTACCTGTTTGAAGATGGGTATATTAGTTTGGTCAATGTTATGTTTGCAAAAATAATTTTATAATTTGAATCAAGATCCCTGAGCTTGCTATGTCTGCATTAACAGCTACCTAGTGAAGCTCGGAAGTCGTACCAATCCAAACCTATACTTCAAAGTGGTCCAAGGTATGCCTCTGATTTTGGTTTAATATGTTGAAGATATGTTCTTGATAGGTAATGAGTCCTTGATGATTAAAGTAAGAGGGCGTTGGCCTCGAAGTTCGAGATGAACGATCTTAGCAGGATTCATTACTTTCTGAGATTAGAAGTTTGGAAAAGGAAAATAGGACATGAAGCTAGTAGGAATATTTGGAAAGACAAAATGCAAATCCTTGGACATCCCAATGGAATTGAATTATGTAGATATATTATTGGACCTAAATTGGTAGACTCCCCTAAGTACCGATAGTTGATTGACACATTGATGTTCCATGAGAACACCTGCCTGGTATATGCTTTGTAGTAAACACCTTGAGTACAATTGAGTTGCCACCAAGAACATTTTGAAATAATCTATATGTGCAAATAAATCTTGGTCTAAAACATTCTCCTGGAGATGTACGATTGCATGGATACATTGATGTTGACTGGGCTAGATACATTATTGATAAAAATAACACATTTCAGTGTTGCTTTAGTTTGGGATATTGATCCGGATCTTGGGAGGAGGCCCCCAAGATCTAAAAGATTGAAATGGATCTTGGGAGGAGAGACCCCCAAGATCTGAAAACTTGCAATGGATCTTGGGGGAAAGGACCCCAAGATCTGAAAACTTGAATTGCCAGAAGAAAAATAGGAGAATGCCCAATAAACAAAACCACAAAGAAACTTTTTATTAAAACCCACTGATTTGGATTTAAACATGAATGCAACAAAATACAGAGGTAACCATAAAGAGAGTTATGCAGCGGAAATACTACTTCATTTCATTACTGTAAAATACTGAAATATGCTTACAAATAGAAATAGAAATAACCCAGCTAGGGCGATGGTAGCTTATCTCTGAGAAGAGATGTGTCGGCTACATGCCTCTGAACTGTTCCGAACTGTGTTTACAATGAGGCTCGAAGGCCTATTTATTATTGAGAAACAATGGAAAACCCTTCACATTCCAAAACCTAACCCTAGAAGATGAAACGCCAAATTGTGGGCCCCGTTTCGGGGTGAGTTGGATAGCCAACTTCCCGGGGTCGCGAATTGGTCGTATTATCTCCATTGACGTGCATGATAGCCCGTTGGAAAGATCTCTCCGAGGACTACGACGGAAAAGATGATTTTTATCAGAAGCGGTGGATTTCCCAAAAAACGTCGTTTAGGGCCTCAAAACGGCTCCGGAAGTTTAAGACCTGAAAAACTGCTAAAAATAGTAAACTGTGCTATAATTAAGGAAACTAAAAAACTGAAAGAGATAGTTGTGGGGGTCCAAATTGGATAGGTGGGTGGCCACCAACATCCACCTGGATCAGATATGCCATGACATCTTGGATGAGTAGGAAATAAAAGTTTGTAGATTTAAGCATGACTGAGGTTGAGTACATTGTTGCTAGCATGGCTATTTGCGAGACAATTTGGTTAAGGAAGCTCTTTAGAGAGTTGTTTGAGCAGGTTCTAGATATGGCAATGATATATTGCGACAACAAGAGTTGGATCCGATTGGAAAAGAATCACGTACATATAGCTAGGATAGAAATATCTTAATAGATTAAGACAGTGTTAATGTATGAGACAAGCTTAGGCTTGTGGTTGCTACCTCCATGAGAGGAAAGATGAATAAGGTATCCTTTTATGACATGTATTTTCTCTAACATAATATTTTATTTGATGTTTCATATGAACAGGTAAACAAAAGAATGTTGCTCGAAAGAATTGCATAAAGCAATATGGTTGAACTCTTTAGTGAGTTGTTTGAGCCAGTATCAAATATAAGCATGTTGATATGTTTTATAGGTAGAAACATGGATTGATGGATGAGACCCTCCTAAGTAATGGTTTGAGCCAGTCGAGGACACCGAGCTAGCTCTTCCCCCCTATCTGAGCTCCCAATGTGAGGAATTGAGACGAAGAGATCCTTAGGTTGAGGGATCTCTAGATAATAGGGTATCACCCTTATCTGTCACCCATAGGTGGAAGACGTATGCTCCCCTATCTTAGTCTAGCAAAGTATACCCTATTTGGAATCATACCCACAGGTCGGGATTGCTCGGATTGTCCCTCCTCATCTAGCCAATGGGTTGAGGAGGCTTGGGGGTGTGTGATCCTTACCTTTGGTAGGTCGGGTATCATGCCCAAGCTCATATTATGATGTAGGTGTTATACCACATGAATCTTGAGGGTCATTGTTGGGAAGATCAGTAGGCAATAGGATGGATGAGATATTATATCTCACCTATTGGTCGACATAGGGTGGAAAACGTATGCTCCCCTATGAGAAGACTTTGGGTGAAAGTGTCCCATAGGACCTTCCCCACTATCATAGACATAAGGTGAGAGTGCCCCATAGGACCTTCCTCATTGTCAGTGGATTTAGGGTTGATCTGGGCTCCTTCATGTTGTTGATGTGAATTTAGGGTGGTAGCTTAAGCTCCTCTCCTATGTCAAATTCTTTTTCTTTTAGATTCAAGAATTTTCAACATATGAGCAGAAGACAAGCATAGGTAAGCAGAGATAAGTAGGCATGAGAATATATGAGTAGGCAAGAGTAGATATAATCAGGGATGAGCAGAGATGAGAAAATACGACATTTGATGATATTGAGAGACTTGTGATGAGACATATGTTGTAATCGCTAATTTCTCCCTAGTTGAGAGGGAGTGTTAATTTCACAGCTCAAGGAAAAATTCCCTCCATTGGATAATCTTCCTCATCAAGGAAGACCCATTCTAGCCCTTGGAAGAATTTAATTTGGTTAAGGAAAAATATATTTTTAAGATGGAAACCCACATGTGCAGAAAAGGACAGGTTGACCCAAAAGAGAATTTGGACACTCTTGGATGGCCATAAATACAAGTCCAGTGACCCTCATTTGGGAACAATAACCAAGAATTATTCTTTTCTCTTCTTTGCTTTGGTTCGCACAGGTTTGAAGGTGGCTCACGGATATTTGTCTATACAGGTCTGAAATTGTAGGGTCTGAAGCTCACACGTGTGGTTTATGGTTTTGGTTTCCAGTTACAGGATTGACACAAGATGTTTTCGGCTATAACCACATGCATAGAGGCCTATCTGTGTGGTCAGAAAGCTTCAGCCACACGCATGACTCTCTCTCCGTGCTGTTGGGACCCAGGGTTTCATTTGACATTTGACCGCATATTTCGACAATTGACTGTGGGCTTTTGAATCATAGTTTTGATTAATATTATTGTTGGGTTCATCTCTAGGATATGATCTGGTTAATTTTGCTTGATAGTCCTGTGAATGAATAAATGTATTATTGTACTCTTTCTTTGCTAAACACTTTATGACAATCTAATAAGAAGAAGAATTTGAAAGGGTTTTCCCCCTTGTTGGTTTTTCCCCTGGTCTCCGATCAATCCTTGTGTCTCTATGTGTGAATGTTTTTCTTCTACTGTTTCTTTATGTTCCACTGCATTGTTAATGATATTGTTCTTACTACATAATTGCATATCATGTGATGATATTTTTTAAGGGTGGTTCATGCACACTAAGTGATTGTTACATCCATGGGAAATCCAGGTAGATCTACTTATCGGCCAAACTAGCAAGGCCTAACCCCAAGGGTGTCAAGGAGATTTGACCTCGTGACCTCCCGATAGGTGAGGTACTTATCAACATGAACTCGACCAACTGAGCTATCCCTTTGGGCTATATGATGTAATGATGTTATAATGTTGTTGGGTGAATTAAATGTGTAACTAATGAAATGCAATTATCTAAATCAAAGAACAATATAGCCATAATTAAAATTAATAGTGTGACCATCAAGATACACTTGCGGATGGTTTATACCAAGCTTTATTATTATACTTTTATGCTAACATGTTTGCCCTTCGAGTCTTGGAGCAAGGTCTATCGGTCTATCTTTTCTCATTGTTGTTGTGCTTAAAAATGTGTCTCATCGCTCATTCCCTTGCCTATACAGGTCAGGAACTTCTTCGTTCATTACATTGGAAATTTCGCTTTACGTAAGCCTATCCTTCCTTTTGTTAGTTAGGAGTAGGTTAGTGTAGTGTTCTTCCTTTCTTTGTTTTAAATGTCTTTTCTTTCATTGGTCTTTTCATTTTGCACTTTTCTTTTAAGTTTGTTTGTAGTAAGCTTTGTATGAAATTTATGGGGTTTGGTTTTGAATAAGCAGGGAAAAGTTCAAGAGGACATTGTAAAACTATTAACACTTGGTTAACTGTTTATCCCCTTCTTTGTATCGGGCCTAGCATCTTTTTTAGTCCATGATGCTTAAATGGAAAATATGTTTCTTTCCTAGAGAAAACCTTAGCAGATCTACGATGCTTGTATTTATAATAGGATCTTCTTCCTTCAGTTGAAATTTTATATTTGGTTCGTTTTAACATGTCAACTCGATCGAGTAGAGAGGGGAAGGATGAAACTTAAGAAAAAAACTTAGTTCAGAGGTGTATACTTAAGAGTCTGAAAACTAAGAACAACCTCCCTTGCTTATTAAATAAGTCGAGATCCCTCTTCCTCCCATGATGATATAAACGCTAATAAAATGCCAATGAGCATTAATTTATAAAATAAATAACAGGTGAACGAAGAGAAAGGCTTCCTGCGTAGAGAGGTGAAGCAAGCAACTTTGTCAGGTTACTGAACAGCCTTGCTGGAAGTGAAGTAATGCTTGTCATTCCTTGAAGTGAATCTGTTGTGGTATCGAACAAGTAACACAAAAGATGATATTAATACTCCCACATATTACACTCACATTTTTATATACTTCTAACCACTAATCGAAACAACTGAAGTTTGGCTTGCTCATGAAAGTGTTCGACCAAAGAAAGGAATAGAAGAGACCATATCTTTGATTAAGCTAAGTAGGGAAGCTATGGTGATCAAAGGGATAAAACAATACTTCCTAAAAAGATAGACTCAGTGCGTAAAGTTAGACCCAAACAGAAAAGTTGGAGTTCTAACAATGTGTCACCAAGTGTTGTAGTTGCTACACACCCCTCCAAAATTTTGCTCATGATTTTATTTTGGAGCCTTCCTTCAACCATAAGAACTGACATTTTAACCTTCGTCAAGTTTTCTTCTTGTTTTACTAAGTTTCACAACAACTCATTATCTCATGTTCGGCTTGTGATGTCTTAATTGTGCTTTCTTTGTAACAACTATTGGGCACTCCTTGATGACAATCAGTCCTTGTTGACAATAGCTACACAAATTTTGAAGATAGATAAAGAACCTCTTGTAAACACAAGATAAGCCTTACCTTGATAGACATTGATTGCTTTCCTTGCTTTGAGGAATTGCACAGTCCTCTGTCACAGTGAACTACGCAACCCCTTGTTAGAGTGAACTGCTCAATCCCTTGAGTCAAGAAACTATGCAATCAACTATGAAAGAAATTTGCACAACTCTGTGTGGAAGTAAACTGCACAATCCACTGAGAAAGAAAATTTTGCAACTCCTTGTCTCAATGAAATGTGCAGTCCCTTGAACCAGTGAACTGTGTAGTTCCCAGAGTTAACCAACTACACACTCCTAGAAAATAGGAAGTGCATACTTCTAATCAGCAGGTGGCATGTGATCCTAATTTCATTATCTGACATGTGTCAATTAATTAAAAACCACTCCTTGATTTTAGGCATGTAAGTCTTAAACCCTAACCCTAATCCCGTGAGTCAAAACCTATATAAGAAAGGCATCATATTTGGAGTTCTATTGATTCTGGTGAGCACAAGGAGTATTGGATTCCATTTGTGTTGTTTTTCCAGGTAAGTTTCTCAACTATCTCTTTTTGTCGCTTTTGCTTTCTCTTTTATCGCTTTTGTTTTTGCAAGTGTCATTTTGACCTACTTTTCTTATAATAAGTGTCATTTGTGCTATTACTAGCTTTTATAAGTGTTGTTTCAATCTTTTGATCTTCTTTTCAAGTGTCTCATCACATTCCTTGTCTTTTTACGTACAAGTAATTATTGTTGTTGGGTGTATTTATGCATGCATGTCATTTTCCTTTCATTTTCTTGCTTTCCTGATGTGGGTACCTTGTTTGTATGAATCTTGGGCCAATCCACATCCTTCCTCTCTTCATCTAGCATAAATGGAGCTTTCCATCCTACTAGATAAAACTACGCAATTTTCAAAGTCTTCTCCCCTCCAAAACTGTACATTACCCTATTTCTTCCAGTAGTGACTCCCTCTTTCCATTTGAACCTGCACACTACATAGTTAATGGGTCCCCAATTACGCATTGCATAATCATAGTTAGCAGGGCGACCTTCTTGCCCCTTGCAACTGCGCACTACGCAATCCATACCTTTTTATCCAGCAGTAACTGCTCATTGTGCAGATCCAATCCTCAGTCGGGCTCCCTTACGATTAGAAATTACGCAATCCTCCTTTAGAAGTTACATAGTGCACATTTCCAATGACTAGTGAGGTCACTCTGCCTCACTTATTGCTCTAGAACTATGCAATCCCTCTTCTTAGTGACCGTCTTCTACTTGTGAATTGTTAGGTTAGATAATCACTTGCGAAACTAACTTGTAGTTTCCATGAGTGCATCTTGTTCGCCAGGTACTGTAGATCTAGGACACATCAGTCTTTCATCTTCCACTACCACCATGCCTCCAAAGAAGGGATCATCTAAGGAGGTCACAAAAAGCATTTCTAAAGATGCCATTGACAGCACCTTGACAAGATTTCCTATCTTGTGATACACTCAATGCTTTATCGACAAAGCCTCTACTGTCACATGACTCACTGTCAAATATGTATTCAATTCAAAGAAGTTCGTATAAGATTTGGAATATAGGGAAGTCTATGAGAATATTCAGAAGTCAGGGCTCCATAAAGTTTCCTGCAGGTATCTAGTGCTTCCCTGTGTTGGTGTCATCAAGTGGATATTGTAGGTTCTAGAAACTAAGAACATTGTGCTCAAAAGTGCCAATGGGAATCAAATTGCCTCATACCAACCACATGAATTTCGCTTATATTACAACTTTCCCAAACCTGAGAAACACTTGGATTCCCAATTTTATGCAACTTGGAGTTATTTGGACACTAAAGAAGTGATCAAGTCATGGTGGCGGGAACCAACGAAGTTTTTCCAGAAGCCTAATAGTAATTACAAGAGTAAGTCTCTCATAAGAGTATAGAATTACTTGATGGCTATGTGCCATAGGATCTATGGAATGAATTGTACTAAATCCTTTGTTGAAGGGTGGATATTCATGTTATATTCGCTCATCGCTCAAGGCAAAGTATTCAATTGGTCATATGTTATCCAATTAGCTGAGGGTTAATTTGAACAAGGTGAAAGAAACACCTAAGGGAAAGAAACCATAATTTTACATGTAGACCTACTTACTGGATGTTATTTATTCTTGCCATGAATTTCCAGTTCTAGAATGGAGGTGGATTCTGAGGGAGCTCCATATCAATGTGAATTACAAAGTATTGTCAGAGTACAATTACAAAGGGGTAAGTGATAAAATTGTTGAGCACTTCTTCATGGTTCTATATCATATAATATTTGAGGAATAAGCTCATTGCATGTCCCACAAGGCTAGGAAAGTAGTGGCAGAGATTACAGATTGGTTTGCCTCACATCAGGGCACATACCTCAAAGTGTTTGTTTTTTCATAAGCATCCACATATTTTGTTGGGGTATGTGACCGATAAGGTGGTCATACAAGAGGTTGCTTATCATCTTAGCATGGGTCTATGCTAGTTGTTGTAAAAGAATAAGAAGGCACCTTGGCCTTCCTTCCCTCTACAAGTGGGATCCTATGAGCTCAAGAGCTTAAAGGATGCAGAAGTAGAATTTGAAGAACTTACCCACTTTAAGTTTAGCGAGATGAGCTTTCATAGATATGATCCCAGGGGAGTATGTAAAAGACATTGTGCCAAGTTACATTTTTCTTGGGCTTATGAGTCTTATTGCTAAAAAGAGGAAGAGAAGATAAAGAATTGTTACAATGCTTCCCGACTACATGCATCAGGCAATGAGGAAGGCCCTTCCAGTGCAGTGCATGAGCATAATGATGTCTAGGAATGGAATCAACATGAATTTACCACTCTGGTCACCATTTCTAAGTATAAGAGGAAAGTTGTGCATACTCTTGTAGCAAAGCAGAGTTGAAAGTTCAATGTAGAATATTGTTATACTAAGAGCGACCATTGCAATAGATAAGAGGAGAAAGAAATCAAAAGAATTAAAGAAGAAGCAACATGAAGAAGAAAAAATACAGGAGGAGGAATGAATACAAAAAGAGGAACATGAAAGGAAATAAAAAGAATACATGCATGAACAAGAAGAATTGAGAAAGAAGGAAGAAGAAGAAGAAAGACATAAACAATTTGAGTAAGAACAACAAAAACAATTGATGGATGAAGAAAACAGGAAAAAGTAAGATGATGAATTTGTAAGAGAAATAGAGGAACAAATATAGGCCCAAGACATGGAGGTTGAATGAGAGGAGGATAACCAAGAGGTTGACATTGTGCCCATCACAACAATCCAATAGTCATCCTTCACCTCCTCTTACTGGTGGCCACATCCCATTCACTAAGATGGGAATATATCCTCCAGATGATGATATGGTCATGGATATTTCCAACCTTACCTCTAATCAGTGAAAGAACATAATAGTGCAAGAAAGTTGGAAATATTTTCCTAATGACTTGGTCAATCCCGTTTCCATTCATACAAAGAGGGTGATTGTGCATACTACCAAGAAGAATTTGAAGAAAATCACAAAAATAAACTTCGCCTTTGCACAAGCTACAAAAGTAAACACAAATTTATTGATAGAAGAAAACAAGCAATTGGAAAAGGACCTAGCTGCAGCAAGACAAAAAATTGACCATATCTTCACCAAGAACCAAAGGTTGTCTTTTGTTGATTCTTACATGAGGGAGTTGTGAGCATCTATAGGTGAGTAAATTCAATCATTGGGTGACACTATGAGACAACTGTATGAAGACATGATCACCCTTCATAAGGCGATGGTGCCATTGCATGCAATGCAAAAATAATCGTGGGAGAATGTGAAAGTTCTAAAGGTAATTCATGTAGTCATCGATGCAATCCAAGAATGGAGCACAAAGTACAAAAATGCACCATCAGAGTTGGCTAGGAAAACAATGAAGGAAGCAAACTTGGAAGGATTGAGGTTAGAATGCTTGTACAAGGAAACAAAAAACTCTACACTTATGTTGTCAACATCATAACTGCCTATTCACTATTGTACCATAGTTTGGAGTCCTTGGTCATAGTGCACAAGATTCCTTATGTAGGAGAATTTGTAAAAACAAAGGGAAAAAAGATTGTCGGGCAGGAAAATGAAGAATTCTTGATAAATCTAAGACAAGTAGTTATTAAAGAAGATTTCGAGATCACAAGGTATAGCATTCAACAAATTGTAGTCGAACTTGCCAAGTTAAACATGAAGTTGTTATTATTATGGAATAGTTTCAAACAGGTTCCAAAAATAATTATTCAGATGCAATGGAGGCAAGAGTCAGACATAAACCAGATCTTCCATCAAATCTTGAGGTCATAGAAGTATAGTACAAGGCTTGGTACCATTATGTTACATAAGAGCTACAAGTATAAGTTGTCAAGCTAGAGTTTCCTAAAGCTCAAGCATAATGTATATAGTTTTGTCCTATTAGGCTCCAATCACATTTTTGTCTTATGTGATTTTGTATTTAGAAAATAATGAGAAATGTAAATGTATGTGGAAGTCCAAGAATCAATTATGGAATATGAAGAGTCATTAGATAGAATAGAGACAAAAGAAGCTCAAGGATCATGAGGGAGCTCAAAGGTCATAGGGGAAGGTGAAATGTCACCTCATATGTTATAAATAAACCCTCATAACTCAAAAAGGGCCTTAGAATTGGAGATTAGTTGCTTTGGATTCTCTAGTCTAACATAGAAGTAAGTATCATTCTTTGGAGAAGCAAGAAGTAACTTCATGTTACACTATTGGGACTAGTGTCATATCATTGTATTGTATACTTGGAATTCTCACTTAATGATTAGAAGCTCTCAAAGCCAACACACTTTCATGCATGTATCATGGATGTTGTAAGACTATTCTTTAAATCTTTACGATATATGTTATTTCATTCATGCTAATGTCAATGAACTATTTCGAGTATGTTTCTTGTTAGATGTGTGTTGTGTTTTTTTTCATGATCGTTATTATCTTGTGAACTATTTTGTAGGCTAACTAATGATTTTTTCATATTTGTGTGTGACTCTAGGAAAATACTACTACTTTTCTTCTAGAGGCTCACTCTCCTTTTCCTTTGTGTGAATGAACATCTTATGCATTAGAATCGATATTACACAAAGTTTACTTACTTGTTGATACAAAGATATGTGTATGTCTTCTTATGTGTTAATTGTATCCAAGGCACATATTTAAGATCACAATTATGGTAACTGACTGTATTTCTAGTTGGGGATCCTACTCCAAATGGTGTAAGGTCTAATTGGGACTTCATATCAGGGAGACCCCCTTGGTTAACGAATTTCTTGCACTGTCAACATGTCCTTCAGGTTATCCTTTTACTTGTCAGATGTTATGGAAAATATCGAGAAATCCCAACATCAAAAAGACATATCACTGTTATTCACAAGGAGAGTAGTGCTTCAACCATGAGTAAATAAATTCATTTTTTTAATTTATCACGAGTATGTTTTTAAGTTTATAACTTTATATGAATTAATGCAATGATATCTCTTTTAGACTCCTAATAGTCTCTTTATTTGGATACTCAAGGAATAATTTTTTATGAAAAATATGATGATACAAAGTTTGGATAACTCTATAATTGAAATTTCAATGGATTGTTAAACATTTTTAGAAGTTTCTTTATTTCTATTTCGAAGTTAGAATATTCATTTAGAAATGCAAAAATGGTATGTTAATATGTTGAAAAAGGAAAATTTAACGAGGACAATTGAAAATTTTAATGAATTTCCTTTCATATAGCACTTGGTTAGTCAAAACAAATAAAATGTTAGTCATTATTCAATTATATTTACTAACATGGTCGTCAATAATATCACTTAGTTATGCCAACCTTGAATTTGTAAAGAGACTCATCAACTATATTTGTAACAACCATGGTGAAAATTTCATGTAATAAAAGTTAAAAACAATAACAACGGATGAATGAGACACTTATTCCAAGCTGAATATTGGGCAAGACATCCTAGGGGGTGTTCATTTGGTTGTTTATGGCTAAGGAAATTGGAAAAGGAAATGGCTAAGGATTTGGTAAGGCAAAATGACATTTTTGGCACATTTATTTATGAAAATAGTGGAAATTAGGAGAAAAAGGAGGTGAAAGGTCACAGGTTGCATGTGAGGAGGAAATGAAGGAAAATAATAGAAAATGAAGAAAATATAAGACTCATTCATAAAAAGGCTTATGAGAATCAGTAGGTAACCTTTTGTCAGACGAACCTTTTGTCGATTTAGTTTTAGAGCACTCTCATTATTCTCTCTCTCTCATACTCCTGGATACTTAGAGTTTTTCTTGGAGAACTTTGGTATTGGAGCAAGAAAGGCAAAGAAGGCAAGAGGAAGCAAAGATCAAGCAGGGAAAGGCAGGATCAAGCAGCTACAACAGGCTTCATTGCAGGTATCAACTTGCATGTGTATTTTCCTTGCGAGATTTGGCATGCATGTGGTTCTTTTCTATAATGGCATGGGTTTTGCTAGGTGTAACAATGTTTTTCAACCTAGCCTTTCCATTTCCGGATAGTCATGGTGTGATGGGGTTCTCATGGTTTGGTTGAGCTGGATTTCCGGATGGATTCAACGCTGAGTGGGGTGGATCTCCGAATGATAGAGCACATGGCCTAGTGGTCCCTAAACCGGACTATGGATCACAGTAAAGCCACTGGCCTAGTGACCCTTGAGATAGACTATGGGTTACGGTAAAGCCAGGATTATGTTACCTCAAATGGCCTAGGAATCCTTTCCGATGAATGACAGGATATACAAAAAAGCCTAGAGGTGGTTTGCTCTCCATTGGGCCCTGTAATCTTGGGTTTGGGATATGTGGTAAATCCTGGAGAGTGGGTCTCGTTTTAGGCATAGTGATCTGGGTTTGCATTGCGGTAAATCCTGAGAGACTAGGATACAAGAAAATTCCTCACGGTGTAGGTGGAGAAATCTAGTGGCATCCATGCTTGTTTGACCTAGTGATCGGCTGGAGTTCATGGTAAAAGCCTGTTATGATGTGTTCATTGTGTTGGCCCAATGATCTGGGATGGATTAAGGTAAAGACTGGTTTCTATCGATGAGGGTGAGGTGGTTTAGCCTCAGTATGCCTGAGTTATTTCTTTTATTTTGAGTCCCACATTCATGCTTGGAATATGGTATGGGGGTGAATGGCTAAAGAGAGATTTGGCTCAACCATTCTATGGTCAGGTGGGACGTGGTATTCCCATCTTCGATTGGTTGATTTCATTCATTAATGAGAAATTCATTCCCTTGAATTCTATGTGAAAATGTACTGAGGTATATATGGATTTTGATGGCTGATATGTTTATTGTATTTATGTTCCTATTATGCTAGTTATATGCACATTTTATGACAACATCTATGTATGGCTCTCAGCATGTTTTTACTTGTATATGAATGGATAATGTGTCTATGACCTAATAGAGGATAATGCAGCAAATGGCATGAGGGAACAATGGTTCATAGTGATTCTCAGATAAGTATGAGATCCCTACACTTAATTATGTTGTTTACACCTATAGGTTACATGTCAATGATATGTTTGACGAAATACCTGTCATGGCTAGTAGGGGTCTGGTTAAGGTCTTGTTGAGTTTATTGCTTTTGCATCATTATTTCCATTTAATTTACTTGATTCTGAGCTTTCATTCCATTATAGGCAGTGGCCTGGGCTCTGGGCCTGAAAAAGTGGCTTAAATCACGGGGTTGCTGGCACATAATTGGAATTTAGTCCACAGTCGCTAGCAGGCAAACCTATGAGAGTGAATTTGGGTTTTTGGTCTCTCCCTTGCCCATAGCATGAGAGTGACTATGGCCTTAGAGGTCCAGAACAATAGTGGGACCGAGAGACAGGCAGTCTGAGTGGCTAACTTGTCTCCTGAGGGTTTTGTTGATGATGTTGGATGACTATGTGTGATGTTCCACTTTATTAAGGTTACCTAGGGGGTAAAATCTAATCATAGTAGTCTCTCGTCTCATGTTTACCCCAGTTGGAATGGTTACTTGGGTGGATGTGGGAGGGAGATGTTACAGAGTGGTATCAGAGCATGGTTCAACACTCGGACTGGATGGGTTGAATGTGTTAGTCATGCATACATGTCAGTTGCATGTGTGTCTCTTACACTTATATACTTGTTGTAATTGCTTGATGTTGGATTAGGATTGTATTATGGTTATCATGGAGAATTTGATGTTGATTTCGTGAAGAGTATTTGGCATGAGTATTTGACTGGCTGTATATGGTTATTTGTCGCTTACATGTTGATTTTATGTCACCTACTTACATCCTTGTATGGTAGGTTACATTTTTAATATTTTAATTACATGTATTAGCCTTGTAGGTTGATTGCAAGAACTGATCGATTATGTTCGACTACATGCGTTTATGTAGTTGGTTAGGCATTGCTTATGCATGATGTTGGTTGCATGTAGCAATGTGTATAATGGAATAATGGTTGGTTTCATGCATGAGGTCATAGCATGCATTGTTGATATGGATTTACATGGATGGCTGGACCCTAATTAGAGTGATGTTTATATGTTGATACATTCATTTTTGTATGTCTACATGCTATTATGTTTATGTTGTACATGTATCATGTTGATTTGGTGATCTTGCAGACAAAATATCCCCCCCAAGCTATACTAAGGTACATTGGTTTATTGTGATTTGGTTTATATGACATATTATGCACCACAGGAAGAGAAAGATCAAATGTCTAGCAAGGTGGTAGATTATGTCGAATATCCCTACATGAACAGTGTGGTGTAGGGCATACTTCTAATTTGGCCAATACATTGAGAAGTTTGAAGGAAGTGATAAGGAGTTGTAAGGCAGATAATGATTAGATCATACAGACACGAGAGACATCAAGACAAATGACTTGAGCTGGTAGGAGTTCAAGAGACTTTTTAGGAAGAAGTACTTGTCAGAAAGGTACTATGACAGTAAGGCAAAAGAATTCTATGAGCTAAAGATGGGATCAATGACAGACGAAGAGTACACAACCAAGTTTTTGGAACTATTGAGGTATGTATCGTATCTCACTGATGAGAAGACCAAAGTTCATAGATTTTTCAGTGGTTTTCCATTAGTATTTAGAGATCGGATTGAGTATGATGAGCCTCGGTTACTCGAGGAAGTTATTGGGAAGCTCAAGCATTGTTATGAACAATATGAGAATAATAATGAATCTTAGCATGGATGGAAAGGAAAGGACAAAGGTAAAGGTAAATGGCAGCCTAAGAGGACAAGGCCTCAGCATGCAGATGAGAAAGAAAATGTGGCACCACAAAAGACATTTAGCACAGCTAGATAGGGACATGAGTCGCAGCAACAACATAGAGGTGTTGGTACTGGTCGGTAGGAGTGATGGACATCTGGCAAGGAACACCTTAAGAGAGATTATCCACAGAATCAGGGAGGTATGCCTCAAATATACAGTGCACAAGAGGCGCAAACTGTTGAGGGTGTTGGTCAAAGTATTCCACGTATCAATGAAGCAGTGGACAACAAGCAGGCAAAACACCATGCATCTATCATCGAGATGGATGGTAAGATTTGTGATCAAGTTATTTCTATTTTGATTGACCCTGGATCTAATTACAACTATGTTAGTCCTGACTTGGTGGATAAGTTTGGTTTGAATAAGGAGTTGGATGCAGAGTCTTGGTTAGTGAAGTTGGCTACATGTACAAAGAAGCAAGTGCATCATTGGGTAAGAGCTTGCGCATTTGATTTAAATGGTATGCCTACAACAACAAATTTGAATGTGTTACCGTTGGGATCATACAATATGTTGTTGGGCATGGATTGGTTGTATCTACATAGAACCAAGGTTGAGTTCTATGACAAAGCTATTGATTGTGTTGATGACAATGGAGAACCAAGAGTCTTACAAGGTAATAAGAAAGCCACATCAGTTAGGATGGTGACAACTATGAAAGCAAAGCATAGCTGCAGAAAAGGGTGAAAGCTATTTGTAGTACACATTTCTAATGATAAGGGTAAGTAGGCTGAGGATGCAGATGTGTTGAACAAGTACCTAGTTTTGCAGCGGTTTCAGGATGTATTTCCTGAGGACATTACAGAGTTGCCACCTCACAGGGAGGTATACTTTTTGATTGAGTTAGTGCCAGGAGTAGCTCCAACATCGAAAGAACCTTAAAGGATGAGCATGCCTGAGTTTTTCGAGTTAAAATTGCAACTGAAGGAAATGTTGGACAAAGGATACATTAGGCCAAGTGTATCACCTTGGGGCGCACCGGTCTTGTTTGTGAGGAAGAAAGATGGTACCCTCAGATTATGCATTGATTACTAGTAATTGAAGAAAGTGACTATCAAGTACAGATATCCTTTGCCGAGGATTGATGACTTGTTTGATCAGTGGAAGGGAGCAACAATATTCTTGAAGATTGACTTGAGATCTGGATACCATCAGGTACGCATCAAAGAGGAGGACATTTACAAGACTGCATCCAGGACTAGGTATGGGCATTATGAGTTTGTTTTTGTTCCATTTGGCTTAACTAATGCTCCAACTACATTCATGTGTTTGATAAATAGTGTGTTGCATCCATATTTTGATAAGTTTGTTATTATGTTCATTGATGATATATTGGTATATTCTAAAAATGAGGAAGAACATGCTGAGCACTTAGCAACAGTATTGAGGTTGTTGAGAGAGCATCAGTTGTATGCTAAGCTCAACAAGTGTATTTTCTTTCAGACTGAGATACACTACTTGGGGAATTTTGTCTTCAAGGAAGGCATTGCAGTAGATCCAGAGAAGATAAGAGCCATCATGGAGTGGGTAGCTCCTAAGAGTGTGGATGAGGTGAGATCTTTCATGAGTCTGGCAGACTATTACAGGAGGTTCATCGGGAACTTCTCATAGATTTAAGATCCCATTAAATCCTTGCAAAGGAAAGATAAGAATTTCGAATGGACCGAGGAGTGCGAGGTTAGATTTAAGAATCTTAAACAGTTGTTGCCACATGCACCAGTACTACAAATTGCAAATTCAGACAAAAAGTTTGTGGTATGCATAGATGCTTGCAAGAGAGGACTTGGTGGAGTCCTTATGTAGGATGGACAGTTGGTATGCTATGATTGAGGAAACTAAATGAGCATGAGTAGAACTACCCAACACATGATCTTGAGTTAGCAACAATTATACATGCATTGAAGATGTGGAGGCCCTATCTTCTTGGCAAGCAGTTTGTGCTTATGAGTGATCACATAGGGTTGATATACTTGTTTGACCAACCGAATCTGAATGCCAGGAAGGTTAGATGGTTGGCCACGACCAGCAAGTTTGATTTTGAGATTAGGTACATCAGAGGTAAAGAGAACAGAGTGACAAATGCTCTCAGTAGACAGGTACATCACTTGGCAGTTGTGAGCTCCTATGGGACAAACTTACAAGATAGGATCTTGCAGGCAAGACAATAGGATGTCATGTATATGGAGATTTTTCACAGGTTGCAGCAGGGTGATGGTACAGGTACATGTGTAGGTACATGCACATGTAGTGGTACAGGTACAAGTGGTAGTACAGGTATAGGTGCAAGTGCACAGGGCATGGACTATTGTCTTACAATAGATGGATTGGTCAGGTTCCAAGAGAGGATATATGTGCTAGATGACAGTGATATCAAGAAGGTGATCTTGAGGGAGTTTCATGTGAAACCATATTCAGGTCACCCAGGTTACTAGAAGATACTGACAACAGTGAAGAGATCTTACTATTGGTTGAACTTAAAGAGGGATGTAGCAGAGTTTGTGGCAAGATGTTTTGATTGTCAGCAAGTGAAAGCAAAGTATAAGCATCCAGGCGGACTGCTACAACTAATCACAATTCCAGAATGGAAATGGGAGGTCATTTCCATGGACTTCATCACAACATTTCCAAAGACAGTGAAGCAAAATGATTCCATCATGGTAATTGTGGACAGGTTGACAAAGGTTGCACACTTCATTCCGGTGAAGTCTACGTTCTCAGCTAGTGATGTGGCACATGTATTCATCAGAGATGTGGTTAGACTACATGGTGTTCCAAAGAATATTGTGTTGAGGATGCGAAGTTCACTTCCAATTTTTGAAAGGAGTTATTTGCAGGTTTGGGCACAAAGTTGACCTTCAACACAACTTATCATCCATAAACAGATGGACAGACAGAGAGGGTCAACAGGATATTGGAGGATATGTTGAGGATGCATGTGATGCATCAGCAACAGAAGTGGGAAGAGTATCTCCCTTTGGTAGAGTTCGCTTAAAACAATGGTTATCAGGAATCACTCAGGATGACTCCTTTTGAGGCATTGTATGGGTGGAGTTGTAACACTCCCATCAGTTGGAGTGATCAAGTTCGCAGGGTATTGATTGGACCAAAAATGTTGGCAGAAATGGAACAGGAAATGTAGGTGATCAAGAAAAATCTAAAGGTAACATAGGATAGGCAGAAAAGTAATGCAGATCAGAACAAGTTGTTCAAGGAGTTCCAGGTCATGGAACATGTGTACTTGCACATCAAACTGAAAAAGAGCTCCTTGCGGATTGGATCATATGCCAAGATGGCCCACAATTTTGTGGACCCTTTACTATTATTGAGAGAATTGGGCCAGTAGCCTATCGACTTGCACTGCCTCCGACAGTGAAAGTCTGTGATGTTTTTCATGTATCTTTGCTTAAGAAGCATGTTAAGGATGTTGATCATGTGATTGACTGGTCTGTATTACAGGTGGAACGAGATGGAGAGTTCTAGCCAGAGCCTCAGTGTATATTGTAGAAAAAGGTGTTCATGATCTGGAACCAAGCAATCGATAAATTTAAAGTGCAATGGAAGCACTTTGGGCCCAATGAAGCTACATGGGAGATGGCAGATCAGATGTAGGCCATGTATCCTTCCTTTTTTTCTGATTGAGGCAAAGCAACTTAGCATGGTGGTTTGGTATTTTCTTATGGTGGTTTGGTATTTGCTTATGGTGGTTTGGTATTTTCTTTATGGTGGTTTGATATATGCTTTATAATGGTTTGATATATGCTATATGATGTTTTCATATATGCTTAGACATGGTGTTTAGTATATGTTTTGATATATGATTTGGCATATGTTTTGGTATCTATAATTTTGATGATGTTGCTATATGTACACTTGTGTATGGATGTAAATAACGTAACGAGTTGTGTTATAAAGCTCCACTATGCGGTATGGGTGTCATGTTATTATGTTATTATGTTATCATGATGTTATGATGTTATATGAGTTGGCACTCAACAGGATGATCACTGTAAATACCATAATGAGTTGTGTTATAAAGCTCCATTATGTGGTATGTTGTCATGTTGTCATGGTGTTTTTCTCTTGAGAAGATATTTAATTGTAAATATTGCATCGAGCTGTGTTATAAAGCTCAATGAGAAATATGTCTTCTTTCAGTAGTTTGTTGAGGTATATGTGTGATTGAACACAAAGGACGGTGTCCCCCAAGGCGAAGGGTTCTATAACAACCCTAGTGAAAATTTAATGTAATAAAATTAAAAACAATAACCATGGATGAATGGGACACTTATTCCAAGATGAATGTTGGGCAAGACATCCTAGAGGGTGTTCATTTGGTTGTTTATGGCTAAGGGAATTGGCAAAACCAATGGCTAAGGCTTTGGAAAGGAAAAATGGAATTTTTGGCACATTTATTTATGAAAATAATGGAAATTAGGAGAAAAAAGAGGTGAAAGGTCACATGTTGCATGTGAGGAGGAAAATGAAGGAAAATCATGGAAAATGAAGAAAGTAGAGGCCTCATTCATAAAAAGGCTTCCGAGGATCAGTTGGTAACCTTTTGTTAGATGAACCTTTTGTCAGTTCAGTTTTGGAGCACTCTCATTATTCTCTCTCTCATACTCTTGGATACTTAGAGTTTTTCTTGGAGCACTTTAGCATTGGAGCAAGAAAGCCAAAAAAGGCAAGGGGAAGTAAATATAAAGAAGGGAAAGGCAGGATCAAGCAGCTACAATAGGCTTCATTGTTGGTATCGACTTGCATGTGTATTTTCCTTGCTAGATTTGGCATGCATGATATTGCATGTGGTTATTTTCTATCATGGCATGGGTTTTGCTAGGTGTAACAGTGTTTTTCAACCTAGCCTTGCCATTTATGGATAGCCATCGTCTGATGGGTTTCTCATGTTTTGGTTGAGCTAGATTTCTGGATGGATTCAAAGCTGGGTGGGGTGGATATTTGAATGATAAAGCACATGGCCTAGTGGTCCCTGAACCAAACTGTGGATCACAGTAAAGCCACTGGCCTAGTGACCCCTGAGCGAGACTGTGGGTTGCGGTAAAGTTAGGATTGTGTTGCTTCGGATGGCCTAAGAATCATTGCCAATGAATGATAGGATATACGATAAAGCCTAGAGGTGGTTTTCTCTCCCTTGGGCATAGTAATCCTAGGTTTAGGATATGCGATAAAGCCTGGAGAATGGGTCTCGGTTTAGGGCCTAATGATCGGGTTTGAATTGTGGTAAATCTTAAGAGACTAGGAGACAAGAAAATTCCTCACGGTGTAGATGGAGAAATCCGATGGAATCCATGCTTGTTTGACCTAGTGATCAGGTGGAGATCATGGTAAAACCTGTTATGATTTGTTCATTGTGTTGGCCTAGTGATCTAAGATGGATTATGGTAAAGCCTAGTTTCTATTGATGAGGATGAGGTGGTTTAGCCTCAGTATGCCCTAGTTGGTTCTTTTGGTTTGAGTCCCACATTCATGCTTCGAATATGGCACGGGGATGAATGGATGAAGAGAGATTTGGCTCATCCATTCTATGGTCAGGTGGAACGTGGTAGTCCCATCTCCGGTTGGTATATTTGCATTCATTAATGAGAAATTCATTCCCTTGATTTCTATGTGCAAATGTACTGAGGTATATATGGATTTTGATGGATGATATGTTTATTGTATTTATGTTCCTATTATGTTGGTTATATGCACATTTTATGACAACAAATATGTATGGCTCTCAGCATTTTTCTACTTGTACATGAATGGATAATGTGTCTATGACCTAATAGAGGATAATGCAGCAAATGGCATAAGAGAACAATTGTTCATAACGATTCTCAGATAAGTATGAGATCCCTACACTTAATTTTGTTGTTTAAGCTTGTAGATTACATGTCGATGATATGTTTAACGAAATACCTGTCATGGCTAGTAGGGGTATAGTTAAGGTCTTGTTGAGTTTATTGCTTTTGCATCATTGTTTCCCTACACTTTACTTGATTTTGAGCTTCCATTCCATTCTAGGCAATGGCCTGGAAAAAGTGGCTTAAATCCTGGGGTCACTGGCACATAATTGGCAAATTTAGTCCACAGTCACTAGAAGGTAAACCTATGAGAGCAAATTTGGGTTTGTGGTCACTCCTTTGTCCATATCATGAGAGCGACTATGGCCTTAGAGGTCCACAACAACAATGGGATCGAGGGACAGGATATCTGAGTGGTTAACTTGTCTCGTGAAGGTTCTGTTGATGATGTTGGATGACTGTGTGTGATGTTCTGTTGATTCCACTTCCTTAAGGTTACCTAGGAGGTCGAATCTAATAATAGTAGCCTCTCATCTCATGTTTACCCTAGATGGCATGGTTACTTGGGTGGATGTGGGTAAAGGGTGTCACAATATTATTTTAATCATGTTATAGAATAAAAAATTTAGCTGATACATTACCAACATCACATAATATATCATCACATTGATATACAAGATAATAAAAGTTCAAAAACAAATTACAATAAATTAGAAAACCATGTTGCTATATCTTGTCCAAGCAAAAAATATTATTCAACTATAAATTAAAGCAACATAAAATAGAAAATGTAATATGCTAATAAGAATAAGAAATAAAACACATGGTTAAATCCGCAAACAGATGTAACATATATGATCACATTGATACACATGACAATAAAAGTTTAAAATAAAATTATAATAAAGTGAAAAAAATAATATTGTTATATCTTGTCCAAGCAAAAAAATATCATACAATTACAAATTAAAGCAACACAAATTAGAAAATGTAATATACTAATACAAATAAGAAATAAAATATAAGGTTAAATTAATAAACAAATGCAACATTCTTTCATTTGAATGAGAGTGACCATGATAATAAACTAGAAACAATCGGGCTCAGGTTCCATGTTTGCATTGACGGGAAGTGATCCCTTTGGGTGGATCTATTTGGAACAATATTCTGTGGACGTAGCTAGTCACTGATCTCTATAAATCATGAACCACATGGAAATAGAAATAATAATAATAATAAAGAGAAAAAAAATAGATCCAAAAACATATACGCAAAATATTGCTTAAATATTGTCATCATAATAGTGCAAAATTGAAGAGAAGTTATATTATTGTAGAAAAATATTGTGTTTTATAATCTTCGTGGAAGAAAGGTTGCTTCACCGAACCTCATAATTATATAATTGTTTAGAATAATTGAAGATATATTTTGATACTTACGAAGCTAAAAGATTTTGTGATGCTACATATTTCATGTTTACACAAGAGAACCGTTAATAAATCAAGTCAATTTCAAATGATTAGATAAAGAAGAAGGGATGATAATAGTTATTCATTTCCTTAAAATCAAGTCAACCATGACATGGTTTAATAAAACTTAATCTTTAACTTGGGCACCTAAGGTTCATTGTTGTGACTAACTTTAATCACTCATGCAATCGCTTAACATCACGGTGTTGACATGTAAGGAGTTAACTACTCAATTGACACATAATAGGTTTGACATTATCATTAAAACACTTGATGTAAAATGCTTAATATAAAAAGAGTTATCGATGAGTTTGACATTGAAGCAACAAGGGTTTAGAATAACATTAAGAAGATATATTTTTCTTTTCAAAGGAAAAAACACTGGTTTATATAATGTACATGTACAATATTCAGAAATTTTCATACATATGTAAGTTCTCATATATGGGAAATAGATAGTCACCCATGTCCAACATGTGAAACAAATAATAATACCGCAGAACATGTCATTAGGCATCAAAATGGAGAAACATAAAACATGGATCAAAATATGAATTTGTTCCATGAAATAAGCAAAAATTTCAAAACAACAAAAAGTATGTTGTCTGTAATAGTACTAAGGGAGCAATAAGGTGCCCACCCTAGACAAAGTATTTTCCTCCAGAAGTTGAAAGTTCATCGAGCCAGTGGCCACAGTGGACCCCTCTTTGACAGAGCATTAGCAATAGAGTTCCTCTCCCTGAGAATGTGCTGAAAGGTAACGTTTGAAAAGGACTGTTTAAGATGTTGAATATGGTCTAGACAACCGACAAGATTTGGAGGGGAAAGAGTAGAAATACCCAACATACCATCAATGAGGGCCTTAGAATCCCAATATATGTTAATAGAATCCAAATTAATTTGTTTTTCAAACCACATGAGTCACCATAATGCCAAGATTTATGCTCTCATGTTTTTACAGTTGCCATCGAACCAATTTTTTTTATATTGCTTCCTATGATATAATCTCAGCCATGCTCCACATCCACATGCACTTGTTTGAGTTGCTCCATCGAAATATCCTGCAGGGAATGAGATGTTAGAAAGTATACATCGATAGCTCATGTCTTTCTCCTCGTGTTCTTTTTTTATGCTGAGTACCCATCCACGTCACTATGTTGGAACATATTTTGTGTATGTTAAGTGGAATATTGTCAAATATGATTGCATTCCTCTCTTTCCATAATTCACAGAAGATATAAAAATGGATTGATTTTTTTTTGTCATCTCCCACTCCACCATAGCAAACATTGTTCAATCAAGTGATGAGTACAAAGTGGGAAATTAAAGAAGGAAGAGGTCCATCTCCATACATGAGTAGCAATCGGGCATTCCAACAGAAGGTGTAAATTACTATCAGTAGAATATTTACATAGAACGCACAATCCTGGTCCATGTATGCCTCTCTTTTTAAAAATTTTCCATATCAGCATTTTGTCTTGCCAGACCAACCAAGAATAAATGATGATCTTGATAGGGACCTACAATTTCCAAAACTTCCAAAACCAACTCTTGTTTTGTAGTGATAGTCTAGAGCATATTATGTATTGGTAAGTATCAGCTACCACAACAGAACCTTTGTGGAAAATTCCATCCCATGATATATGGTTGCCTCCTCTGTCTTACATAGTCCCGATCTGTTGAGTTATGTGATATAGTTTTCGCAGCTTATTGCATGTTGTCCCATCAATCCAAGGTTATCACCTTCTTCCAAACAAGGAATATTCCATGCCAGGATTGAATGACTTGTGCCATGTAGATTAATCCCCGTGTATGGAGTCTATCGATGATACCTTCAAAGAGATAATTTTCTGAATCGACCCCCATAATTTTGTCTCGACCAATGATAATACTAATACCTATGCCAAAGACTAGTGGATGCGCTTGAGGAACCAATATTTAATCTTACATGAGATCATCCAGATACTAGAGCCAAAACATTTACCAATGTGGCCATCCTTGATCCAATCCACAACTTCTCGGTGTCCAATGTACTTAGCCTAAATGATATCCCTCCAAGAGCCCTCACAAAATAAAGCACGCCATAAAGACTTGATCAATAGTGCCCATCCAAATATTTTCACGTCTAATATCCTCCAACCTCCATATAGTTTTTGGATTGAGATCTTCACCCATTTAATCAATTGGAATTTACATTCCTCCATAGTGCCCTCCCATATGAAGTGAGCTATAATGCTGCAGATTCTGGAAATGATTGTTGTGGGAAGACATAATAAGTGAGCCTAGTATACCGAAATATGTTGGAGGATAGACTGTGCAAGAGTGACCCTTCCTCCCATAGAAAGGCATCTATGTGACCAGCCAAATAATTTCATGCAAAATTTATCAATAATCCATAACCAATCAACAATCATGTAGTTGTTGATCTTGATCCTGAAACCCAAATAAGTAAGGCCCTCACACATGGGTTGTGTAGCCACTCCAAAAATACCATCAATAAAATAAATACCTTCTTGGTCTCCACCTACATATAGCATAAGTGATTTTCTTTCATTTACCTACAAAATCAATGCCTCTCCAAATCTCTGGAATATATGATGTAGAGCTTGTCACTGAGCTCTGGATACTATCCCAAATGTAAGGATGTTGTCAACAAAGAAGTTATGGGTAACTTCGTCATCCCTTCCATTTTAATGCCACAGAAAATATCCACAGACCTTGCCTCTCGGATTTTATGATTGAGTCCATCCATAACAAGAATAAATAAAGGGGCGACAGAGAGAAACCCGATCGTAAACCCCTACTAGCACCAAAAATATTAGAGGGATAACCATTGATGAGTACTACAAATTGTACCGAGGTCACACATGCCATGATCCATTCAATGTTATACATCTCCAGTCTGATCGTAGACAGAATGAGATGCAGAAAGGTCCAATCCATGTAGTCATAAGATTTCTGCAGGTCCACCTTCATAACAATCACCTCCATTTTCTTTGTGTGGATGAAGTGAAGGCTTTCTTGGGCCGTGGCCACGACATCATGTATCAATTGATTGTGCATAAAGCCATATTGTTCCTTGGAGATGAAGGTATAGAGGGCCGACTTTAGGCGTTCTGAAATAATCTTAGATATCACTTTGTAGGTGACGTTACACAAAGAGATGGGTCTAAAATCCATAAAGGTGTCTGGCTCATATTTCTTTGGAATGAGAGAAATGAAAGTGGAATTAATGGCCCCAAAAATATTACCATTAATCCTAGATGATTCAACCATATTCAGAATTTCCATCCCCATGAGGTTAAAGAAGTGAAGAAAAAAATCAACGATCCAACCATTCGATCCAGGACACTTATCTTTTGCAAAATATTTGAGGACCCTATGTAATTCATCCATTTCAATACGCCTATAAATATGCTGATTTTTTGCCTCATCAAATATGGTAGGATAACTATTTGATCCCCACATTTGATCTTCTATATGAGTTCCATTAAGAGCACTGTAGAAAGATTTAAAATATGAAACAAATTACCTTTGAATATATGTTGTAGTGTGCACCTGAGTATCATTTTCCCATCCAATGTGCCAGATAGTGTTTAGATTTATTCTATGAATTGCATACCTGTGGAATTTTTTTGTGTTTCGGTCCCCTTCTTTTAGCCATAATGCCCATCTTTTCAAATGCCATGTGACCTCCTGTATGTGTAGAATCTTCCTTTTGTTCCCCTCCATCTCCTTTATCTTTTCAATAAGTGATGGGAAGGACCTCTTTCCATGATTCTTCCGAGGCATTCCATCTCCACCATTATATGTTGTAAATCCATGTACATTGATTTTTTCTTCTAACGCTCCCAGATGCATACCTTACTTTTTAAGGACTGTATTTATTTAGGATGATATTCATAGCTGATGTATCAAGCATTGAAACCACAGAATTATAAGAGGTTTTGGTAAAATCATTGAACTCCTCATCCTCCAACCATACCTGGTTAAATTTAAAAGGAATTCCCAATTGAACTGACTCAGACCACCATTGTAATATGATGGGGAGATGGTCAGATATATAGGTTTGTTGTACCAAAGTGTGGAGGTGCCCCAAGCATTTTAGCAAATTTTCATGCACCAAAAAACAATCCAGCCTTTTTCCAATGTGAAATTCCCTAGATCTGCCATTATGCCATGTGAGAGACAACGGGTTGGGCATGATGTCCATCAAATTATTTGAAAAAAATAGTTGTTGTAGCCTATCCGTCAGAGGGTCCCTCCTCCAATGTATACCCCAACATTCTTCCATAGAAAGGGTGGCATTGAAATCTCTAGCTATGATTAAAGAACCAACCTTTAATATGTCACTAGCCTCTAGTCAATCCCAGAAAGTTGCTCTGTCCCTATATGGAGCATATAGATTTAGAAAATGGATTTGTTCTGCCTAACCACGAAGTGCCCAATTAGGAAAATGTTGGCAAAACATTTAAAAGCACTCAACGATTCCCATCGGGGATCCCAAAGTGCATTCGTCCCACCAGAAAGACCTTGAGATTCAACCACCACCATATACCATTCTGGGAACAGACGTCGAAAATATTCGAAGACTTTATCAGAAACCGTCATCATTTCTTGTAATAGAATGATACAAGGATGAACTGAGAAAAATAGTTTTTTGAGGGAGAGAAACTTATAGGAATCCCTCAGACCCCATAAGTTTAAGGATAGGCACATCATCATGGAGCCTGAGGCGCGATCTCGTCTGATCTAAGGGCCCGAGGATCATATGTAGTATGGATGGGAATATCGTGAAGATCAGAGGACTCCTAGAAGGGGAAGGATTTCATCTTCGAACGACCTCTAAAATGGAAGCTACCCTTGCCCCCTTACGATAGATAGTGATATTGAGGGCATATTTAGGGCTAATGGATGGGCGCTAGGGGTTCTGTTCCACAATGGATAGAGAGGGACGCCAAATCCATGACAGGGTTAACAAGAAGAAATTCAATGTCACTTCCAATAGAGTTATGAGGGGAAGAAAACAGAGCGTGGTCATTCGAAGGGAGGTGGGAAGAAGAAGGTTGAGGCCCTCAAGGGGAAGCCTACAAGGGGTGAACCAATTGTAGGGGACTTTCAATAAGTACATAAAGCACATGGGGATCATTAGATGTTCACTATCTGTCAATAATTTGGGTGGGATACATGGGTGGGGGAAGAGTCCTGGGAAAGAGGGGACAAAGAAGGGTAGGGCTGGGAGGATACCTTCATAAGTTCCGCAATAAGGGTCCGATCATCCTCGGGAGAGGGGAAATATGCATGGGAGGAGAGGGAGGAGAAAGAGTTTGATGAGTACTGACAATCCAAATTAATATAAGAAGACAATGGGGCAAATACATTACCCATGCTCATTCCAACCATGCATTGTTGTGACTGGGGTGTGGCTTTCGACGACCTCTCCCGCGTCCACCATCTCCATCCGCCATGTAGTGTTTCCGTGGACAACGTGCCATGAGATGTCCAGTGTGATGGCATAAAAGGCAACGAAAGGGGATTCCCAAGTATCCAACCTTTGGTGAATGTGGATCTGCTCCCATCCCAAGTCGATGTGGACCGGAAGTCCCCCAGATAAACTAAGTTTGACCAAAATACAAGCCACCCTTTTATCCCTCGCACTCAGGCATCATGGGTCAACATATATGCAACAGCCAATGGCATCTTTGATGTCCTTCGGTACCTGTCTGGTCCAAAATTCATTGAGAAAACTAGGGAGATTTACCCATATCATATTGTTATTTGGTGTGTCTCTAAGGGGATTGAACCCAATATACCATCTGTGTAGCAAAAGAAAAATTCGCCCTCACACCCAGGGAGTCTTGAGAATTTTCTCCAAATCCTCCTAGTGTAAAAAGTGGAAGCTATACCAGGAGTTCATAAGTCTACTGACTGTAGGAGTATATCCTAATAAAATCTTCCACTGTGATGAAGCCCAGTCACACATCTCATGTTCCTGTAAATCCGAGAAAACTCATCGACCCACAAGTGCACATTTTTGCAGGCTGGTAATATGCTCAAGAGTTTCGTCTACGTGACCTCCCCTATAGTTTTTCCTCGATTCTTCTTCTTCGCATGCGGTCACGTGGAAGTAATATGCAAAAAATGTACTTGTTCATTTGCATTTCAGACACGAGATGGGGGATTGTTAAACGAAGAATTATGCAAGGGAGCCAAAGGATCCAAGTGTCCCGCCACCTAACGAGCTTTTTTGTGTGCCAGTTCGACATCCAAAGTAGCTCAAATGAAAGCTTCGTGATATAAGACATTCGTTTTAAATAAATCAGGACAATCCATGGCCCGAACCACCAACTTGGATAGGAAACATCTAGATCAACAATAATGAGATAAAAAGGAATACATACCATGTACAGATCAGCAAAGTAACAACCCACTGACAGTCCCAAAAAATGGCAATAATCATCAGCAATGCATGTACCCCGAGGTATATAAGTAAATGGGAGTAAATGTAAATGTCACACCAAGATCCTCGAGGAGAGTCCCACAAAGCATCCAACCACGCTGCCACATCCAGTTTCCCAATTTGGAAAAATTAATGTAAGCGTCAGAGCACAGGGGAGAGATCTTATGTAAAAGAAATGTCATCACATCTATCAAGAGCTCAAAATGTGCAGAGTTCCCACCTACCTAGATCCCAGATCATAACTGTTCCAGGTGGATGTTAGTGGTCACCCACCTATTCCACTTGGACCCCCACCACTACCTCTTTCAGTTTTTCAGTTTCCTTAATTGTAGCACAATTTACTATTGTTGGTAGTTTTTTGGGTCCTGAACTTCTGGAGTCATTTTGAGGCCCTAAACGATGTTTTTTGGGAAAACCTGGCAAACATGAATCTTTACTTGATGTTTGCATTCCAAAGTTGTATTCCTCAAATAGATATTTCTAACGAGGTATTGTGTGCTTCAAATGAAGACCATATGCCAAAGTTATGACACTGGGAAGTTGATGTACCAATTTACCCAAACAGGGCCCATGATTTTTGTGCTTCATCTCCTAGGGTTAGGTTTTTTGATGTTTAGGGTTTTCCATTGTTTCTCAATAATAAATAGGCCTTCGAGCCTTATTGTAACACATTTCAGAGGCATGTAGTCGCCACATCTCTTCTCAGAGATAAGCTACCATTTCCCAAGCTAGTTTATTTCCATTATGTATGTAAGCATATTTCAGTGCTTTGATATTAATGAAATAAAGTTTTATTCATGTTGCATCTCTGTGTTTATGTTTATCTCTATATTTTGTCGCGTTCTTGCATAAGTCTGGATCAGTGGTATCAGAGCGGTCTGCTCTTTTTCTGTTTTTCTTTGCATGTCCCCAACAAGGTCACGGTATAAGGAGTTAGGGCTTAAACTGGTTGAACCTTTGCAAGACCAACCTTGCAAACCCCGACGACCTCCCATGGCGGAAGAAAAGAAAGACGATGGAGTAGGAGATCCCTTCAAAATATTGCTCGAAGAATCCCTCGAGCGACAAAGGAACGCAATGATGGGCAACTTTGACCAGATCCTTCGGCGAATGCCCACATGCGACACAGCTTCATTTGAAAACCACTCTGGAGGCACCACTCCCTTCAAGGTACAAGTCAACTTTGAAATTCCCATATTTGAAGGCCAGATAGATGCAGATGCCATAGATAGATAGTTAAATCTATTGGAAGGGTATCTTTCGATTCATCAATTTTTGAGTAGGAAAAATATTAATTTTGAACTCCTCAAAGTCGCCCCCCATGTCCAAGACTGGTAGGAAACCTACTGTGAGCATAAGGATGGGGGGAACCCTCACTATTTTCAGCCGCACCCACTTGGAACTCTGTCTGAGACGTCATCAAGTAGTATTACCCTATCGGGAGCTATGAAGATAAGTAAATAAAGTGGACCACACTACGACAGGGAAGGGACTAAGACGTTCTGGAGTTCACAAATAATTTTCATACCCTTAGCATGAAGTTGGGTATCAAGGATTTTGAGTGACATCTGGTACTCAAGTACCGCAGTTGTCTACACAAATACATCCAAGACGAGATGGAGTTCCTAGAAATATCCTCGCTTTGTGCTGCCTATCAATACACTATCAAGATCAAGCAGAAGTGAAGAAGTGATACTTTAGATTTGTGAATCTGAAGCAAGGGAAAGGCACCCCCAAACCGTAGAACAAAGGACAAAGTTAAGGCGGGGTGACCTAGGACAAACCGTCGAAGACGCAAGAAAGGAAAAACACCACAAAGATAAAGAAGCACATAGGGAAGTGGTGTGAGTTCCATAAGAGCCCCACTTACAACGCAAGTGAGTGTCAAGCCAAGTAGTCACTGGTGGTCGAGTTGAAGGCTTCAGAATCAGATGCATGTTCCAACTTTGAGTCAGACCCCGACAAGGGGAATGACAAAGGGAAAAAGCTTACTGATGTAGAGCCCAACACTATTGCTTCCACCACCAATATCTATAATATTGAGCCCGAACATCCAGAGGAGGGGGAGCATCTCTTCCACTCACAAATGTGGGTGAAGGGTTCGCCGCTGCAATTCATTGTCGACAACGGGAGACAGCATAACCTCATTTCAGAAGAGGTCATGAAGTAGTTAGGCCTACTGACCACACCAAACTCGCAGCCGTACGCCATCAGGTGGCTTCACCAAGGACGAGATCTTTCCGTCAACCAACAATGTCGCCTTCCATACAACATCAAGCCCTTCACGGATGAGGTATTATGTGATGTTGCTCCTCTTGAAGTTTATGATGTATGATTAGGCCAACCATACTTGTCGAAGTGTCATGCTGTATATGAGTCGAGGCCTCACACTATTATTATTTATTTGGGTAATAAGTTACACAAGACACCGGAGGTAGCCCCACCTACTCCCATCTCTTTGATCTCTGCTAAGGAATGCAGTAATGTCATATCCCAGACCGGGAAATTTGTTTTCTTTTTTATTCACTCTCAAAGTAAGGGGAAGATCGTAGCCACATCCATGGCCCCGGGGAAGGGTTCCTCCATGCAGCAAAAGCAGGTGGATACAGTCGTGGAAGAAAACAAGGACATCTTCTCCTCACCCACAGGGGTACCCTTGCACTGTCAATTCAAGCATTTGATTGCTCTGACTCCTAGGGAACCTCTACCCAATGGGCTGATATATCACCGCTCCATTCTAGAAAATGAAGAGATCAAGTGGAAAATCCAAGAGTTGCTACAAAAAGGGCACATCCAACCAAGTTCCTCGCCTTGTGGGAGCCTGATTGTACTTGTATAAAAGAAGGATGGGACCTAGAGGCTCTGCATTGATTATCAGGCACTAAACAAAATCATTGTCAGGAACAGGTATCCAATCCCACAGATTGATGACCTTCTGGACCAACTCAAGGGGGCCAAGTATTTTAGCAAGATATATCTGAAGTCTGGCTATCACCAGCTACCAATAGAGCCCACAGATGTATGGAAGACTACCTTCAAATCCAAGGAAGGCCTTTTTGAATGGTTAGTAATTCCCTTTGAGTTGACAAATGCCCCTGCTACTTTTATGAGGCTAATGGATGACATCTTGCAACCCTTCACCAACTCCTTCATGGTTGTTTATCTGGACAACATCCTCATCTTCAACAAGAGTTGGGAAGAACACTTGCAACACATTCGGCGGGTCCTTCAAACCCTTCGACAACACAAACTATGCCAACTTGGAGAAATGCACCTTTGGCATGAGCATAGCGTGCATGTGGTTCCAACTTAGATCCAAGTCATTCGAGATTGGCCAGCCCTGACCACTCTAATAGAGCTTCGTAACTTTTTGGGCCTTGCAATTTTTTTATCAAAGGTTCGTGTTGGGATTCTCCCACATCACTTGGCCTTTGAGTCAGATTACCAAGGGCGGAGCGAAAAAAAGTTTTCCTGGTCCGAGTCCCAATGTAATGCATTCGTTGAGTTCAATTACCACCTCTGCTCTGCACCAGTACTCACATTTCCAGGCTTGCAACAACATTTGAAATTGAGATAAATGCCTCCGACTATGCTATTGGTGCAGTTCTCAAACAACACGAGCATCTAGTGGCCTATCATAGTGAGATACTTTCCAATACAATTCAGAAGTATCCCACCTATCGTGTAGGCTTGTCTTCAATGGAAGCATTAAATTACAGGGAAGGAGACGGCCATCCACACCGATCACCAACCTCTTCAGTTTATACAAACATAAGGGAAGTTGCAGAATGATTGCCATCAGAAGTGGTCTACATATCTGCAACAATTCCACTTGAACATTAAATACAAAAAGGGCAGCACCAATCATGTTGCAGACTGCCTCAACCGACCCCCAGTTGCAGCACTGACTATTGTTCTCAACTCTTGTGGCCACGAGACCTCTGGATGGCCGCAACTATATAAAAATGATCCAGAGTTCACTTCCACATCCCAGATGCTAGTAGATGGCAAGCAAGTTCATGATTTCCACCTCCAGGACGCATTATTATGCTACTTGGACCACCTTTGTGTTCCTTCAAGCGAGCGGGCTAAGCTGATTTGGGAGGCGCACTACGGTCAGGTCGCAGGACACTTTGGTGTGGAGAAAACTATGGCTGTACTACAAAAGTACTTTTATTGGCCAAAACTTCGACAAGATATTGGGAAATATATCAAATCCTGCAGTGCCTGCACCATCGCCAAGCCAACCATCAAGAAGCAAGGTCTGTACACTCCTCTGCCTACTCCCAGCTAGCCTTGGGAATCCATCTCCATGGACTATATATCTGGCCTCCCTTCTACCAAGCATGGTAATGGTTGTGTATTTGTAGCCGTGGACAAATTTTCTAAGATGGCTATATTGGCGGCCTACAAGAAGAGTATCACAACAGAGGACACTGCCAAACTCTTCTTTGAACGAGTGCGGGTACATTTTGGGATCCTGTAGACCATTATATTAGATCAGGATAACAGGTTCCTGAGCACATTCTGGAAAGCCTCTGGACACTAATGGACACCAAGCTCACAAAGTCGATTGCATTCCATCCCCACACTGATGACCAGACAGAGGTCGTCAATAGGATGATAATACACATACCCCACATGTACAACTCCAAGCATCCACGAACTTGGGATGATAATATTCCCTATGTGAAACACAGTTATAACATAACTCTCCATAACTCGACTGGTCGTAGTCCCTTTCAAGTGGGCCTAGGATTTCAACCATTATGTCTGATTGATGTTGCCATGCCTCATGCGACTACAGAGACAAAATCCACACATGTATTGTCCGAGGTTGATAAAGAAATTGGATTTATTGAACGCATCCACACATCCGCTAGCAGGTTCATGACATCTTGGAGAAGTCAAATGCCAAGTACAAGAAGCGACATGATCAACATCGAGTGCCACATAAGTTTCAGGTGGGCGACAAAGTTTGGTTTCATTTGCAGAAAGAATGCCTTATCGAAGCCCATTGGAAGCTCATACCACTCTGATATGGGCCTTACACCATTACCAAGGCTATGGGAGACAATTCTTTTGAGCTCAACATTCCACCATTCCTTGCCGTGCACCCAGTGTTCAATGTGGACCTCCTTCGACCATACTTTCTAACATTACTGGACACATCAGACATTGCAGAACAACTCACACCAACAAAGCTAAACCCAGACTGCATGGAACATGCCACAACTGATCGGATCATGGACACACAGATCAAGAGCACTCGCAAATAGAAGATCCAACTATATCAGGTTGTCAAAGCTGGCCAACTCTTGCACCAAGGCAAGCAGCTCACCAAGGACCAAGTTCAAAAGAAGTTTCCCCATCTCATGGAGGCACTCAACACAATGGGGACCATTACTTCCTAAGGGGGGGGGGGACTGATCCAGGTGGATATTGGAGGCCACCTACCTATTCCACTTGGACCCCCACCACTGTTTCTTTCAATTTTCCAGTTTCCTTAATTGTAGCACAATTTACTATTTTTGGCAATTTTTTTGGGTCATGAACTTCCAGAGTCATTTTGAGGCCCAAAGCAACCCTTTTTTGGGGAAAACTAGGCAACTAAGGGCCTTTGGTTGATGTTTGCATTCGAAAATGGTAGTCCTCAGATATATATTTCTAACGAGGTATTGTGCGCGTCAAACAAAGATCGTATGCCAAAGTTACGACCTCGGGAAGTTGATGCACCAATTTACCCAAACGAGGCCCATAGTTTTTGCGCTTCATCTCCTAGGGTTAGGTTTTTGGATGTTTAGGGTTTTCCATTATTTCTTAATAATAAATAGGCCTTCGAGCCTCATTGTAACACAGTTCAGAGGCATGTAGCCGCCACATCTATTCTCAGAGATAAACTACCATCGCCCAAGCTAGTTCATTTCCATTCTTTATGTAAGCATATTCCAGTTCTTCGATATTAATGAAATGAAGTTTTATTCCTACTGCATCTCTGTGTTTTTGTTTATATCTATATTTTGTTACATTCCTGCATAAGGCCAAATCAATAACACATAATAGTCTACCTCGAAAGGAGTAAGTATGCCAACCGACCAAGAGAATGTAATAAAGACATATGTCCAATCTACATACCCAGTGAACTGATAGTTAGAAAATAAAATAAAAAACGATGTCAGAAAAAGGCAAAATCTTAGAGCAATCACCGGAGAAAGTTCCACCACCCCAGAGCAATGGAAGCCACAACCAGAGAACTGTAAATCCAACCTTCCGATGGATAAAAAAAACAGCCAACCCTCACAACAGTAACAACATCAACATCCCAAACATTTCCACCATTTATGACAACATCGAAAACCAATATCTTTGTATGATCTAGAAATATTGAAGGAGGTGATCCACTTCATTCACAGTAGGGAGAAACTCGTCATTTCCAGGCATGCACCAGGTTCAATGTCAGAGCCAGAGAAAACAAACTTAATACGGTCTATCCAAAAGGACATTGGTCCTCTGACGATATACCCACAAATGTTCAATAGTGATGAGATACAATATGTAAAGTGCATAGAGGAAAAGGACAACAATTTGAAAAAGCTCCGAGACAAAGAAGATTGTCATCCGAGAAAGGAGAGAAACTAAAAACATGTCTAGTTCCCGTTCAGAAGTGAGAAGACCCCTCAAACAAAAATTCCAACCTAGCGGCCCAAAAAATACTAACAAATATACCAACACCCTAGACAGGAACCAATAATTCTAGATAGACTCGAGCCTCGACCACAAAGTGAGGAGAAACTTATGCAACCTATGCCACACTTCTCTTGGCACACACCCAATAAGCATAGACAAGAGAGCACAACAAACTTTGAAATTCACATGAGATAGAGCTTAAAACTCCTTTTCAACAATGCTCTTCCAAATGTAGAAAGAAGAAAGAAAGAAATTATTTTAACGTCCACAAGGCTAAAGATAACCTCGTAAGTTATTTGCTGGTAAGTTACTGGTATCTAACGTCACCTGTGTTACCAACCTTTTACACCTTAGAATAAAGTAAAATTGCTCTTTTACATAGATTATGGCTCCCTAACATTGTGTCACTATTAAAAGTGTAAACCCTAATGCTAATGCCATAGCCTCTTGGGGAATATTAAATGTGAAGACATATGTCACAATTATCTTGGGGAATATTAAATGTGGAGACATATGTCACAATTATCCAAGTATGTAACATTGAATGCATAATCTTTATAGTATTATTTGAAATTAATTAAAAATCACAAGATTATTTTTTTTATTAAGATCCATATTAATTTTTTAAGTTCACACTAAATAATTTCACATTTTCTTTATAAATATAATTGATATAATAAATTCCTATAACAAACCTTATAAATATAATTGATATAATAAATTCCTATGACAAACATTATAACAAAATTTACACTGTAAAATTCCATCCAACTTTACCTTAATATCGTCACATTGCTGATACCGTCAAACTTTTCCTTAATACATTCGCACTGTTCTCCGTCTTTAGTATTAACATCCATGATTAGTTTTTTATTTCACATTTTCTAAGAATATATAATTGGTATAATAGAATTTACATTTGTAAAGTCCCATCAAACTTTACTATAATATCGTCACATTGTTATCATTTTGACCGCTTAATACCTTTGCTTCCTCCCTCTCACGTGTGTTCAAGTAGATAAGTGTAAAAAGCGAGTGAAATTTCTCGTCCATGCAAGATTATAGGAATGAGGAGCTGAAAGACCATTACGTGTTTTGGGGCAGAACTCCTGATTATTTGTGGATAGAATAAGGTACAATCCTACTAAGGTTCGTGTTTTTTTCTTCGTTGCTCTCCATTTCATTCATCGCAGGCAAACTCCTAGGTGCTTCAGAGTCTTAGAGTAACGAACTGCCTGAATTAGTTGCACATAATTACTTGCTAGGAATGCAGACAGTATACACAGCACATATGTTTGCACCAACTTGTAATTCAGTTAGGATTTCACATCAAATTCCTTAAAATTAATATCCATTAACTGTATAAGCATTAAATATGGAAGTTTCAATTTTATATTTCGTTGCCCCAATTGGTCTGACATACGTGGCAATGGTAGATTCTTAACTACCATTTATGGCAAATATGGCATAACATTTTATTGCTTAGCATTGGCAACTGGGGATTTTCGCTTCCAGGCTCCACCCTTATCAACCATGACGCTCTCTAAAAATCCTAACTGCTCCCATGATATGCCCATGGATAGAATGGTTTCAACTTCTACCTATGCCTTTAGATAAGATAATGTGCGACATATAACCACGAAAGCAGGTCAATAAGACTAGGATGTATATCCAGTGTGAACAATGAGGGGGTGCGAAAGCAACTTCTATATCAATGCTGAAAGGCTGAAAGCAACAAGACCGTAAAAAAAAAATGCATAACTAAGTGTTTAGCTAAGCTATACCCTAGCAGTGTAAGTATAAGTGAAGCAATACAATAGAGAGGCTTGAGATTGGAGATTCTGGCGTTGATTGACAGAGAGAGAAAGAGTATGTTAGGGCTTGCTAGTCTTGATGGTTGAGGGTGAGGGAAATTGAGGTATAGGCTGGTTGCTCGAGTCATTGATCGTTGTGAAAAGACTGATGCAATGGTGGATGATGTCTTCCGAGAGTTGACCAGGGTTGAGGGGACCCCAGTGTATGATCCTAGGGGGTGCATAATAGTGAGGTTGCCACACTTTCCTACCATCCCATGTTTAAGGAAAGAAACTCCAGATAGACCCCCGACTTGTTGGCTGAATCTTGGGAGGCAGTTTGGTGGGAATAAGGCAACCTACTTCAGATCCTTCTAGAGTTGGTCCATCTGTCAAGTTTGGTGGTGCACACTGCATGGTATGTCGTCTGTTAGGACAACTCCTCGTAGGGCTTGAAGACGTCAGTTGGCCACTTGGGAGGTGATTGAGGTCTCACTAATTTGTGGTTTGAGGTTTCTTGACATTTAGGTGGTCACTTATTGCTCCTAAGTCCTGATTGAATGGGGCAACTTGGAAATATGAGGTGATCATCTTAGTGGTCTCCAAATGGGGCGGGGCAAGCAAAACTGAGGTCTTTGATTGATTATTTTTCTCACTAGGAGAGCAAGGCAATTTTTATTGTGATGTCAGACGAAGTTGGAGAGAGAACTCAATTCATGGTGTAGGTAGTAGTAATGATCTTTGATTGCGTAATAGAAGGGGCATTTAAAGATGAGATACATGTCCATCTCAAGCTTTTGTGACAGATTTAGGAAATCTTGTTTGGCCATTGGATATGATGGTGGGTTTCTATTTGGAGTTTGTAGGAGCCCACCTGAAAGTATCCAAAGGGGATATTGAGTGATTGCATCTAGTGTGAACATATGTAAAGGGGATGGATAAGATAATGTCACACGACTATAAGAAGTGCTCCAAATAGAAAACCATCTTTGAGCCTAAGTGAATGTGTGGTTGAAATAACCTAGAGGTAAAATTTGTAGATGTCCACTCTAATGGTTTGATTTATCCTATATAGTTGGCAAGAGGTTGCTTATTGAAAAAGTAGTTGAGAGCAGGTAGATGGACAAGGAGATGGCGACCAATTGGAGGAGCTGAGTTGTCTCCTATTACCAACTGTTAGTTTTTCTTAGGTCTATATTGTTCTTTGTTTTAGATAATTGCATTTCATCATTTACACACTGAATTCACCCCACAACATTATAACATTATTCAACAACATATGCAACTATATAGAAAGAACAATATCATCATCAATGTAGCGATATAGAAAGGAACAATAGAAGAAAAGCATTCATACATAGAGACACCAAGATTGGTCGAAGACTAGGGCAAAACCCCACAATGGGGAAAGCCCTTTCAAATTCTTCTTCTTATTAGATTGTCATTGAATGTTTCAGCAAAGAGAGAGTACAATGATCCATATCTTCAACCACAAAACTATCCAACAAAATCAACTAAACAACATCCAAGAGATGAACCCAACAATGCTAATAATCAAAACCTTGATTCAGAAGCCTGCGATCAACTGTCGTCAACTGTCAGGATTTGCTGTCAACTGAAAAATGAAACCCTAGGTTCCAACTACACTCATAGGCTTGCGTGCCTGTGGTTGCAACCAAAAATATCCTGAAGCATCCCTGCGATTTAGAACCAAAAACCCTAATCATACGTGCGAGCTTCAAACCTTGCAATTTCGGACCTATGCGAACCAACTTCCGTGAACCAACCTCACACTTCTGCGAGCCAAAACAACTAAAGAAGAATGATTGATTGATCTCCAAATGAGACTCACTTGACTTGTATTTACAACCATCCAAAGGTGTCCAATTTCACTCTTGTGTTGACCTGTCCTTTTTTGCACATGGGGGTTTCCATATTGAAATATATTTTTCCTTAAGCAAATTAAATTCTTCCAAGGGCTAGTAGGGGTCTTCCTTGACGAGGAAGATTGTCCAAAGGAGGGAATTTGTCCTTGAGCTGCCAAAATTAACACCAACCCTATACACACTTAGTGGGACTGTATTGCGGGAATTTTTTACTTATTAAAAAATCCTATAAAAACCTAATACAATTCTACGAGACTCAAGATAATGTCTAGTATGGTATTATATATTGACTCTAGACTTATAAAACACACACAAAGCCTAGTTATTAAGACATACTCTAGCTTTGGAGGGTGTGAGTGAAAAAACTCAATTAATTATTTATTGCTAAAAAGCAAAAAATATTAATTAAGTGAAAAAAACACTCTAAAGCAACTTCCTTAGTAACTAGGTCCCAAGGGGCTAAGCATTTTATATAAGTTTATCATGCTAGTGACAGTTTTTACAATTCCCCCGTAAGGCACAAAAATTGCATAGAGAAATAAGAGAGAAGAAGAAGGGGCAAAATTGCCTTGTATGACTTATGGACTTGAAAATTTGACTGTTGCCTTGCCCAACTTTGATGTTCTTCTTCCTATCTTTGCTAGGTATATCTGGCACATAACACTTCACATTAAGAAAAACCCTTGGCTTTCATATTCCTTTATAAGATTTTCAACTAGGCTCCTAAGGGGAATTTTGTTAGTTTTTGATGGATATGGTAGCATCAGATAGGTGTTCTAGTCTCTAAGGTGTCAGAGAGGCTAAGGAACACAAGGACTCCAAAACCCAGAAAAGGTTTCAAGAGAAAACACTTAGAAACCTCTCAATTAAATTAATTGATCAATAATTAAAAAGTTCCTAAGTCTAACTTAGGAAAATTGATTAATTAATGGGTATTAATTGAGAAAATCGATTTTGCTCTAGAGACTTCCGGAAAAGTGATTTGACGGAGTCTAAGATGATCTGAGCCATCGATCATGATTAGATCTTGGTCATTGATGCTCTAGCAAGAGATTATAAGAGCAAGTCAAAGGGGCTTGGAGAAGAGACAGTTTACAATTTGTGAGCAAGGTAGTTCGAATTCCCCAGTATGCAGTATTTAGTGAGGGCATAGTTCGAGCCAGGGAAGAGCATTGGAGAAAGGGAGTAGCAGAGATTTGGAGTAGCAAGATTCCGGAGAGATTCCCTGTGATTTTCTAGTGTCAAAGAGACAAGAGAAGGGGGGTTGAATTATTTGCAAAGAGAGCTGCTACAGCTAGTGCGAATAGCCAGAAACCCCAATCCGAGCCGCCAAAAGAGACTTGTTTTAGTTACCAAGTGCCAAATCAGTTTCCTGAAAGCAAAGCGAATTCCCTCCAGAGGTAGAGGGAGGCAAGACGTCTCAATTAGAGACAGTTTTGGGGCTGTGCAGATTTATTCTGGGCAGCAGTGTGCATTTCTGAAGGAAATGCAAATCCCAAGAGGAGTGCGAGTTTCCGGGATAGAGGCTAGATCGGTTGTAGAGGGAGACCAGGGTCTCTCCAAACTATTTTGCTAGTAGATTGCCAGAGGTTTGCCAATTAGGCAACTAGTTGTAATATTTCTCTCAAATTGCTACATAATAATAAAACCCTAATCTGCTGCACCGATTTTCCCTTCAGGGTTTTTCCAGAGACAATTGTCCAAAAACAATGGTGTAATTTTTTATTGTGTGCATCTATTACTCAATTCCTATTTTATTTCTGCAGTGTATTTTTTTATTGGTGAAGAATTGCAGTGTGAATTATTCGCTATTTGCTGTTAATAATTTAGTAGAAGACAAATAAACTGTTAAAGTTAGGAGAATAGTATCGAGTTATTGCAGTTCAAGGAATTTTCACAAATCTCCCAAATCCAACAATGAGAAACAAGTGAGCAGCCTCTAGATCAACCTCTTATAATAAAATACTAATAAAGTGGATTCTAGATTCACAACATCCTCCAAGAAGAATTGGTATTTTGCCATGTGTCATTCCTAGGATAAAAAACATTCCTTCTTGGAATGGCTATTCCTTCCAAAAGTCTGGTTAAGCAACCTGGTTTGACCTTCTCTCAGCTGGACAACCTCCTAAGGCGGGCCTCTTTCTTTGGAAATATATTAATACGAGACTTGGGACCACCAAAGATGCTTCAATGAAGGGGTAAATCTGCTATGTCTCAAGTGAAACCATATCATTAAAGGTGATCCTCATATGATATAACCTTTTCGTCCTTAAATACTGCTGCGACAGCTCCTTTACATATCCTTCATGTTGGATGCCCCTTGACCAAGTTAACCAACTCCCTCAAATCATGGACCTAGCATAATCATCAGTGCAAGAAGCACCTCAAAGCATGTGCATAGGACAACTCTTAGGATGGAACACTGCACCCTTTGTATATGTGCTATATATGCCTCGGATACCTCTTCAAGCGTGGGTATCCTCCTTAAATTACTCAGGAAACTGTTATATAGCCTGCCTTAAAATACACTTGTTGACCATGTCAAAATGCAACGTTTTTTACGCCACTAGTCTCCTGGGAACACTCTTCTAGGTAACTGCTTAATATCCTCTTCCTTTAACCCTTTTCTGTTCACAAAATATGCAATAAATCCCTCCTAAATGGGAGTGCTCCTTTCACTAGTCAACAGTCACACCTTAACAACTTTAAGAAGTGAGGTATTCCCTTAAATAGGCTTTGATTACTCTTTAAAACTTCTCTGCTACATGCTTTTATTGCTGGTGTAACCCATGAACTGTCTTGAGTATGCTGGCTGCTGTGTGAAGGATCCAAACTAGGTCCAGGGACGATCTCCAAACAGTATTAATTTCTTCTCTTGACCAGATTGTAAAATGTTCTGAATTTTTGGAATTTACAGCAGGTATATTGCTTGAAACACCAATAAAGTAGACCCATATTTTCAATAAGCACTAGAACCCTTCAGCATGGAAGTAGCTGCATTGTTAAAAGAGACGTATTTTGGCAGCAAACCTTCTTTCTGTATTCACCATCGCTGTGTCACATGCATTCCCAAGCTAAGCTTGTTTACATGGGGGTTCTCACTCAGTCTTTCCGGAAAACCTTTTGTTGCAGCACTTTCATTAGCCATAGGTGTAGTTTACAGTCCAACCATGAGCAGCTCCAGGGTAAGCTTTTTATCAAAGCTGCCTACATCTCATTCTGTAACTGAAATGCTCTACAAGCTCAGGTAGAGTAACCTTGTCAATTTCAGTGTTTGCAAGTGGTGACCTAAGCCCTGAATTCCATTAAATGTTCTTAAAGAGACATGCTCCAGTTATCTCCCCCTTTGATCCATGATATTCATTGTGACCTTAGATGTTTCTTCCGTTGGTTTAGTTAACATGCTTCTAGCCAAAATTTTGCAGAAATCAGTTAGTACAGGATGATCATCAACTTGTATGCATGACAATATTCCTCTATTCTTCCACTTGATTAGATGGAGGTGCATGCAATTCTTGAGATTCCAAGTATTGAAGAGCTTTCAATTTGTCAATCTGATCAAGATGTAAAAAAGCACCATACACTGATTCTGTGTCCAGACTCCAGCTTATTGACCATGTCCCTCCACAATGATTCAAATGCAATTGATTTTCTTCTTGAAGGATAATGCTCACTTGGATTCTTATTTCCCTTGTGTGCTGGAAATGTTTTACCATCTAGAAACTCAAAATGCATGGGCATTTTTGAGAGGTAATGTGCCCAACAACATTGGCAACAACCAGTTGAGCGAATCACTTGTGCTATTTGCATGCAAATTTGGCAAAACAAACACATCTCTTTCTGTTACACATGAAAGATGATTACATTACCAAAAATCAATTTCTTACAAGCTGGAAATGCAAAATCCAAGCAACAAATCAACTTCTCCCAATCTTACAATACAAAGCCAACAGCTTCTCTCAAGCTCATGAAGCAAAACAAACACATAGCAAGCCCTAGATATTGCAACCTTTTCTCACATTGCTCTAGTTCTCATTCAACAAGCTAATAATGTTATGAAGTGATGTGCTTCTATTTCATTTTAGAAGGAAGAGAATGAGTCAATCACAATTAAGGTAAAACCCTAACCCTAGACTAGATCCACAAGTGCAGCACTCTACATGCCCTAAGTAGGTAAGTTGATACTCACAAATGCCAACTATACTCTGCATTTTTTATGCACCCAAAAGATCCAACTTGCCCACCCCACATCTTTCAATGCCACACTACATACTTTTATGCGAAAAGTGCACCCTCCTAAGCCAACTGACAGAATAGATAAAATGTGGGCTACGATGCAAAATGCCCTCATGAAACTCTCTCTTATTGATGCACCCACTTACAACAAGTGTCAAACACACTTCAAGCAACAAGTAAACTAACATCTTTCTCCTATTTTCCTTCAGGACACTAAAGCCCAAAACTACTGCACAATAAGCAAGACATCTTGATACAAGTCATGCCTGATGACAAAATGAGGAAGATTTGGGTATGCTTTTCTAAATAGAACCTGTGGGTACCCTTCTAGCCAATATACACCCATTAGCTAGATTGCCCTGCATGGACCCTTCTGTCATGAAGCATGGCTGTCATGCACTGCCGATTGGGGGCCATCGATCAAATTTTATCACCAGAAGTGGGGTGCTGTTGTCAAGAAGAGTGGCACCACCTCTCAGTTTCTTTCTATATCGTTATTTATTGTCCTAACTCTTAAGTACAATAGTTACAATCTTGTGCATCAATCAATTACTTAATTGCTTGCTTTTTTGCGTTGAGCTCTGGGCTCTAACAAGGAATGGTTACATGCCATATTTTAGTCCATGGCAATATGTTTCTGGAGCATGTGAAACCTTACTTCCATGCCGATATGATGCTGTGGTCATTTCAAATAATGTACTTGTGCTGACATTTGCAGAGATTGAGAATATATTATTAGGAAATGCCTTTCTTTTATATATCCTATCCTTGAAATGAACTAAATTTCTTTACTTTATCCCAGGCAACAGTTTTGTCAGTCTTATGTGTTACTGTGCAGAGGATTCACATCATCCATGGCGGTGATATTTGGAGGCCCAACATTCCATACAGTTGCCTCGTTGACACAATATACTAATAGATGTCTGCAGTCTAGGTAATATAATCTCTTCCATTATCTATTTTCTTTTTCTATGGGGGAATCAGAACTTATTCTCTAGTTTGATTGCCATGTTCTTCCAGTTTTCTTGTTTTCCTTTCCCCTCTAATAATGAGTTGAGCTCTGAAGCTACACAGGATTTATAATTACATCCACATGCAAACAAATGATAGAAATAATATCTCGTAGTGTGTATAATGAGTTTTTCTGGTGCATGCAAATTTTACCATCAATTTACTTGTATTTCTTGACTAATGGCCACATAAGGTAATCAGAACATTTTACTTTGTGCTATTGACTTTTGTTTCCATCCTCAGAATGACATTTTCTTTTCTTATGCATATTATGAGGAGCCTGGCTGGATGGCCTGAACATACTGCAAAAAGCTAACAATTGTACTGTATAAGTATTTTGGTTTTTCTGTCAAGAATGTTTATGACCTGTGACAGTGAGATGTTCTTCCCTTGTGGTTTTTTCATATGCCCATTTGTGCGTATCGGAAAATGAATCTGGGACATGTATTATCTTCTTGAAGATAAAAATAGAATATCATAACTTCACCAGCAGCCAAGGTGGCCTGAATTGTTTCTCTATTCATGAGAGAGATACTAACATGTGTATTGTGCAGATGCCATATGTTGTCACTTCTGTCCCGGAGTATCATGAAGCACAGATTTCAAAGTCACAAATATCTTGAATATGGGACAAGTCTAGAGCATTATGTAGTAAGGCCATGGGCCTCTTCTGATGAAAACGGTGTCACTGAAACACCTCTTAATTCAGACTCTGTTATCAACAAAACAAGTGACAAGAAAGCCAAAGGTATGCATGCTATTCCACCTATTTTTTCACTGTAATTCAGTAGTTTATTATTTCTCTTTATATGTACTGAATATTCTATTTGTTTTGTCAATTAATCTTTTCACATAGTCATGTCTTCATCATTGCATGCAAAATTCAAGAACCAGCTCACTCTATCAATTTACCTTTGCAAGGAATAAACTTTGATGCCCACTGCTATATTCAGGCTTTTAACACAACCATTCTCCTGTTTGGCCCCATTCAATGACTATCAGGGCTCTCTCCTTAGTAGTTGTTAGTTTTTGGTAGCAGCGGACATGTGTTCTAGTCTCTATGGTGTCTAAGAGGCTAAGGAACACATGATCTCCAAAACCCAAAAAAGTTTTGCAAGAAAAGCCTTCGAAACACCACGATTAGATTAATCAACCAATAATTAAATATTTACTAAGTCTAACTTAGGAAAACTGGTTAATTAAATCAGATTAATTGAGGGAAATCGATTTTGCTCTAGAGACTTCCAAAAAAGTCACTTGATGGGGTCAAGATGATCTTAGCCATCAATTGAGATGTGATCATGGCCATTGGTTGCCCAACAAAAGATTATAAGAGCAAGTCGATGGGGTTTGGAGAAGAAACGAGACTGTTGAGACACTGAGGGAGGTAGTCTGAATTGGCCAGTTGTAGAGGGCAAGGCGCAGTTCCATCCAAAGAGAGTCAGCAACGGGGTTTTTAGCAGTGAGAATTTTTGGAGAAATTCTCAAGAGGTTTCCAACATTCTAGTGTCAGGGAAGGAGGCTGAGATTTCCAGCAGAGGAGGCTGATTCAGCTAGTGTGAGTTGCTAGTTAGATAGTGAGAGTTGCCTAGAGGAGCTCGTTTCAGTTTGTCAGTGTCATATCTATCACTCGGAGACAAAGGGTGTGAGTTAGAGGAGTCGCTGGAGGCAAAACGACTTGTAGGGAGGCATTCTCAGAGGTTGTACGAATTAATCTGAGTAGGCAGTGCGCATTCTGGGCAGACAGTGCAAGTGCGAAAGAGGAGTGCGAGTGGCTTGGAGGAGGTCAAATCAATTTGTTGGAGGGAAAAGGAATTTCCCAGCAATTTTTCCAGTGAGATAAAATTACCAAAAGCTTTACCAGTAATTAGGCAACCAATTGTAATTCTCCATTTTGCTAAAGAATAATATAAACCCTCATCTGCTGCACTGGTTTTCCCTTCGGGGTTTTTCCTGGGACAATTGTCCAAAAATAACAATGTCAAAATTATTGTGTGTTTGCGTTATTTTCTCAATTCTAGTGTTCTATTTTCCACAATGTTTTTATGTGTGAAGAATTGTAGTGTGAGTTATTCAATATTGGCATTAATAATTAACATACGACAAGTAAATTGCATAAGTTAGGAGAATAATATCTAGTTGTTGCAATTTGTAGAAATTTCAAGGCTGTCTGTTGCTTTCTATTGATATTTGTTTGATAAGATTTAGTGAAACTATGTGGTGACTTTGTTTAATATAGCCCCCCTTTATGAAAATATTGCTGCTACGATTGGAAGAGAATACTCAGATCAACATGGAACACATCCCTGCACATGCAATAATTTGCATCACAAGGGAAAAAACTACTTAGAAGCTGGATGATTTAGGATATTGGCCTATGGAAGGTCACCTTGTATAAAGTTATTGCAGGATGCCACCACACCATATTGGAATTTGGACCAAACTTTCCTATGAGGTTTATGGACTAGCATTTCATCTGGACATGGGTGCACCCATTTTTATTCATCAATTCACATATTCTCTCTCTAAATTATTGCACATTTCTCCTTCAATTAAGAAAATCTGGAAATTGGAATGAGTTCTCACTTGTAACATTGAAAGCCATAACTTTCGCATATGATGTTGAAAGTATGTCTTCTGGCACATGACTTTGGGGGTCCCACAAAAAGATCTATGCACTGGCACAAACAAATGTCAAATATTGATTCTGGTTTTGCTAATGCAAGATAAAGCCCTCATTGTATTGAACGGGTTACTCTTTCAGGTTTCAAAACAATATCAATTGCATCAAGGCACCATACCTTTCAGTAGTTTACCACCTTTCAGGTCCAAGACTGTGTTATTTTTACTGAATGAATAATGGCATTGAACATCAAGTGGCACTATCCTTGTGTGACTTTTGCTACATTAGAGGTTTATTGATGGGCATGTGCTAATTTTGGGTATGTTCTATGATTAGAGCAATTTATTTCAATTTTCACAGTTAGCTCAATATCTTTTCTAGATTAGCAATCACATCAACATTAAAGTAAACTGCAGATAGAACATAAACATAAATCACTGAAGACAAGCCAAAACAAGAGGACACAAGATGTGGTGCTAGCTAGGGACAAACCCCAATGTGGGGAAACCCTTGATCAATTCTTCTTATATGTTCTTCAATAGTTCAACAGAGAGAGAGAGAGAGAGAGAGAGAGAGTACATTTACAACAGAAGTCAACACTTTGACTTATCTAGATAAGAGCATAGATCATCTCTAAGAAGTAGATACATGAGATCAGTTGAAGACATGTTGCTTCAACTGATTCTCCAAGGTGACTCCTTCACCTATCATTGTGCTGAATCTCGTCATCATGCTGCACCTCACCGTGCTGCACCCATCATCACTATGTTGCATCTCATCATGGTTCACCAATCATGACTGTACCATGTACTTGCTGCACCAAGCATCATTGTTGTCCCAAGTACTATTGCTGCACCTAGCTGCACCATGTACTCGCTGCACCTTGTTGTTGCTGCTATCCCATGGTGCCACTGTTGCACAGTGTCATTGCTGTCCCATCATAGTTCTGTCCCAACATGCTGTTGTCCCATCAATGTCATTGCTGTCCCATCATAGTTCTGTCCCAACATGCTGCTGTCCCAAAAGCTGATCATGTTGCCACATAGCTGTCCCAAGTGGTATGCTGAACCATGTTGACACACAGCGTGTCTCATTTGCTTACAGCACCATGCTTGCCTTTGCTGTCCCATTTACTATACAACTGTCCCTTGCCACTGCTGCCTAGATATATAGGTGTGGCTGCTATCCCTAACAGTGATGCTATACCTTGCTGCTGTCCCCTTAGCCTTGCCATACCTGTTGTTGTCCCATGTGTCTTAGCAGCACCATGTAGCCCAACTGTCCCATTTATTAGCATTGCTGTCCTGGGCATGTTTGAGTCCTCAAACTCTCATGCTGTCCTTGTTTTGAGGGTCACCTACAACCCACCTTTTCAGCCGTATTAGGCCTACATCTAGGGCACTGTAGGTTAGTGTTAGGGCTCCCTTTAGACTGCGTTAGGGCTGCCTTTAGACAACGTTTAGGGCTGCCCTTTAGACAACGTTTAGGGCTGCTCTTAGACTGCGTTTAGGGTTGCCTTTTGGACAGCGTTAGGGCCTCTCTTTGCTGTGATAAGATTCCTCCAAGACTGCAGCTAGGGCATGCTTCCTTGACAACATTTTTGACTTCTTCTTTGATAGCGTCTTTGACTTCTTATTTGACGACGTCTAGGGCTAGGGCATCTCCTCTAGGGCAGCTCCCTTAGTCTTCTTTCCTCCAACGTCTAGGTCTTCCACTCCTAGATTTCTCTTCCACTAAAACCGAAGACAAGTGGAGAGAAATCAAGATAGAAGTGTGTGTGAGAAATGACTCTCAAGTTATCTCCTTTTATACTAAAACGTTGAGCACATGTGGGGTTTATTTGGTTGCTGGCCGACCTTGACGAATTGTCTTATAACACAAATAAATTCATAACTCCATAAATACTTATCGGAATCGGATGATCTTTAGATCAATCCTACACTTCTCAATGAGAGGGATCCAAGAAAAATATCAGCTGCCATAAATAAAATGACCACTTGGAGTTTGGCCCTAGTTGCCAATTTTAACACTCCCTCTCAACTAGGGAGAATTCCATCCGCTGATCCATATGTCCGACTGTACTATCTCTGGCATCAGTGCTCTGCACTGTTCTGCTCTGCTCTGCTGAACCATGAAGAAGAAGAATTGATCGAGAATGTCTCATACCATTCTCTACTGACCCAAAGTCAGTTTTATTGATCCCAGATCAATATCACAAGAGAGTGTCTCAAACCACTCATATTGATCCCAGATCAGTTTCATTGATCCCAGATCAATGGAGGTCATCCTAGCATAGGGAGTACGGTAGATACAACGATGCGTTGATCGATAGTACTACTATGGTCCCTGATCCCATTTCCCTGCTCATTGGCCAGATGAGAGGTACTTCCCATGAGTCCCAGACTGCATGGGTAGGATGCCTCAACAGGAGAACCATTCATCCTGTCCCTAAGTCGCCTCGGGGTATCACAGGGGAAGGCTGAGCCATTCACCCTGTACACAACGCACCATTAGGGGAGGGTGAGTTGCCCTATGGTCGCGTGTTGCTCCAGTAAGTACACCAAGCCCCCTGGAGCTCCCAGAGCTCAATGCATGCAACATGCAAGATCCTTATAAGAAGGTCTCTACACGACTCCAAGTCGTTCGGGAAAGTCACAAATTGGACGGTTCCCTGGGGCTTTGACAAAATGTCTGCGACCTGTACATTAGTCTCAATGCGATGGAGCATCCTCGCTCATCGATGTACCATATCCCAGATAAGGTAGTATCTGATGTCTATCTGCTGGAGCAATCATAGAATACATGATTCCTCAACAATCGAATCCCCCCTGGTTTTCACAGAGGATCATGGTGGTATTCATCATGTGTACAAACAGCTCGCTGAAGAGCTTCCACAACCAGTCAGCTACACACAAGATCATACTCATAGCTATGTATTTGGTCTCAGCGGTGCTTATAGCAATTGACTTCTGCTTCCTGCTCATCTAGGATATCGACAGAACCCAAAGAGAACTAGTGCTCGGAAGTGCTCTTGCAATCCTCCATACTGTCTGCCCAATCAGTATTCAAATAATCATGCAACTTCATATTTTCGGAATCTATGAGAGATTGTGCCTCAAAGACATCTTAGAAGATTCTTGGCACCAATCCAATGAGGCTCAACCATATATGAGCTCATCATACTAACTGCAAATCATATGTCCGGATGGAAGTTCACCAAGAACATCAACGAGAATGAGTTTAAGAAACTTAGAGGCATTTCCCAAATCTGGTCTGGCATCACTACCATATAACTTCTGAAAGTTAAGGTCCTCGAGGTAGTCATGGGCTTGCAGTTTACCATTCCACATCTGGAATCCAACTCCCTCTTACTTCTACAAATGAGAGGGTCTGCACCTGTCAGAAATAGGTCATCCTCCAAAGGTGCCGGTATGAGCGGCCTATCATCCACAACCTTCGAGCAATGGTTTGGATCGGCTTCACTCCTAGTGAGTCTCAGCTTCATCAGACAACTATCAATCCTCTCATACTATGCCCGAGGTGTTTTGCTTCAAGCCATAAAGGGCTTTCTTCCACCTGCATACATGAGATTCCTGATTATGAATATCAAACCCCTCAGGTTGTTCCAAACCTGTGGACCTGCTACATGAGGGGAATGGTCCCCTTGTAAGGTTTTCCTTCGGTACATCTCATACATGTACCTTCATGCTCTTTTTGAATTTAGGCATCCCTATCACCATCTGACTCACATCGGGTAGGGCCCCATAATAAGTAGACCTCCGGTGCTATAGATGAGATGTGTCAACTGACATGGTCCCCAATGGACCATCTTGCAACTTGATACAAATTGCCAACCATGGACCCATGAGTAAAAACATCTTTGAAAATTCTATTTTCAAACACGTACCTTTCCATCGATGAATGCCACCCTGAAACCTTTGACTTCCATTGCTGAAATGGAAACCAGATTCTTCTTGCGATCAGGTACATAAAAGAGATTCTGTAAATGAATCGAGTTACCCTTATTCAATTGAGAGGTAACATTCCCTACACCCTTTCCGGGATAGGTGGCATTGACGCCAAGTATAATCCCACGAGTGTTTCCATATCTACCAAATTAGAGAGAGCACCCTCCTATCCGATGAAGTGCCTTGAAGCACTACAATCAATAAGCCAGATTCCCAAAGAGTCTAGAGGAGAGGGCCAATATAAGATAATGTTTCTTTATTTTATCAGAAACAACATTTTATTCTTCATACATGGGGTTCCTTGCTTTCTTTGAAGAGTCGGCTATTTCCTTGATGACCTGCATTACCTGTCATTCCTTCGATCATTGAAGATGTCCCTAGAATGATTGTTATCTTCATCAAGTGATGTGTCCCTGCCATTTGGACACTCCTTCGCATAATGGTTGAACTTATTACAAACAAGGCATCTGCCTTTCCTTCCACCCTTAGATCCGTACTTCCCATTGAAGTGATCTTTAGGTAGGCCACCAGAAGCTTTCGCTGCGTCATTCTGATAATGTTCTCTACTTCGACTTCACCTTTGGTGAATTAGAAGAGGGATGATGAACCCATTGAGCCTTTTGTCATTTCCAAACTGTCTTCGGTGATTTCTCTTTCACTCTTGCTTGGGCTTTGTCTTCACCTCAACTCCGATACCATGTTAATTTTAGGTATGTTTTATGCTTAGAGCAATTTATTTCAATTTTCACAGTTAGCTCAATATCTTTTCCAGATTAGCAATCACATCAACATTAAAGTAAACTGCAGATAGAACATAAACATAAATCGTTGAAGGCAAGCCAAGACAAGAGGACACAAGATGTGGCGCTAGCCAGGACAAACCCCAATGTGGGGAACCCTTGATCAATTCCTCTTATGTGTTCTTCAATAGTTCAACAGAGAGAGAGAGAGAGATAGTACATTTACAACAGAAGTCAACACTTTGACTTATCTAGATAAGAGCATAGATCATCTCTAAGAAGATGATACATGAGATTAGTTGAAGACATGCTGTTTCAACTGATTCTCCAAGGTGATTCCTTCACCTATCATTGTGTTGAATCTCGTCATCATGCTGCACCTCACCGCGCTGCACCATGCTGCACCAATCATCTCTATGTTGCATCTCATCATGCTTCACCAATCATGACTGTACCATGTACTCGCTGCACCAAGCATCATTGTTGTCCCAAGTACTATTGCTGCACCTAGCTGCACCATGTACTTGCTGCACCTTGCTGTTGCTGCTATCTCTTTGTGCCACTGTTGCACAGTGTCATTACTGTCCCATCATAGTTCTGTTCCAACATGTTGTTGTCCCATCAATGTCATTGCTGTCCCATCATAGTTCTGTCCCAACATGCTGCTATCCCATTATTGTTCTGAAGCTAATCATGTTGCCACACAACTGTCCCAAGTGGTATGCTGACCATGTTGACACACAACATGTCTCATGTGCTTGCAGCACCATGCTTGCCTTTGCTGTGGGGTTTACTATATAGTTGTCTCTTGCCACTGCTGCCTAAATATATAGGTGTAGCTGCTGTCCCTAACAGTCATGCTATACCTTGTTGCTGTCCCCTTGTTGCCATCCCCTTAGCCTTGCCATACCTGCTGCTATCCCATGTGTCTTAGCAGCATCATGTAGCCCAACTGTCCCATTTATTAGCATTGCTGTCCTGGGCATGTTTGAGTCCTCAAACTCTCATGTTGTCCCTATTTTGAGGGTCACCTACAACCCACCTTTTCAGCCGTATTAGGTCTGCATCTAGGGCACCGTAGGTTAGCGTTAGGGATCCCTTTAGACTGCATTAGGGCTGCCTTTAGAAAGCGTTTAGGGCTTCCCTTTTGACAGCGTTTAGGGCTGCTCTTAGATTGCGTTTAGGGCTTCCTTTTGGACAATGTTAGGGCCTCTCTTTTCTGTGATAAGATTCCTCCAAGACTATGGCTAGGGCATGCTTCCATGACAACGTTTTTGACTTCTTCTTTGGCAATGTCTTTGACTTCTTCTTTGACAACGTCTAGGGCTAGGGCATCTCCTCTAGGGCAGCTCCCTTAGTCTTCTTTCCTCCAACGTCTAGGGCTTCCACTCCTAGATTTCTTTTCCACTAAAACTCAAGACAAGTGGAGAGAAATCAAGATAGAAGTGTGTGTGAGAAATGACTCTCAAGTCATCTCCTTTTATACTAAAACGTTGAGCACATGTGGGGTTTATTTGGTTGCTGGTCGACCTTGAGGAATTATCTTATAACACAAATAAATTCATAACTCCATGAATAGTTATCGGAATCGGATGATCTTTAGATCAATCCTACACCTCTCAATGAGAGGGATCCAAGAAAAATATCCGCTGCCATAAATAAGATGACCCACATGGAGTTTGGACCTAGTTGCCAATTTTAACAGCATGCTTCATACATCACTCAAGGTTTATGTTACCCCTCATTTCAGCAAGGGTACATATATACATATTTTCATTTTTGGTAGCACCATTGTAAGCCCAAAGAATGCAAGTCAAAATACTTGTTGGCTATGTGGAGGCTATTTATTATGGTATCCTAGGCCTATTATGGTCAGCCATGGTTAGTCCTGCTAGTACCCACTCTCAGCTCCTTTCATCCTAGATAGGATTAGAGAATTGTTACCCACCAAAATGGGTAACCCTATAGGAGAATTTTTTTCTCCTATCTTGGACAACCAGTTAGCCAACAACCCTACACATTGGTCATTGGTGATGATATGCCACATTCCTCTGCCATCTACACTAGTCATGCATCTTTCACCATTTGACATCCCTCTTTAATGAAGGTGGGCTACCACATAGCAAGTACTTTAACCATTTTGCAATCAAGTGCTTTTACTTAATGTTTTGGGCAATTTAACATTGGTAAAGGGGTGATTTGTGTGATTGATTGATCTTGATTGTAAACTTGTTCTCTCACCTTACCAAGGAGGTTAGCCTTTAGCCCTAGTCCATTGGGACCTCCTCTAAGGCCTTAGGGTTATAGGAGGGGCACTACCTAAGATACCTTGATTGAAGTAGCGTGTCCATTTTCGTTTCCATACTTAACAATTTCCATCATTCATCATTCCCTTGATACCACCTCCATCCTTCGAGTTTACTATGATTGGTTCATTGGGATTTGACACTCACATATCCAAATCCTGAGTAGGGTCGGAAAACTTTTCCTTGGAGGTTGATGCAACTAAAAGGATGAAAAAGCATAAGATGGCCACAACAAAAGAAAAAGAAAAAATAAAATGAAAAAGATGTCTGAGACAAAAGTTAGCTCATGGGAAAAACACTAGCATGAGCTCTAGCCCCCTCATTAGCCATCACTCGGTTCTTGACCACTTGATGCTCCATCTCATCATAAGGAACCCTTGCATGCCCCAAACCTGATGAGTGAGAAATTAACTCATTTTAAGGGGTATAATAAATGCTATATCATAAAGAACAAGCTTTGATCCTTGAGGTGGAAAAATGAGGCCGAGGAAAGGGGTAACTCTTTCCTCCACCATTGCTCCCCCATTACATCTATACACTGAGGATGTTGACTCTTATTAGTTGGTCCCCTGTCCATGGTATTTAACCATGAAGTCATTCCCCTCCATGTGAAAAATCGGTTACCCGATTCCTACTGCAACAAACTGATAATATTTCACCTACTTGTTAAATTACTTGAACAAGTTACTTGTAGTTTTCCACGGCAAATATTGAAATACATACACTGCAACCTACACAAAATAAAATATTGTGGAACACTGGAAACTAAATACTGCACTGGAGAGAAATAAACACACACATCACACAATTGTTTTTGGACAATGTCCCCGGGAAAACCGATGCAGCAGCTAAGGGTTTTAATTATTATGCAGTAGTAAATTTGAGTACAAATTGTTGGGTGCCCAAACTGGCGATCCGATACAGAGAAATGTTAGCAAAGGGTTAGCGAGAAAAATATCACACTGATTTGGGAGATCCGACACTGACCAAGGGATAGTTGGCTGGCCCCACACTGCCTCTACGCAATTTTGCGTCAATCCTACGCAGATCTGCATCACACTGGCTGGGCTTTGCGCTACCTCCTCTGTTGATCTCCTGCTGTCTAGAAATTCAACCTTTTGGCCCTCCGGTCTCACACCCTGGCTTTTGGCACTGGATCTCGATTCTCCCAGTTGGATTTCAAACTCCCTCTGAAGCTCTGCACTGCCTCTACATGGCACTATGCTGCCTCTCTGAGCTGCTCTAAGCCTTCTCTGCTTTGCACTCTTTGGATTTGGAAAACTCTCCTCTGGACTACTGTCACTGCCCCTCACTGCAAGAATATCACTCGATCTCACTCCGACAACTCAACGCTGCTACTCTTGAGAAATTCGATCTCTGATCTCTCACTCAATGTGTCCTCCAAGTGCCCATTGAACGCCTCCTAATCTCTCGTTGGAGCTCCAACGGCCAAGATTAAAACATAATCAAGGGCTAAGATTAACTGGGAGTTGATCCTCATTTTCTTCGAGAAGATTCACACCTGATTTAATTTTCCTAAGTTTAGACTTAGGAAACCATCTAAAAAAGTTAATTATTTTAATTAAGCCATCTCTAGGTGGAATTTTCCCAAACGATTTCTGGGTATTGGAGAATGCATGTGTCTTAGCCTCTCTGCAAAATCTCGAGGCAAGAGCACATCCGATGCTACAAAAATCAACACTCCCTCTTAGCGAGGAATGTGCTATAGTGCAGCAACCTGCTAAAGCATTACTTTGTTTTTGCACCATCTCTTGCTGCGCTGCTGATGTTTGAATCTACTGCCCACCAATTACTATGCAACTCTGATATGAGCTACATCTGTGCTGCTGCTGACCCTGCTAAACTGTTGTCAACTACTGCATCTGCACTGCAACCCTCTCTCCATCTGCTGCTGCTGCAACTACAACATCTGCAATGGAAAAGCATCCAAAATACTGAACCAACTGTGTTTAGTATGATGCATCTGTCGTCTGAGTTCTGGCTGCTGCTAGCCTTTGCGCTGTCACTGAAGCCTCTACGCTGCTATTGACTCGGCACTGTGCCAACTGCACTGCTACCAACTTTTCTCTGCGCTGCTCAGTCTCAAATTGCTACTAGCTACTGCATTTGTCAATCTGGCACCTGACTGCACCAGCTTCCACTGGTCCATCCTGCTACCACTGACTATGGGCTCCCATAGCAAGGTTTTGATCCAAGAGGTGGACTCCTCAAGGATCTTGCCCATCCTATAGCTCTCTGGGGCTACAACTCCAGATTGCCCCACCTCACCCCTGGAGGCATCTCGACAATCATGGCAAACTCTTCCTCTAGTTTGGAGGACAATGTGTCGATCTTTGAGGATGCAGCTTGCTGATCCTGCTTCTTCTTCTTGTCTTTCTTTCTGAAAGGACACTAAGTGTTATAGTGGCCCAACTCGCCACACCTGAAGCATTTGATCTTCAAAATATCCTTCTTTCTTCTGCGCTACTCCTGCTGCCCATTTGATGCAAGGGCCACGTCCTCCTTTTCCTTCACCTACTTCGTCCCACTGCTGCTACTGCCACTGATTGTGGCCTTCACTAGATCACGCCTCATTTCCTCTTGTCGCAAATCAACCCATACACGTTCCTAATCTGGCAGTTTTTCTCTGCCTAAGATCCTTTCGACGAAAACTTGCTAATCTTCTAAAACGCTATTCAACGCTAATTGTACAAACTCTAAGGGTTGGGGAGTTGACCATACTGAAGCCAGCTGGTCCCAACATCCTGAAGCCTCGTAAGGAAGGGGTCTACTCGCTCCCCTTTCTGCACCCTCGTGGATCTCAACTTCTCCTCTAAGTACATCTTCTGCTGCTCGAAAGATCCTTTGTATAGCGTAGCTAAGGCTTCCCACATCTGCCGGGCAGTATCCTTGCCGGCTATATTGGATACTACATGATCTCGAACCCCATCGAGAATGATCCTCTTAGTCTTCACTATCTCAACCTTGTACTTCTTGGGCGAATCTGCATTGGCAGGGACAACTACCACACTATAGACATAAGTTTTGAGATCATGCTCATTTAGAAGGCAAGAGATCCTAGCCTTCCAGATCACATAGTTGGAGGCTCCGTCAAACCAATCTTGATCTCTCAACCCAACTGATGCCATTTCTCCCAAAAAAAGTCGAACTGCTTCCTCTTCTCTTCTGTGCAACTGCTGCCTAGCTATTCGCACTCCCTTTTGGAGTGAGAAATCCTGCACATAGCTACTGTTGCTTTGCTAAGAAAATTAGAACTTCTTGGCTAGAAGTCCTTCGAGGAAGAAATTCCCTCAGTATGTGCTATCCTCTCCTTCTGATGTTATTCTGCTAGCAACTGCTGCAAAATAACTGTGTCCCAGCTAAAGATCTGCTCTGCAAGGAAAAATACGCTGCTCCCTTCTGCCTCTGGAAAGCTTCGATTTGGAGAATCGAATTTCTCTGTCGACTCACTTAGAGAAATCAATCTCACTCAAAACTTTGACCTCCTTGGCCCAAGGACTACGCTGCCTCTCGGGTTTCGAATTGCTTCCTTTGCAGTAGTTTCAAACTCCCTCTTCCTTTCTGCAACTGAGCTCTTCTGCTCACGATCTGTGCTCTAATACCATGTGAAAAATTGGTTACCCGATTCCTACTGCAACAAACTGATAATATTTCACCTACTTGTTAAATTACTTGAACAAGTTACTTGCAGTTTTCTACGACAAATACTGAAATACATACACTGCAACCTACACAAAATAAAATACCGCAGAAACTAAATACTGCACTAGAGAGAAATAAACACACACATCAACACAATTGTTTTTGGACAATGTCCCCGAAAAATCCTAATGTGGGAAAACCGGTGCAGCAACTGAGTGTTTTAATTATTATGCAGTAGTAAATCTTAAGTACAAATCGTTGGATGCCCAAACTGGTTATTCGATACAGAGAAATGTTGGCAAAGAGTTAGTGAGAAAAATCTCACACTGATTCGGGAGATTCGACACTAATCAGGGGCTAGCTGGCTGGCCCCACACTGCCTCTGCACAACTTCTGCGTCAATCCTACGCAGATCTGTGTCACACTGGCTGGGCTCTACGTCACCTCCTTTGCTGATCTCCTGTTGTCTAGAAATTCGACCTTCTGACCCTTTGGTCTCACACCTCGGCTTCTGGCACTGGATTTCGATTCTCCCAGCTGGATTTCAAACTCCCTCTGAGGCTCTGCGCTGCCTTTGCATGGCACTATGTTGCCTCTTTGAGCTGCTCTAAGCCTTCTTTGCTTTGCACTCTTTGGATCTGGAAAACTCTTCTCGAGACTAATATCCCTGCCCCTCACTGCAAGAAGATCACTCGATCTCACTCTCGCAACTCAACACTGCTACTCTTGAGAAATTCAATCTTTGATCTCTCACTCGATGTGTCCTCCAAGTGCCCATCGAACTCCTTATAATCTCTCGTTGGAGCTCCAACGGCTAATATTAAAACATAATCAAGGGCTAAGAGTAACTAAGAGTTGATCCTTGTTTTCTTCTAGAAGATTCACACCTAATTTAATTAATACCCTTTAAGTAACCAAATTTCCTAAGTTTAGACTTAGGGAACCATTTAAAAAAGTTAATTATTTTAATTAAACCATCTCTAGGTGGAATTTTCCCAAACGATTTCTGGGTATTGGAAAATGTATGCGTCTTAGCCTCTTTGCAAAATTTCGAAGCAAGAGCACATCCGATGCTACAGAAATCAACACTCCATTGCCACATATTCCCACTAACACTTATGGATTAAAAGGTTGACCTTGGAAATGCCACCTCCCCTTACGGGCCTGGAAGCACCTAATAGGGTTGATTACCTAGCCACCCCTACAAAGGTAGGGAACACTTTTACAACACTTGGTCTAGTTAGATATTTGAAAGTGATCCTGGTTTGAAGTACTATTATGCCCTTAACAGTAAGTATGGTCCACTTAGATGCATCTATGGTTATTGTATCTAATGAATGGTTGCTTTCACTTGAGCTTGAGATGGTTTTGCGAGGTGCTTTTGAGTAGTTGAGGCCTTGAGGGCGCACTATTCCACTCCTACTCCACATGCCGTGATCAGTAAACTGCCGTGGATATTCCACTGGATAGTTCGTCACAACAAATATGATAATATTATATTTAAAATATGAAATTCTACACTATTATAGTTTTCCTAGATTTATAGATCTGTAAATTTTACTATAAATAGTGCATGCACGCAAATGAAAATTATGTAGAAAATAGAGAATGGAAAAATAAAGCCTCACACACATTAGACACAAGATTTGCTCTGGGAAATTTTTTCTGGAGAAAGCCCAGTTAGAAGGTGAGGCAACTTTGCTCTCTTTCTCTGAATGAAAATATATGGCTGCAAGTACAAAGAAGTATGGCCTGTGGCCTGTGGGCTGCTACAATGCACAAATTCTCTGTGTATGCTCTACTTCCTATCTTTGTAATATACCTAGGGGGGATAATATGGGGTACAAAGGGAGGTACCCAAGGGAATAATGCAATGTAATAATGTAAAGATGATAAATAAATGGACCATAATTAATAATAAAGTGGTTAACCCACATTATGCAAGGGACCACAAGCAATTAGGGAATAATGTGATAAACCCATTGTATTAGATGTATGGTGTTGAGAGATTCAAAGTAATTACCCATGGTATTGTATGTATGAAGCTTATATAGAGGCTAGAGACTCCCCATTAAGATATGTCGAGTATTGTTTTGTATTGACAGGCATTAGTTTGTGGAGTGATCTCCTTCCTTAAGGAGTAGTTGTATGGTGTTACCCTACTTCAAGGGTTTTGATATTAATAAAGATTTGAAGTTCTATCATCTATTGAGTTATTTCTTTGGCATATTTTGCATTGTTATATATTTGCAGGCCAAATATATTACAAGTGGTATCATAGCTCTTTCTTGGGCAAAGCGGGGATAATTTGTTTTTTTCATTTTTTGCAGGATTTTTTGGGCGGCGAGTTTGCAAATCAGATCTAAAAATTTTGGTGCAAAATCTGTGAAAACAAATTACAGATTTGAATTTCTTGTGAAAAATACCCAAATTAAAAAAAAATTGGCCGAATTAGACTCTGGATGAGGGAGATATCGTTGATTTAAAATCAACTGCATTGCATAAATTTTTATGACGACAATTCATGGATGACAGGTCTCCAGCGATTTTTTTGCAGTTTTTGTGCAGAATTTTTGAAAAAAGGATTATAGATTTGAGCTCCTCTTGAAAAACACCCAATTAAAAAAAAATCGGTCGAATTGGAGTCCGGATGAGAAAGACATCGCTGATTTAAAAACAATGATTTTTTCAATTTTTTTGTGACAACTGGACAGTTGCAGCACGAATCTGGGTTTCCAGAGTGCTCAAATCGAGATTTCAATCGCATGAGAAGATGCAGAATGACCATTCCATTTCTGAAAACATGTTATAATAATGATTATGAGTTATATTGACCAAGTTTTGCCTATTTTATATTTTCTCCAAAGTAAGTGATTTTATTTAAAAATCTCCACTCTATTTTAGATTTTTAGCAAGATGATTTTTACAGGAAAAGATGATGGCCCTAATATTGAAGAATTCCTAGAAGTGGAAAAGTCAACATGTCTGAGATTTTGGAAATCTTTAGCAAGGCTTAGTTTTAGAGATGAGGTTGCCATATGGTGGAGCTCACTTGACAAAAATTAGTGGATGAGACTTTCCGATAAAGAATTTGAAAAAGTCTTTTTGGACAAAAATTGTCTCATGTTAGAAAGTAGGATATTGAGAAACGTAAGGGGTTATTTTTTGCTGGTATCTCTATATTACAGGTTCGTGGATGTATTCAGAAAGAGAAAATCATTGTGTCTATCAACCCTCGTTGCAAGCATAATTTTATCAATGTTAATTTGGCAAAAAAATTACAAGTTCCAACAAAACATATTGAAAACACACAAGTTGATAAAAAGGATGTTCAAATTTATAAAGATTTGAAGATTTCTATAGATAAGTATGTGTTGCATTCTGATTTTTATATTTCAGATATGGACAATGTGGATGTTGTTTTGGGATACCCTTGGATGGAATCTGTTGGAACTGTCAATATTAATGTGTAGAAGAAATTCATGAAGCTCTGGTATAAATAGAAGAAATTACATTGTAAGATATTTCCATTAGGAACCAGGTAGAGACTGAGGAGGTAGAAGCACAAAGCTCTAACGGCACTGACACATCAGATGATGAGTCTTTGATGGTCGACAACCAAACACAAACATCAAACCAGGTGCTAGAAAAAGCACCAGACACCACCCAGGCACCAATAGTGGAGGAATTAATGAAAGATATTCCATCAGTTAAAGCCTCAACATATCACCACCTGCATCACTCAGCGAGACAACAACCAACAAGGTGGCAATGAATTAGCAACAAGGACAACAACCCTTGGACGACACATAGAGAGGTGCGACGATCCACCCACAATACATCAACACAGAGGAATCGCCAGAACCAACTTCCATCTCAAGCGAGTAAGGCGCCAACTAGATTGAGCGCTCACCTTTCTTTAGGATGGCTAGATGCACATGCATGGTACCAGTGGACTACTCTTTTGAGTAGATCTTATTATTTGTGTTCTTCTCATGTTTTGGGGACGAAACATGTTTAAGGGGGGTGGAATGTAGTATACCTAGGGGGGATAATATGGGGTACAGAGGAGGTACCCAAGGGAATAATGTAATGTAATAATGTAAGGATGATAAATAAATGAGCCATAATTAATAAAAAAAGTGGTTAACCCACATTATGCAAGGGACCACAAGCAGTTAGGGAATAATGTGATAAGCCCATTGTATTAGATGTATGGTATTGAGAGACCCATAGTAATTACCCATGGTATGAAGCCTATATAGAGGCTAGAGACTCCCCATTGAGAGATGTCGAGTATTGTTTTATATTGATAAACATTAGCTTGTGGAGTGATCTTCTTCCTTAAGGAGTAGTTGTATGGTGTTTACCCTACTTCAAGGGTTTTGATATTAATAAAGATCTGAAGTTCTATCATCTATTGAGTTATTTCTTGGGCATATTTTGCATTGTTATATATTATATATTTGCAGGCCAGATATATTATAGTCTCTCTTGGCTAGTTTTGCTCAGCTATGGAACAATTGCACTCGAAAGAAATGGAATCGCATTTTCCTCCTAGTGGCCTGGTTATATCACAACCCAATAGCCCCCTAGTAGTTAGGTTTGACTACCTCAACTCTTAACTAGAGTTCCAATATAGACTCTTCTAGAGTCTTTTACATCATAATCACGTGGCTAGCTCCTTTTCCATGAATAATGTGGGTTGTCATGGCATCCTCTCGAATTATCGTGGTGAAAATAGGAAGGTCATCTTCTGAGTGGCATAACTTTCGCATACAGACTCTGATTGACGCGATTCTTGCCCTGTTGGAAAGATCTCAATGCATAAAATAACATGAAAAGGTGTAGCATTAAAGTGACAAAGTTTTACCCCTATAAAATGGTGTTTGATCCCTCGAAACGCTCCTGGAAGGTTTCTGACCCTGTTTTGCCAAACTGGGTTCCGCCAGTAAAAACGGTCCCATGAGTTGATTCCTCCACTTTTTCCACTCTAAATGCATCAAGATGGATGACAAACAATATAATGATCCAATCTAGATCATGATGCCTAGGCCATACTACATTTCTGGAGAGTATAGTGACCTAGTAGATGCAATGTTGTGCTTATTCAACAAAGCATTGGGCACTTAGATGATCTTGGCAGTTGATGGACACTCGAGAGCACCCGTAGATGCTAGAATGCTGAGCTTCTATTTATTAGCATTGAGGATTCTTGATGATGTACCGTTGGACCTAGCATGGCCCTAGGATGGCCTTGGCACTACTTGTGGGCATACATTGATCCAGAGCCGAGATGAGGGTGATTATCCCCTAGGATAATTGAAGAGGGCTTGTTGTACTTGATGGACCCCCAACGCTAGAGAGAGAGTGAACCACATTGTTTACATGGCACCTATATAAATGATGTAGGGTACTCAAAGTTGGCTTTGGACAAATGGAGATGCTTTGAGGCTTGATTGGAGGTCCCTTCCTCAAATTGATGGTTGATCATAATGCTTGGAGACTCATTTAGCCCTTCTAGTGCACCTTTGGAACATTTTGAGCCCTAAAAGGGCATGATTTCATGCTCACTATGTTGAGAAATAAAGGGCATCTTATAGATTAGAATCTCAAAATAGATTTCTCTTAGACTTTGACATTTTCTTGTGATAGTTCTTTTCTTCTTATTAGTTCTTTCAATTATTATGTTTCATTCATCAAGATAAATGCTAATCAATGAAGATCACAACCAGGGACATAAGATGTAGGCACTCAACCAGGGCAAAACCCCTAAAGAGGAGAAAACCCAGTCAAACTCTTCCTTAGTAGAATCAAAATCAAATTGAGACCATCCTAGACCCTTGACCTAAATCTCTCTCCATCCATTAAGTCAGCCTTGCTCAGAAACAATCACATCTGCTAGTTCAAGTAGTTCATCATGAAGTGTACACATGTAGCTTCCTTTTGGTCTTGCAATAATATGAAACCTCGATCTATCTTATACTTCGGTCTTGTAGTCTCATGAAGGTACAATTCTGTGATCATATGGAGTTTCGGTCCTGCATCCTTGTGCTTTTATTCTATACCTTATACTTTGTTCTGTAGTCACCTCCTGAAATCATACTTCGGTCCTGTGGTTACCTCTTGAAATTGCAGATTTGTGACTACCTCCTTGAACTTCGGATCTATGGTTACCTCCTGAAACTTCGGACCTGTGATTACCCCTGAAACTTTGGACCTGTGGTTACCCTTGAAATTTCAGATGTGTAATCCCTATCCAAACTTTGTTCTATGCACTTGTAGGGTCAAGGTCACTTGGGTATATATAGTTGTTCCTGCCTGTAATTGAGCCGACATAAGTAATGGTAGAAGCTGACTTGTAGAAGATCAATTTTGAGGCTGACTTGCAAGGTGACTTGATGGAGGAGGGTTTGACAAGATAAAATAAATTTCTTTCTTTGACTTTGGCTCAACAAAGATCCTAAAGCACTCAATGGGTGCTTTGACCTATTGAACATTGACCCAAGCATGAAATCCATGCTTTAATAAGTCAATTTCTTAAGTAATAAAAATTCCTTCTTTTGATAAATAAATTACATCATGACTCAAATTGAATTATGAAGACCGACACTAGTTACATTCTTCAACGCTCCCTCTTAACTATGGAGGTATGAAGGGAGGTATTCATAATTACGTACATAGAGGTACATGGAAGATCTCAAAATGATATGAACTACGAAGATTTCTAGCACACTTAGTGCTACGAACTAGATACCTAACCAAGGTATTCTATCCTTGGTGGGACTAAGGGTACTCAAACTTTAGCCAACTCTAGGTACCATTAGGCTTTTAAGCTCTACACCAACCTAGGGATCTAGACGCGTATCCAAGGCCGAAGCTCCATGACCAACTCCACCCTCCCTCTTCGGGATCTAGAAATCAACACATAGGCCGACCATATGTCCTCCCAAGCATCTTGACATTAGATGCTTCATCTCTCCCTGATAAACTAAACCAAATATATCCATTTGTCCAAGCATGCTTGTAAAGTGTTCAACCTTCATATGGAGAGATTTACCTATACAAACACAATCCCAATCAGTAATAAATTTTCAAATATATATACAACTAAACACAAACCATCGGGGTTGTCAATCATTCTAATGCTGCTTATATCGTCTTCAAGTTATCCAACTATAACTTGTTGGAAGTTTTCTTATTCTTTTACTTTTTTAGCAGCACCAACTACAGTCTCAGTACTTCTCAAGTCCTTTTCACGAACATTTGTAGTTTCATTCTTACTTCAGGATTATGATTGTCACAATATGCCCTCCCTCTCAACAAGGGAGATATAACCTTTCTTCTATCCAGGCTCCCTCTCAACTTAGGGAGATCAACCACTTCCTTCTTCTATAACATCAAAGAACCTTTCACGGCATCAAGGTCATCTTGATCATCATCATTCATATAACTTCCTTCATCATGCTTATTATTATCATACAAACATCTTCATTATCTTGAAGATTATGTACCTGCAAAACTTTAATAGCAAGTGCAACCAAATACAAACATACAAAAGCATGAAGTTAACTATATCAAAATCATGTTACTATAATGGAAGCATCTAGACTTTTAAACATTAAACATCTAAACCTAGTTAGGTTTACAATCAACAAAGACACATCTTTTTACATACTAGACTTTAATAACTTGCTAGGGATTTGTTATAAACCCTAGACGCCATCTTCAAAACATAAAGCCTAATTAGCAACTAGATCAATTTAGCAATTAATCATACATCTAGGGTTTCGACAATATGCATTCAGGACTTCGTAACAAACTCTACTAGGGTTTTTGTTATATATCCTAGATACATCAATAATGAAGTTAACATAGTAGCATATGCATATCTAGGGTTTCATCATCATATACTAGTAACTTATATTGCTACTTACTTCGGTAAACCCTAGATCAATACATCAAAGTTAGATATCCAACAATTTCAATCAAGCTAGGGTTTCGATTATGCGGAAGGATACACACCTAATGTTTTATTCCTAGGACTTTACATTTGTTGTTATAAGGTTGCTTATAAACCCTAATTTACCAAACCCAAAAAATCTAGGGTTTCGACCCATTAGCAACAAACCCTAACTTAACGAACCTTTAAAGATCTAGGGCTTTGGTTTTATAACTAGGACAATAACAACAAACCCTAAAAGACTAGGATTTTGCCATAACAATACCAAAACCCTAATTATCACAAGAATAGACTTTCATCATTGGTTCTCTATTGACAACCCTGTCAGGCTAGGCAGTAACTCCACAAAACAAACAACTGATTCATTTATTATTCCATAGGTAGGTCATTGTTATATACAATAGGAGTGATTGTTTAGTTCATCTCCCGATGACTGTTCACATTCCTAATTTATTTATTTACACAAAATTCCCCCAATCATGAAGATTAGGTGTCAACATTCCCCCCCTTAATCTGAAGGGATGTTGGTGAGTCCAAGCATAATTCTGAATCGTTCAAGCTTTTCCCTTCCAAGTGCTTCGGTGAAGATGTCTGCAATTTGCTCATTTGTGGAACAATGACGGAGATGGATTGTTTTGGCCTCAACATGATGTCGAATCAGATGATATTTAGTATTGATATTCTTTGTTCGATCATGGAACTTTGGGTTCTTGGCCAACTTTATTGCAGAGGTGTTGTCAATCATGAGTGGAGTTGATTGTACTTGTTTTACCCGCAAATCTTCAAGAATTTTCCTAAGCCACACAATTACTTTCTTTGCTTCAGTTGCTGCCACGTATTCTGCTTCTATTGTGGAATCTGTTGGAACTGATTGTTTGCGTGATCTCCAGGAGATAGCTCCTGATCCAAGACTCATAGCATATCCTGAAGTAGATACCCAGTTTCTTTGTCTCCATCGAAGTCTGAATCAGAGTATCCAATCAAGCTGAAGTCGTCCACCTGTGTATACTTGATTCCAAGGTCTTGAGTTCCCTTCAAGTACCTTAGAATTTTTTTTGCAGCAGACCAATGTCCCTCACAAGGCTTTTGCATAAACCTGGAGAGGATTCCAACAGCAAATGAAATGTCTGGTTTGGTAGTAGTGAGGTAGATGAGACTTCCTACAAGCTGTCTATACTTTGTTGCATCCTCAAATTCCTTTCCTTCAATAGATGTGAGCTTTAAGTTTTGTTCCATTGGAGTAGTAAGAGGATTGCACTCTGTCATGCCAAACCTTTTCAACAAATCTCCAATGTATATCTTTTGAGAAAGAAATATGGACTTTGGATGTTGGGTTACTTCAATGCCAAGATAGTAATGAACATAGCCCAAATCAGTCATTTCAAAACTTTTCCCCAATTCCTTCTTTATGGATGCAATGTAGCTTTCATTGTTCCCTGTCATTAAAAGATCATCTACATATACCACAAGATATACAACTGTTTTGCCAACTTTCTTGACAAATAAAGTTGCATCATCAAGATCAAAATGATTGAAGTTGAGTTTCAGAAGATGCTAAGTTAGTTTTTCATACCAGGCTCGTGGTGCTTGTTTGAGGCCATACAAGGACTTCACAAGTTTGCATACTTTATGTTCATGTCCTTTCACAGCAAATCCTTCAAGCTGGGACATAAAAACATTCTTTTTTAGATCTCCATTCAAGAAGGCAGTTTTTACATCCATTTGATGGACTTTCCAACCGTTCTGGGCTGCTAGTGCAAAGAGTGTCTGGATGGTGGCCCATTTTGTTGTGGGGGCAAAAGTTTCCTCATAATCGACCCCTTCCTTCTGTGCAAAACCTTTTGCCACAAGCCTAGCTTTGTGCTTGTCAAGTGAGCCATCAACTTTGTACTTGTTCTTGTAGACTCACTTTCAGCCAATTGGTTTGGTTCCAAATGGAGGATCAACCAGCTTCCAAGTGCCGTTCTTTATGAGGGCATCATACTCCTTTTGCATCGCTTCTTTCCATTCATCATGAGAAGCAGCTTCTTTAAAGGAAGTTGGTTCAAAATCTGTAGACAAGTTCAATTCACAATCATAAGAAACATCCATATCAATAGGTGAATTAGAGTCATCTACATCACCTCCATTTTGTTGGTTTGAATTTCTGGTTCCTGTTTTTCCAATTTCATCAGGATGAACACTTTCAAGTGTCTTTGTCAGCCACTTTGGGGGACCTTTCTGAGATGGTCCAGGCTGCTCTGTTGATTGAGTTGGGACTGAATCAAGATTGAGTCTCCCAATTCTATCAATTACATCACTTAAAGCATCATCCGTTGTTGGAGTTTCAGTCGGGGGAGAGTGTTCTTCAGAAGAAGATTCCACATGTTGATCTAGTATAGGAATCCCCCCTTCAAGATGTGGAATCTGATTATCAAATTCTTGAAATGATTTCGTTTTTGCGAATCTATCCAAGCGATCAAGTTGCCGCTCAACAACATTGTCAGATTTGGATGATTCAAGAAAAATTACATCTCTAGATACAACAAACTTTTTATTTACTTCATCATAGAGGCGGTATGCTTTGGAGGTTGTTGAATACCCCAGGAAGATACACTTACGACTTCTAGCACCAAGTTTGTTTCTATGTACCTTTGGTATCAAAGCATAACAGGTGGAACCAAAGATCATGAGATGTTTTACTGAAGGAACATGTCCATACCATAATTCATAAGGAGTCTTGTTTCTTATAGCATTAGATGGACATCTATTCTTTATATATGCAGCACATAGAACAGCATCAACCCAAAACATTATCTTTACATTTTTGAAGAAAAGCATGGATCGTACCATATTCAAGATTGTTCTATTCATTCTTTCAGCTACACCATTCTGCTGGGGATTATAAGGCACAATTGTTTGATGTTTGATCCCATGTTGGCGAAGATAGTTTTCAAATTCATTTGATGTATATTCTTTTCCATTATCAGTGCGAATAGACCCAATATGAGATTGTGCATCATTTTCAATCCATTTATGAAAATTCTTGAATGTTTGAAAGGCATCAGATTTGTTCTTCAATAAATAAACCCAACACATTCTGGTGTAATCATCAATAAATGTCATGATATATTTATTTCCATTTGCAGAAGGAACAGGCATTGGACCACATAAATCTGAATGAATGAGTTCAAGCTTCCTATGTGCTCTTGAATGTGAATCATGAAAAGACTGTTTGCTATGCTTTCCTAGAATGCAAGCATCACATTGCTTATGTTTCCTAGGAATTGTAGGCAAACCAACAACACCATTTTTCTTCAATAAGCGGAGACTGTCATAGTTTAAATGTCCAAATCTAGCATGCCATAATAAACTTGATGGAAGTGTACCTTCTTCATGATGAGAAATATATGAGAAATGTTGTGTATGAGTAGAGGTTCCTTGTAGTTTGAGAATCCTTTCTTCTTCTATTCCCCTCATGACAAGTGAGTGGTCAGAAGCTTTTCTTACCTCAAGCTTGCCATCAAACATATGAATGGAGTGACCTTGCTGGCAGATGTGGACCAAGGACAACAAGTTTCTCTTGAGCTGTGGGAGATATAGAACATGATCCAGAAGAAAGTCTGGAAGACCAGGCAGTTTAAGCCTGATTGTGCCAAGCCTTGATGGCTTGATTTTTGACTGATCTGCAAAGTATACTGCTCCATCAACATTATCAGTGAAATCTTCAAAAAAATATTTTCTATGAGTCATGTGACAGGTTGCTCCTGAATCAAGCAACCAATCATTTTTCGAAGAAGCAAGTGAAGCATTAAACAAATCTTCATTTACTCCAATGTTACATTGTGCCTCAATATAGTGAGCGGATTCAGGTGCTATACCTTTGTCTGTATCATCAGTTTTATCTTTCTGTTGGTTTCTTTTCTGCTCAATTTTGTCCCATGGTAGCTTGCATGTAGAGGCATCATGTGATCCATTTCTTTTGCAGCGAATGCAGTGTAAGTCTGCCTTTTCTCCTTGAGAATGTCTGCCCCCCCTGCCTCTGAAATATCTTCCTCTTCCTCTTCATCCACCTCTTCCTCTTGTAGAATCTTGAGCAGGATGCATTTCTTTATGAGCAAGGCACACAGTCTCTTCAGAAGATTCAGGGGTTGTCTTCTTTCCAAAGGCTTTCTCTCTTTCAGCAAACTTTTTCACAAGAGAGTCAAAGGTTATATCTTTAAGATTTCCATTTGCTTGTAAAGACTCAAGATAATTGGAGTAAGTAGGATAGAGTGCCTTGAGAAAAGCAATAAGAGGGATATCCAGCTCAACCTTAGTGGATTTGATATCATGCATTATAGACTTTACTTCAGATGCAAGAGCAAGAGGATCATTATTTTTCAGTTCAAGAGTGAAGAGTTTAATCATGAGCTGAACAACTTCAAGTGCAGAATGTGAGTCATAGAGTTCTTTCAGCTTTTGTAAGGCTTCAAAGGTAGTTGAATATGATGAAATATGACGACTCACCTCTTCATTTACAGATGCTGCGATTAATGCATAGGCTTTGCTGTTCTTGTTTTCCCAAATGACGAGCTCTTTGTCTGAGGTAGGCTGTACAGGGTCATTGTCTCCTTCTCCGACACACACTCCTTTCCACAACTCATTGAAGATGAGGGTGTGTTTTATCATCCGGGACCATTCAGGATAGTTCTCCTTGCCAGTGAGAACTATTCCTACCATAGAGATGATTGAATGCATTCTGTAAAAAAAAATACTTCTGCTGATATACAGTGAAATTGTACTCAAAAGGGCAAAAAGATTTCAAATACTTTATGCACTATGTTTTCTTCAAATCCCTCCAATGTTTATAAAAACATCCTCATATAATATTTCCATATCACCTCCCTTTTTTTCTTTTAAACAAGAGCTCCACGCACATATAAAGTCAACAAAGGATTCAAATGGAAACCATTCAATATATATACCATTCAATATATATACGCTAGACCATTCGCTGGACCATTCAACGGATTCAAATGCAGTTCATAAGCGGTGTATATCACTCAATAAAGCCGCAGTTCAAATACCATGTCAGGGTTTCAAATACCATTTCAACCGCACAGTTCAATACCATATAGCGTTAAAACAGGAAAACTGGACAGCGTTAGAACCATTCAACACAGTTCAATGGGACAACGTTAATATTCAAACAGCGTCCAATAATTCAAACGCATTCAATATTCAAAACTCAAACGCTGTGTCAAACAACAACACGGCATATACAACGATACCAAACGTTATGGACAAGCGGTTCAATACCAAACGTTATGGACAGCGTTACCAAACGTTATGCAAACGTATACCACTCGTATACCATGTCAGTCCAGAGAAATACGAACTCAAACACTTTAAAAATTCCTGCGTTTAATAATTCTGTTACAGTCTCGCTCTCAGAGGATTTTCAAAGGAGAAACGAAAATATGGAAACTCAGAACTTTTGTAATCTGAATCGGGAAGAAGACAGCAGTTCGTTTGTATGCGATAGACTTCAAAGCCTCATAATCATATCAAACAACAGAATGAGAGAGACGAATAGACTACGCAGAGATTGGAATCTAGAAAGGGCTCGTAGACTGCAATTCTCTGGCAAAGCCTGCGTCCATGGCAGAAACGTTTATGAATCAGTCATCCGCATAGTCATAGTATGCAATGATACCATGTCAGGCGCAGCTACCATGTCAGAAACGTTTATGAATCAAACAGAGAGCTGAACAGTCAGACAGTGGGGCAACTAATTTTATGAAGAACCTGCTCAGCTATATGGAGAGCAGACAGGGAGTTACAAGGGACACAAAGGCTAAAAAGAGCTGGCTCTGATACCATGTCAGGCCAGGCAGTAACTCCACAAAACAAACAACTGATTCATTTATTATTCCATAGGTAGGTCATTGTTATATACAATAGGAGTGATTGTTCAGTTCATCTCTCGATGACTGTTCACATTCCTAATTTATTTATTTACACAAAATCCCCCAATCATGAAGATTAGGTGTCAACAAACCCTAAGAGGACTAGGGTTTCAACATTATTGTTAACATATCCTAAGCAAAGATAGAATTTCATTGTACAAACTCTAAGTAGATTAGGGTTTTATTGACATACCCTTAGCATCAAGAGGCTAGGGTTTTTATAGTGAACCCTAAACGTTAGGGTTTCATAAGAATGATCAAAATGGTTAACACGGGTAGATTCAATCTAATGATTAATCACCCTAACAAGAATCTTTATGATTCAAAGTTCTAGTCATAAGAGAGTTAGTGATCCAAGTAAATTTCAAAATGATTGTACCCATTTAAGGATTAACTACAAATCATGTGTTCTTTAAACGTACTTGAAGTTGCTTCTTTTACAAACATGATAGGGTTTTCTTTATTGAAATGCTCCCTCTGAATTATGACAATGTCTTCATGGTTTATTCCTTTATGAGTCCAAAGAACCAACTTGATTTATACCTGCAATGTTTATTAACAAGCACAACCGAAATATACAAGTATATAATGACTATCTAGGGTTTCTGTTACTTTGAATGAGTTTCAAGGGATTTTGAGTACTAACCCTTAATTAGCTATTGAGTCAAAGTCTAAACATAATTCAAATTTATTTTTCATAATGAATTGTCATATATCTTCAAGCCCTAGATATTATGAGTTAGAAACAAGAGTAGAATGTTTTTCATATGTTCTAATTTTGTCACAAAGAAAACTTCGCAAATCCTAGAAGTAACTCAACTTTAAAACTTAGACAAATAATTATGTCATACATACCTCAAATCTTACATACCTTTGTCTTTTATGCTTGATAGTCCATTAAGCTTGTTTCCCTTTTTCTTGCAAACTAAAGATAGATTGTTAGTTAACATAAGGAGCAATGTTAGTACTTGTATTTGGATGAGGACTTCAGGATTTATTTCACAAACTGAAGAGGAACAATTTCTTTTCTGCTCCACAAAGAACCTTTTAACATGATTTTTGTCTCCTTTGATTCTTAAACTATAATAATCGATAAGCTGCTACAGTGATCTCGACCTCACTAGTTTTGAGGTGATTGTAATTTGTAGTAAGGTTTTCCAAAGATTGTTAAGAATGTCTCTATGTTGCTAGATTCTTCGTTGGAGATTAGGATTATAACTTCTTTCCAAATAGTTCATTAAGTCACTCGACTTCCCTTATACTTATGTGTTTTCTTCTTTCTGCATTCATGAAGAATTTTGATCCTATAATCATGGATATCTTTGGTCCTGTATTCAAGAAGAGTTTCGTTCTTGTAGCCAAGTGTTGTTTCGGTCTTGTAGTCATAAGAATCTTCAATTTTGTTCTGCTTTATGTATTATCCACGAACTACTCTTCTTATCGAAATTGTAGATCACAGTATGTCTTATGGATGATCCTCCTATTTCAGGCCTGTGGCCAAGTTACTTGCCCATAATTCATTCTTCTTTCCTGTAGGAGTTTGGTCCTCTATAACTCACTTATGTTTCCTGTCTTGAAGCCTTCTGTGACCTTCTTTCCGCCCTTATGCAAGTAAACCAAGCTCTGATACCATGTTGAGAAATCAAGGGCATCTTATAGATTAGAATCTTAAATTAGATTTCTCTTAGACTTTGACATTTTCTTGTGATAGTTCTTTTCTTCTTATTAGTTCTTCTTTCAATTATTATGTTTCCTTCATCAAGATAAATGCCAAACAATGAAGATCACAACCAGGGACACAAGATGTAGGCACTCAGCTAGGGAAAAATCCCTAAAGAGGGGAAAACCTAGTCAAACTCTTCCTTAGAAGAATCAAAATCGAATTGAGACCATCCTGGATCCTTGACCTAAATCTCTCTCCATCCATCAAGTTAATCTTGCTAAAAAACAATCACATCTGCTAGTTCAAGTAGTTCATCATGAAGTGTACACGTGTAGCTTCCTTTTGGTTCTACAATAATATGAAACCTTGATCTATCTTATCCTTCAGTCCTATAGTCTCATGAAGGTACAATTCTGTGATCATATGGAGTTTCGGTCCCGTAGTCTTGTGCTTTTATTCTGTACCTTATACTTCGTTCTGTAGTCACCTCCTGAAATCATACTTCGGTCCTATAGTTACCTCCTGAAACTTCGGATTTGTGGCTACCTCCTGAAACTTCGATCTTGTGATTACCTCCTGAAAATTTGGACCTGTGGTTACCCTTGAAACTTTGGATCTGTGATTACCCTTGAAACTTCAGAGTTGTAATCCCTATCCCAACCTTGTTCTATGCACTTGTAGGGTCGAGGTCACTTGGGTATATATAGTTGTTCCTGCCTATAATTGAGTTGACATAAGTAATGGTAGAAGCCGACTTGTAGAAGATCAATTTTAAGGTCAATTTGCAAGGTGACTTGATGGAGGAGGGTTCGGCAAGATAAAATAAATTTCTTTCTTTGACTTTGACTTAACAAAGATCCTAGAGCACTCAATGGGTGCTTTGACCTATTGACCATTGACCCAAGCATGAAATTCGTGCTTTAATAAGTCAATTTCTTAAATAATAAAAAATTCTTCTTTTGATAAATAAATTACATCATGACTCAAATTCAATTATGAAGACCGACACTAGTTACATTCTTCAACACACTAGGGGCTTACAACTCAAAGGTGTGGGAATTTATTGGCATATTTTATTTGTTGAGCTAGTGGATTGGCTTGTAACCCATTTTACTTTGTGTCCACTCAAGGTTAAACTTGTTTTAGGGGTTTTTAGTGGATTATTAGAGATGATAGACCTCCTATAAAAGGATGATCACTTCTTTTCATTTCTCATCATCACACCTGTGGATTTCGACCTCTCTAGAAGAGCTCGACTTAGCCTTGTACTTCGTTGCTTGAGAAGATGTAATCTTATTTTGATTTTGGCTATTGAAGACTAGTTTTTGTTGTGCAAACATCTTTTTGGGATTGAAAGAAGGCATGCTCTTGGATAAATTGTGAATATTTTATTGCATATCTTTTATGGTTTTACATATAATGGAATATCGCTAGGGTTTCTATATTTTTCCTTGTCTAAATGCAAATGTTTATTGGAAATTATTAATTATTGCATGTTAAAACCAATTATCCTTGAACTCCCTAGAAAGCCTCTTAGTGAGCCTTTTTCTAGTTAATTTCTCCCCTCGTAAAGATAACTAGGGTTAGAAAGTGAAAAATAGGTTTTTCTCCCTTACTCCCTTTAAAGATTTGATATCTCCATCACCCAAGTAAGGAAAAGGCACTGGGATCCCTCTTGATGATCAAAACCTTGAAAAATTTACCTGTCCTCTCTCTTTTATGTTTTCAACCCTTCAAGGCTAGTTGCTAAGGCTAGGGCAAGGGCTGAATTCAACTAGGGCTTCCCTCAAGGCGACCTTGGTGCTAATTTGGCATATTTCCTCCTTTTTTGACCTTGTTAACTCAATATATAGCCTCTTCCTTGGTGGGGATTTCCTTATTAGTGTTGACGTCATCAACCCTAGACAATTTAGTGCCCCTTGAAACCCTAGTTCAATAAAAAGGCTTCAACTTAGGGCTTATTGAAAGTTTGTCATTCCATATTGTTGATCATATCCTTCAAACAAACCTTTTCCTTGTACTTGTATGCCTAGATGCATCATTGTTGAATCATATGTTGAAACCCTAGGCTTCAAGTGCTATTCTCTAGGCTTCTTCATTGGTACATTGTTCCTTTACATAAAGAATTGTGCCCTAATCCAAGTGAGAAGTACCTTGATGAAGCCTCTCCTACATCACCTTGATCCAATTGACTTAGAATACCTTTAGGTGATATATATTGGGAAGCCTCCCATGTGGTGAAATTCCACATAAGAGTAGGAGGTGGAGTGCTAAGGTGACAGTGGAAGCGACCTCATTGTTATGTCGTAGCCTAGTTCTCGCCTTGTGAGGCCTTTAACAAGGCTTGCTAGATTTTGAGGCAACAAGGACTTGGGGTGAATCTTGATTCTTTTGGGACTCATGGTTTAGAGCAACCATTGGTTTTATAGGGGTGATCGCACATTATAGGGCCAGTCTAGCCCATGTTTTGTGCACACCTATGCCTTTCTTGCATGGTTGTTTTATTGAGTATGTATGCATTCTTTGGCCATGGCCCATTATTCATGTCTCAATTCTTTAACATGGAAATCTCACATTTTCAAACATTTCATAGTTCTCAAGGCAGTTTACTAATCCCAATGCATAGGGTCTTGAGGGTCAAAAGTCAACAAAGGCTTAGATTCCTCAGCGTAATTTATACTTGCCATGCCTCCTGAAATTTTTGGAAAATGTCAAAGAATTAGGGAAATATTCTCAATCAAAGAGGGCCATCCTCCTTTTGGCACTTGTGGACTCTTTTGAGGCAAAAAGGTGCCAAATCTTGGTCAAATGAGGCACGCAAGGTATCAAAGGTCATTTGCAATTTTTTCTCAAGACAACCCATGTGCTGAAATTGTCAAAGCAAGCAAGGCGTTGGAGATGACAACCTGTGTGAGCACTAGGAGACCCTTTCAAGCAAGCTAAAGTGAATGTTGGATCAAGTCAAGGATGGGAAAGGTCAAATTCACTCAAAGTAAAAGGCAATTCATTAAAGAAAAAGGAAAAAGCATCTTAATCAAGTAAATGGACCAAGTCAACTTCTCCAATAGAGATGTTGGGCATAAAAAAGCAAGACATTGAGGGCTCTAAGGAAAGTAAAGCAAGTTGTTGGACCTTATCTGGAAGGTTGCTTCAAGTAAACTCAAGCCTAATTCACTCAAATCAGCTTCATTTAAAGTCAAATTAAAGCAAGTCAAACCTTCACCAAAGAAAGTTGAGCCTCTAGAGCTAGCCATTTGGCTATTGTAATCAAATCAACCGTCTTTTGTGGGAAGATTCACTTGTAAACAAATATTTTGTCATTGTAAGGATTAGTCTCCAGGTTGTGGATGAGAAGTCTTCTCATTATTTTGAGGGAGGGTTTCAAACTAACCATTATAAAGAAAATTATATAAGGCTAGCCCCTCACCTCATTTGTGTGTTGTGAAATTGTGAGATCATTATGCCATAATAAGAACTTCATTTGGTGCAAACAACCTGTCTTGTGGATTGTTTTTTCTATTCTCTTTCTTATTGGCTATTGTACTTTCATAAGATATTTTGGAGGATTTTTCCAAGTTACACAAAGTTAGTGAATTGATCTATTGAGGGGCTACATAGTAATGTGGAAGGAAAGGGTTAGGACACTAGGCCTCACTTTCTCTTTGTTGGACTAGGGTTAGCAAAATTTGATTTTTGGACTAGCCCTTGTCGGGGTTTTCTCCTTAAAGGACAAGATTTCTCCTAAATCCATAGCTGATCCATTGACTGAATGTATTCCAGGAGGAAATCACTCCTAGTTGAATTTGGTACCAGTAAATTGTCTTAGACATAAGTGAGGGTGACTAGTCCAAGACTCCAAACTCACTTTTATTGTTCAAAATAAGAGGTTGATTTAGAGAGGGTTGTGATCACAATCCAACACCAGAAGAGGTAATTGCCATGACAAAGGTAATCCTCACCTTCATCTCCGTTTATTTAAAAAATTCAGAAAAAAATTCTCTAAATTTGTGTCTATTATAAATTTAAAAACTAAAAAATCAAAAGATACAAAATGCTAAAAATATTTCACTAGCTTGAGCCTAAACCCATATTTTTCAGCTAGTTTTCTCATTTGGGTTTGCTATTAAGGTTTTATCTTATCGGCCCAAGGAAGGTATAGTTGTTTGAATTGTGTTGGAAAGGCTGATTATAAGCAATTCAAGTGGCCATACAAAGGTTTTGCAAGTCTGTAATCTCGATTTACAATAGCAAATTCATATGGTAAGTGAAGCTCTTTCATTGAGGTTTTGAGCTTAAAGGTATATTCCATTATCCCCTTTCATTTTCTTCATTTCCAATCTTTATTTGAACATTTTTAGAAGTAAAAAATCAAATTCCAGCTTGCTGGAAACAAAAATCTGCAATAAGAAAAGGGTTTTGACGCTAGTGGGGATTTGACCCCTCATTTTGAGTACTATTTTCCAGATTTGAATATCTCCCAAACTACTCATTATTTTCAAGTGTTGGCTGCTTATTTTGTTCATATTTCAGAACACTAACACTTCCGCCTAATAATCACACTTTATTTAAGTATTGGTAGGCTTGTGGATGGCCCCAAATGCAAATCTAGCTTGTTGGTTTCTGCATTTTTCTGCAATTTTGCAGGTCTGAAGCACCGGAAAATCAAGCTAATTGTTCACTTTCATCTGTATACTAATGTCATCAATAAGATATGTCATCTCAAGCTTGATAAGGGTTCTCAACACTCAATTATTGTTCCATTTCAAGGTTTATTTCTCATAGTTAAAGTGTCTTTCACTTGCTGGTTTGTATTTTTAGCAAAAGAATTTCATTTTCAAATTTGCGAGGAATTCAAGTTAACTCCTAGACCCCATCATCCAAGAGGTATTACAAGACACTAGTCTACTAACCTGTGTGGAGGATATTTTAGTGTAGGAAAGCTTCCCTTGGTTTTGTAGGAGTGGGCTTAAAGAGTGGGGAATTGTGCCATGGTAACAGTGGGAACTTGTCTTGTGTGGTGCTGCCTTAGGGTCTCATAAGGACCTTAATGAGAATGCTAGTTTGAGTGGTAACAGTTCCCTTTATGATGGATGAAAACCAATTACCCCCCATAGTTTCAGTACGTTGCATTGCATGCTAACCGTTATGTTTTTCTCTAAGTGTATATGTATATGAAATTGTGATTGCAGGGTGTTAGGAAGACTGATCTATAATACAGATGCAATGGAAGAGAAATACTACAACCTTGATACCAAAATATTTGTAATGGCCAGCATAATAGGTTCAGAAATAGAGACCAAGGGAAGGGGAAAGGGAGGAAGGGACCAAATTTTATTCATTAAGATTTAGATGTTGAAACAAAATACAAAGAATCTACTCTGAGATTGTCTTTGTTCTCTAACAGAGGAAAAAGCCAATCTTTCACTCAATCTTTAAGCCTAACTAAAAGCCCTATTTCTTACACACACAATGAAACGAACAAAGTTCCTTCTTTAGATTAATTACTCCAGAAGACTTGGAATATGAAGATATCCATTGAGGATACAAATATTATATATTAAAATGAGTGAATAAGAATGATGATACAATGAGAGCGAGAGGATTGCTTATATACCAAGCAGGTGTCTCTTCATGGAGAGTCATGTCTCATTTAGACATGACTCTTCAACCTAATTACTAATTAACTAATCATTATTTATGATTATTATCATTTACATTATTTCCTATATATTTATTCATAACATTGCCTTTCTCCTCAAAAAGCTTTGTCTTCAAAGCTTGTCGATGTAAAAGGCTTGATCTCTTTTTCGATTTCCAATGTCTTCTCGTCTCAGAACAATCATCCTCGTCGATACAAGTTGATATGATCTTCTAAGTGACGAACAAAACTATCGCACTGAGAAGGGATCAAACCATCCTAGATTAAGCTTCTGTGGAATATTATGATCACTGGAATTTTGTAACGACTTGTCATCATAGGACTGGATTGAGGATACATCGCTATTCTCTCGAACATCAGTTTTTTGTTTCTGTTCTGAATGGTCCCGATACGTAGTTTGGTTGAGTTGTCTACTCTCATGATTTGGATGTCGATAGGGAACCTTTTTGGTTTGACTTTCCCTTATTAGGTGTGTGGGAATTTTTTGATTTCCTTCTGGTACTACGGTTTTTGAATTAGCTACATTATCTTCATTTGGAATTTTCATCATCTGGATTGTAACATGTGAATGTGTTTTTCCTTCCACTAATTGATTCTCTTCTTGAGTTCTGCTATTGATTGGTTCGGTATTAATTTCCTTATCTTCAACCTGGACTGTTACGTCTGGATACTTCGATACTTCTTGAGTAAGTTGCTCTAACTTGTCTTTAGGTGACGTCTTATCACAATTAAGATTCTTTATTTGTGTAAAGAGGTTTTGGTTATGATTCCTTAGACGTAAAACCTCTTTGGTTTCTGATTCATCAACCTTATTTTCACTGTTTTGACTTTTAAGTTTTTCATTTTTTAGATCTCTGATCTGTTCTAATAAATTTTTATTAAGGTTATTTAAACATAAAGTTTCCTCATCTTGTTCTGATAAGTGCTTCTTGAGTTCTTTCTTTGTGACCTTAGTCTTCTTCACTTGTGCAAGTAATTTTTCGACATGGTTCTTGAGGCGAGAGATTTTTTCATCCTTTTCCATTACTTCCTTGTAATGCATATCCACAAGATTTTTATGTCCCTGTTGTAACGCTTTCTTGTTTTGTCAAAGTTTGGCTATTTTTCCTTTCTCTTGATCTTCTAGCTGCAATTTCTTGGTACACTGGATTGCATCGTTTTGTAGGAGTGATGATGGGCTTTTAACTTGCAATGTGGATTCTGTTTTCTTCATTTCCTTATTAAAATCAGCATTTTGTCGCTTATATATTGCCATTAATTGTCCTATATCTCTTGCAATTGATTGTTTTTGTGCATCACTTAGAAACTCGACTAAGGTAAAAGTTTTGTAACATTTTATGCAAAAAATGTTTTGATATTTGAATGATTCTTGACAATTAGGGTATCCTTCTGAACAAAAAGGACATATTGAAAAGAAACCACTATTCTTTGTGGAAATCATCCTTTTACTTCTCTTTTTTTAAATTTTTTTTCTCCTTCAGTGATTGACTTTATTTTTCGTCAAATGATACTTTGATTAAAGGGTTTAAAGTGACCTTTTAATTCTTGTAATAATATATATATATTTTTAAGTAATCCTTATTCCTTCTTCAAAGCTGAGTAATATATCTTTACTAATTATTTTTCTTTAAATGGGCATGGGATATTTTTATTTGATTTTAGACACTTAGCCCTTTAATATTTCTATAATTCCATTTTTTTTTGACAATATGTTCACCATATAACTCAACTACTTATTAATAAATTTGGACTTTGACTATGTTGCATAGGTGCGACCCTTTAGATGGGAGTTTTTATTTTTATTATTTTTAATTAATATTTACAGTGTATAGGTTGTACGGAGAAACTTGTGCTAGAAACTAACACAGAGGTTGTAAAATTGTTAGCTTGTTGATGTATTTTGTTAATTTGTTCGCCCTACTTATGAGCCAAGGGCAGACACAACTCTGAACGGATTTCACGAGCCTATACCACTGATTTCATTGACATAAATTTCACAATTCTGTACAGACGAATTTGTGCAGAAAATGGTGTTGCAGTTCCAGGGTCACAAGTTATAGGGAAGTAAAGGTTATTATGGCGACAATTTCTACTAGAGTTTGGGGGGCAAGCATGTGGAGATATTGGCTATGGAGGTAGCGGCTGACAGGATTGGCATCAACAACAAAGAAAAGAACAAACTTGGTAACGACCCATCAAGAGGTGGCTAGTGGTTGTGGTGGTGACTCCAACAGAAGTGGCTGGAGAATATGTCGATGGTAGGAAATACATTGGTTGACTGGCAGAAAGAAGCGAGAGAAAGGTGGAAGGGTGGACGAAAAGTGGATGGTAGTGAGTGTTTTGGGTGACAGCGGTATGTTGGAAAACTCGCAGATGTAAGCAGTGGCAGCTGGATAAAGGAAGCAAGGAAACTGCCAGACGAAGTGGCAGCTATAACGATGGGTAGGGGACGGTTGATCCTGCAATGGTCAATGAAAAAGTGAATCGACTATCTAAATTCATCGAGTTCCTGGCCGGACGGGTCCAGGGAGGATGTGGTCGGCTTAGCAGTGTCGGTTGGCTGAGAAACGAGGTTGGGATAACGTTGGTGGCAGTCGGGCAGAGAAGAACGATGGGGCTTGTGATGGAAAATGCTGCAGTGATGGTGAGCTCCAGTATTGTAGCAATAATGCTACAACTCCTGGGGCTTCCTGTCTCTCATTTTATCAACCCGGTAGTTCGTACAAACTTGGAAGCGACGGTGCTATATGCACAAGTACTAGCTCTTGTCGCAGCTGTCACTTGGTCAGCTGGCACAAGTCCGCTAGGGCTCAAGCCAACTTCTATAGGCTCTCAGAAGAAGCTTGCTAATTGATGGACGAAAGCTATTCTCAAAGGAAAACTACTCTACTTGACAAAATGGACTGAAAGCAAATCAAAGCATGTAAACCTAGGAAACCCTAATTTAACTAGTCTAACCTCTACGATGCAAGAAATGTGAATGAAACTTCTACCAATGCTGCTGTTACCTCTAATAAGTGCAAATGCATGGATCTAAACTACTTGCATCATGAAAGATATGTTTTTGTATTTTTCCTTTAAGTGTGTGGAATGATTGTGATCTTGTGCTAACTAGGGTTTGGTTGTGCAGATGGGATGGAGAAGGAAGGAAAGCGTGGGACAGGTTGGGGAGGCTAGGAGAGGTCCCTAAGGATCCTTAGCATCCATCCACAGAGGTTCCTCGCATTCAGATGCTCAGCAACCGAGAGAGTGGCCTCCTACAGGATGGCTGTGGAGGATCCTACAGGATACTCTGTTTTCTACAGGATGGCTGTGGAGGATCCTACAGGATACTCTGTTTTCTACAGGATGTCTACAAATGGCTACAGGATGACCTACCGTGAGTGTTTGGAGTGATGGAGGAGTAATGGAATGGTAGGGGGAGATGTGTAAGGTAGGAATGAGGCTGGTGATGGCTGTAGAAGTGGAGGAATAGGATAGGGAGTGAATGTAGGGAGTAGGTTGGAAGATAGAGGGCTAGGTCAATGAAAGGGCTAGAGAATGGAAGTACGTGAGGAGTGAAAGACTTTGGGAGATGACAGAGCGGAGCAGGGGTCGAAGATGTGTGTGCATGCGGGATCAAGATGGAGAATGAAGTAATGGAACGAGAGAAAGCAGTGTAAATGGAACAAATGTTTATGACTGTCACCAAACCGAAATTGCATTAACCTAAACTACCTGTGCCGTGAATTCACTGAACAGCAATCCAAAACGTGAAGAGAAAGGTGTATGAAGTTGTGATGAAGGTGTGTGGTGCAGGTGTGAATGACAAGGAAGCATCTAACATAACGTGACTGTGTTTGCAGCAATCATGGAATAAAGAAATGCGTATTTTTGGTGGCTAGTCATGGACTGCACTCCAATCCCAGATGAGACGGCAGTGAGCCTTAACAACCTTTTTGTTGGAGCTCCAATCGATTATATCTATCCTCTGCTACACTACGCAAGTGGAAACAAATTCACCATAAGCAACTCCTATCTAACTCATGAAAAAGACCAACTTAACAACCTGTAATTCGAATTGCATGTGCAAATGAAAAGCTCAAAGTGCTGAAATGAAATGGAAACAACACTACAGCAGAGGGGACCTATGGCTCTCAGGTTGGGCCCTAACCTGAGAGCTATAGTCTCCTTAAGAAACTCAGAACTAGATCACAAACTGCCTTCTTTATTCATAATCTGATGTCATGCCAAATTGGCTTACAAAAAGGAACGAAAACTGAACTGTGCTCCAAAATTACAATAGCAATACGAGAGTTTCAACAACCTATCTAAGGCTAAGGCCTCCATACTTATACAAAAACGATGATCCAACAAGTGTCCTTGATTTTAGGAGCTCGGCTGTCCAACTTCGAGTTTAACTGCTGATCCTGTAGGACAGTCATAACTACTGTTCCTGTAGAACAGTTATAACTGCTGTTCCTGTAGGACAGCTGGCTGCTTCTTAAGCTCGGAGGGGAGATGGATTGGAGCTCGGAGTTCTTGGTGGGAATCACGAGGAATGTCCCAAGACCGTGGACATCCTCTCCTAAAAACCAGCAGTGCCACCTCATTGTCTCCTTATCTCCTTTTTCGTTGTCTCTTGCTCCCTTTTAATGCCAAAACCTGGAATCACAATGCATTAGTCACGTAGATAGAGTGCCTACCCTTCTTCCTACAAACAACATGAATAAACTAAGAAATGCATGCATAAGCAATAAAAAATGAATGGTTTGAGCAAGTAGAATAGGCCAAAATGAGCCCAAATTGTACCAAAATTGGGGCTCATCATCACCCCCCAGCTGAACCATTTGCTCATCCTTGAGCAATTTTGCCCCGGCTCCTTGTCCTTGGCCGAGAGCTGGGGCCCAGAACCTGCTCCTTCTTCTCTATTTTTGGGGCCTCTGTTTTCTCTGCCTCAGGTGGAGACGAGGGTGGTGCTTCTTCCCCCTTTTTCATTTCCTTGAGCCGGGTTTCAGAAGGCGACTGGCCTATTTTCCGCGTCCAGGAAGTGACTTTTGGGCTTCCCTTCTCAGGGGTGGCCTGTGTTTTAGAGGGAGTTCTTGTACTGGGTGAAGTAGGGATGTCTCCTGAAGTGGGTTGGCTGCTGGGTGGAGGCTGCGACTTGTCTGTTTTCATTCTCTGACTCCTCCTTGCTTCGGAAGGTAGAGGGATCTCCCTCTCTCTTTTTTCTTTGGGTTTTGCCGGTGTGTTGAGGGCAGCCAGTGCCGCTGCCGCCTCCTTTTCGAGGATGCTAGACTTCTCTTTCTTGTGCTTTGCTCTCTCAGAGCTCCTTGTAGAGGGTCCCTCCTCCTTTGGTTTCGGGCTTCCTGCAGAAGACCCTTCCTTGACCGGTTTTGGGCTCCCTGCAGGAGCATCTTCCTTAGCTCTTGGGCTTCCCGTAGGAGCCTTTTCTTTTAGCACGTCTGGGCTTCCTGCAGGAGCTCTTTCCTTTAGCAGTTTTGGGCTTCCTGTAGAAGCCTTTTCTTGAATTTTTGGGCTTCCTGTAGAAGCCTTTGTCTTTGTTTCCAGACTTCCTGTAGAAGTCTGTTCCTTAGTGATTTTCGGGCTTCCTGTAGAAGCCTGCGTTTGTTTCCCTGTAGATGTAACTGTCACCACCTTTTCTTGCTTGGCTGCATAGATTTTGCTTTTGGCTTTGACTGCAGGAGCTGACGAGGTGCTTGGGCTGACAGGGACCACCTCCGCTTTGTCCATTCTGCTCTTCATCCTCTGTTCTCTTGCTGTCAAAACAGGTGTGTCACCCTCCTCTTCGTCTTCCTTTTCTTCTTGCTCCCTCTTTTGTTCCTTCCTCTGCACCGTGGCAGGGGTCTTCGGACCTGGTTTCCTCTTTTCTTTGGCCACTGCCTCTTTGTCTTCACTGCTGGAGGAGCCACTATCTTCGACCAGCATTTTGATGTCCCCATCTCGTGTTAGATTTCTAAATGACTCCCAGGAGAGGGGAACTTTATAGGAGTGCAGTGCATCCTCTACAAGCAACTTGATCAGCCCATGGTGTGCCACCTGATCTGGGACGCCACCCTTCAGCTTCGTAGCACATTCCATTAAAGATTGCAACAGGAAATAAGGAATGCTTAATTTCTTTTCTACAGGAAGCTCACTTCGGTGCCTTAATTCGTTCAGCAATCGGAAATGGTACCCGTAGACGATGCTATAGCGCCCCTCACATGTAATATATTTCATAATCTGTAAGCTGACCTCGTTCCAAGGTGGTGTCAAACTGTTCCTTCGTACTCCATTCTTATCCTCGGAGAATTCTTCCTCAGGTGGAAAGAATTCCTTCTTTGCTTGCTGGCTCTGTTTTCGTTCCTCTTTATCCCACGGGAGACCCATAGGAAGCTCAGTGATTCTACTGATGGACTGCGGGGTTATCTTGAGGCTTAGGCCTCTGAAATTGACTGTGGCCAGCACCTTGGATTTTGGCCTCAGGGCCTGCAAGAATTCCTCGGCCACTTCCTCATCGTACCCCTGCAACTTATCACAAAAAGACATCCACTGTGCTTGTGTAAAGAGCTCTACCACTGCCTGATTTCTCCTCAATGTGGTTGAATCAGTGGGCTCTCGTCTGATAAACCCACCAGGCATGATGAGCACGGTGGTTTTGACCACAGGTGGTAAATACAAAGGGAATTCGGTCTTATAGACAGAGCATGCAATGAATTCACAGACCACAATCTAATTATACTGCTATCCTGTAGAAGCGATAGTATAGGCACGACAATCCAATATTTTTTTATGACCAGACTGTGAATAATGACCTTGCCACCTTTGAAAACCAATTGCGGAAGGAGTTTCAGGGTTACCTCTTTTCCGCCACCTTTTTTACGTGAAGACTTCACCTTCCTGTAGAGACTGCTTTCCTGTAGATACTGCTTCCTGTAGGACTGCGTTCCTGTAGAAACTGTTCCTGTAGGAGCAGTGCGCAGACTTCGGGGGGAGCTATAGTTGGACAGCGGTCGAGAGGTGCCTTACCAGCATTCAGGTAGCCGAGAGCTTGGCGTATCAACATGCAGAGGTAATCAGAGGAGCTACTCAAGTTTTGAAGTGAGGTTGATGGATATACACGCTTAATCGAGCCGATTAGATTTTGAATCGGCGCAGCTCGTGGCGCGGGGGGTGAGCTGTCCCCGCCGGACCGTTGGGTGACGTCACCCATCATCCGCCTGCACATTCGCTTGCTGTCGCATTCATTCCCACAGATCTGCCGCCGCCCTTTTCGGTTAAACTCGTTTCACGGTTGACGGGACTAATCTTCACGTGCGTGCTACGTGTGTCTTTTGTCGTGGCTGCCACCTCATCATCTGACTGTCCCTTCACTAGCCGATGTGGCCAGTCAACTGGCCTTACGGCCGCTCAACCATTCACCTTTATGCCATGCAAAACAAATCAAAGTAATATCCATGCGATTTGATGGAGAGAAGGATTAGAACACTTACCTGCGCGCGGCTGCACATGATTTCCAGTTTGTGGACGATGGATTTACCTGCTGCACGCGGCTTACACAGACCCGGAGGCACATGGCTACCGGTTGCTGACGCTGGAGTGGATGGTTTTGCGTTCATGCGCCCGTGTTTTATCTCGGATGGCGGTGCTGTGGACGGTATTCACTCGAGCAGGTTGAACTGTTACAGGATCCCCGCGAGGGGTCTTGTCACAGTCCTTTCTCCTTGGGTGCATGCTGCATGCTGGCGGTTCTGGCTTCTCGATCACAATCCCAGCGCTTCTGATGCATAACGTGGATGTGGTATGGCTCTCGGTGCTTGGTTTTTCTTTGACAGATGTTTTTTCACGAGAACTCATTGCTTTATTGTGCTGCTGCAGGGATCTCGGTTGCATGGCGACGAGGATGGTGGAGCAAAATAATAGCAATGTTCAAGGGTGCCATCCGTGGCATGCATGCATTCAATCCACTCCTCAGTCGCTAGATCTTCATTTGAAACACATTTTGGCCGTCGCAACCTTCTACAGGAAGTTTTCTGTAGAACACAGAGCTTCCTGTAGAAGTTTTGCACTTTCCTGTAGAAGATCCGCGTCTTCCTGTAGGAAGACTGTCTGTTCCTGTAGAAAACTGTATCTTCCTGTAGAAGATCCAAATCATGATAAAAATTGCACATACCTTGAAAAACATTGTTATTCTCGGAGGAGGTGTTGATGACATCCTTTGATAGCATGATGAAGGCCCCTGGCTCGGAGTGGAGAGGCTTCTTCTCCTCCATAGAACATCTGCATGCAAAACTTTTATTGTGCTTATTGTTTTTTCTTTTTTTTTCTCTCTTTTTTTTTTTTTTTTTTTTTGAAAAGATAGCAGGGGCGCCCCAAAGAGGTTTTCACCCTTGCTACCTGCCCTGAGCGCCTCAAAGAGGTTTTCACTCAAGGATCTTTTTTAAACTTTCTTCTTCTTTTTTTTTTTTTGAAAGACAATAGGAGCGCCTCAATGAGGTTTTCACCCCTACTGCCTGCCTTGGGCGCCTCAGAGAGGTTTTCACCCAAGGATCTTTATTTTTTCTCTCTTTTTTTTTTTTTTTTTTTTTCTCTTCAGGGTATGCCCAAAGTGGAGGCAGAACCCTTCTCTATGACCAAAACAGATTTCTCCATAGTGCTGATAAACTCTTGTCTTGAGAGAGGTCTTCTGTAGATCTTCAATCGGTGCCCATTGACAAGCATGGGAATGGCTTCCTCATCAATGGTTCGAATGAGGACAGATCCATTGTCATGGCACTGCTCCACTACATATGGTCCTAGCCATCTGGTTCTCAACTTCCCCTTGAAATCTTTGAATCTGGAGTCATACAACAAAGCCCAATCTCCCGGCTGGAATTGCTTGTCATGGAGATGTTGGTCATGCCACACCTTTCTCTGAAGTTGAACCACTTCTGAGTGAAGGAGGGCCTGCATGCGGTGCTCATCCAGTCCATTCAGCTGCAATAACCTTTCTTGCTGTGCATGGCTGAGATCTAGGTCCAGCTGAGCTGCCATCCTCAAAGTGTTATACTCAAACTCAATGGACAGCAAAGCTTTCTTCCCATAGACCAGCTCATAAGGTGTGAAGCCGGTGGTGGTCTTCCAAGTGGTGTTGTAAGCCCATGTGGCCTCAACCAGGCGATCTGCCCAGTCCTTTCTGCTGCTGCTCACCACTTTGGTCAAGATCCCTTCTAATGCTCTATTGGTGACTTCCACCTGCCCATTTGCTTGAGGGTGATAGGGGGTGGAAGTCCTGTGCTTGATCTTGTGATGAGCTAGAAGATCTTCAATCAAGTTGGATGTGAACTGGCTCCCCTGATCGGTCACCAGCTCTCTTGGGTAGCCAAACTTGTAGAAGATGTTCTCTCTTAAGAACTCGACCACCTTCTCTTCTGTTGCTGCTTTGATTGCTTTAGTCTCTGCCCACTTTGTCAAGTAGTCAGTACACACAATGATGTAGGATCTCTGCCTCGAAGAGGGATTGATTGGGCCCACAAAGTCCATGCCCCACTTCTCAAATGGCTCAAGAGTCACTTGAGGTTGGAGAGGCATCTCATCCCTTTGGGTCGGTTTCCCCATTCTTTGGCATTGGTCACACTGGCTGACATATCTTCTGACATCTTGATGAAGTGTGGGCCAATAGTAGCCTACCTGCAGGATCTTGAAGGCAGTTCTCTTTGCTGCAAAATGTCCTCCACAAGGCCCATCATGACAGGTGAGGAGGATGTCAAAGACTTCCTCCTCCCTTACATAACGCCTTAAGATCTGATCGGGGCCAAGCTTGAACAGGTTGCCTCCGATCCAAGTAAATGAGGCACTCTTTCTGATGATTTTGCTCTTCTCTTTTGAAGAGAGGTGCGGAGGGAACTGAGTTGAAACAAGGTAGTTTGCTATATCAGCAAACCATGGAGAGAGTACTGAGATAGCAAACAGATGCTCATCAAACATCTGGTCATCCACCGTCCCATCTTCACCTGCAGACAAATCCAATCTAGATAAAAAGTCAGCAACAACATTCTCTCTACCTGGTTTATCAACAATGGTTAGATCAAACTGCTGCAATAAAAGTAACCATCTAATAATACGAGCATTCACATCTGGTTTATTCATCAAATATCTAATAGCAGCATGGTCAGTATGTACAAATGTTTGATACCCGGTAATGTAATGACGGAACTTGTTTAGTGCATGGACTACAACTAAGAACTCTTTCTCGGTTACAGTGTAATTCAGCTCTGCTTTGGACAAGTTTTTGCTGACAAAGTAAATGGCATATGGAAGTTTTTGCTCAACTTGTCCTAAGGCTGCACCTATGGCTTTGTTCGAGGCATCAGTGTGGATGTGGAAAGGTAGGGCCCAGTTTGGACCTCTCAAGATTGGTGCTGACACCAACTTGTCCTTTAACTCATTCAAACTCTTCTGACAATCGTCAGTCCACTTAAACTCCACATCCTTTGCCAACAGGCCAAACAATGGCGAGGCGAGCTTGCTGAAGTCCTTAATGAATCTCTTGTAGTATCCTGCTAATCCCAAGAAACTCCTAACATCCCTTACCTTTTGTGGAGGTGGAACCTTCTTGATTAGAGCAATTTTGTTAGGATCCACCTGTAATCCTTGGCTAGAGATGGTATGGCCTAGCACGGTCCCTTCAGTCATCAGGAATTCACATTTTTCGGGACTGAGGGATAGGTTCATCTCAATGCATTTGGTTAGGACTTTCCCCAGGTTGGACAATGCTTCCTGGAAGTTGGCCCCATAAGGAGTAAAGTCATCCATGTATATTTCCACTGCATCATGGACCAACTCCGAGAAGATGCTCAAGACAGCTCTCTGAAAAGTAGCAGGAGCATTGCATAGCCCAAAGGGAAGGACTCGGTAGGCAAAGGTACCCCAAGGACAAGTGAAGGTGGTCTTATCTTGGTCTTCCGGGCTGATTTGGATTTGATTGTACCCGCTAAACCCATCCAGGAAAGAGAAGAACTTCTTTCCTGCCAGTCCATCCAACACTTGATCTATGAAAGGTAGAGAGAAATGGTCTTTCTTGGTAGCTTTGTTCAGCTCACGGTAATCTACACAGATCCTCCACTTCCCATTCTTCTTGGGAACCAACACTAGAGGGGACACCCATTCACTATCTGAGATGGGGTAGATGAATCCGGCATCCAACAGTTTTTGCAATTCTTCCTTGACAATGTCTTTAAGGGCTGGATTCATTCTCCTCTGAGGTTGCCTAACCGGTTTACAGTCCTCTTTGATGTATATATGATGAGTACAGACCGAGGGATGGACTCCTTTCATCTCCTTATAGCTCCAAGCAAAAGCATCTAGGTGGCTGGCCAACAGGTTGCATAGCTCCTTTTCCTGAGAAGGAGATAGGGAGGAGCTGATTTTCAATGCTCTCTCAGGGCCGAACTCCACATTCTTAACTCTGGGAGTGACAGGGTTGGTTGTACAAAGATCCACTAAGGTGCTAGCTTGGGCATCCTCCACCAATTTTTCTAAAGGTAGGGCACTGGTAGGTGGGTTTTGGATCAAGTTCTCGATCAAATCATCCTCGGTTGGGGGATTTCTTCTATTGGTTTCTATGGTACACAGAGGTGCTGAATACACCTCGTCTTCTTCTCCTTCTTCCAACCAGAGTGGTAAGTCATGCTCCAAAGAGGGTTGGGCAGGAGGGTATAGGACAAGTTGTTTGGACATAGGACCATTTTTGATGGTCATATTTCCGGCACGACAACTGATATAGGCATCTGCAGTGGCTAACCAAGGCCTTCCCAAAATGAGGGGATATCCAGTAAGCTTTGCCTTTGGTTGCAGAACCAGGAAGTCTGCAGGATACTCCCAAGAGTCAATAGAGACCAAGACATCCTCCACAATCCCTTCGGGAGTCACAGTGGAGCGATCTGCTAATTGCAGTACTGTCGAGGTCTTCCTCAAGGAACCTTGAAGATTGAGCTTGAGCATGGTATCCCTGGTCATTACATTAATGGCAGCCCCCAGATCAATCAGGGTGTGGGGTATGATGGTGCCATTGATGTGGACATCTACTACAGGACTTCCAGGATCTAAGTACTTTGGGCAGATGACTTGTCCTAGCATAAGGTCAGACAGTTGTCCTATGACATTGATAGTTGAAGCATCTTTCTTCCGTCTGCCTGGATGTTTGAAACACTTCTCCTTAACCAGCTTGTTATAGATTGGCACATCCTTGATGGCCTGGAGAAGGGGTATCTTCACACACAACTGCTTGAGCTCTCCCAGAAGCTCATCTTCTTCTGGGTTGGGTTGTGTGGTGGCTGTAAGTCTCTCAGGAAAGGGTGGAATAGGCTTTGGTTCACTCTCCTGATGGTTTTCCTCATCCTCTGGGGGAGGAGGTTGGCGATCTGGAAGAGTCTTTCCAGATCTAAGATTGATCTCCTGGATCTCCACAGCATAGGTAGGGCATGAGGTCTCCCCAGTATATACCTGCTGAGCCTGTCTATTGTTGGGGTTCGGGTTCGGTTGAGCAGGCATCTGAGGTTGCCTTGGAGGAGCAGGAGGTAAAGGCTGAGGTTGAACTGGTGGTGGAGGCAAAATGGCAGGAGGAGTGTTGTATTGGGGCCTCCACCCCGACTGAGGTGCACTCCACTGAGGCTGTGACTGGGCATGTGAGTGATATGAGTGAGTAGTGGGTTGAGTAGGATACTGAGGTGGATAAGACCATGGAGGAGGCATGGACCAAGAAGGATGAGCAGGGGGACCCCAGGAAGGCATGGGAGTCGAGTGGTTGGGGTTGTAATAAGCTTGAGATGCCCCTTGCATTCCCTGCTGGTAGGGTCTAGATCCTTGAGGCCTCCTTTGGTTGATGAAGTAGAGAGGTTCAGTGGGGGCTTCAGTCCCTTGGTACATGGCTTTAAACCCAGGTAAGGTGGGACACTGATTGGTAGGATGGTCCTCCTCACACACAAAACACACTTCAACCGAATGCAATGGGCATTCGTTCTTAGGATGTCTTCTTGTGCACCTAGGGCAGAAGACAGCCAGGGCTCTCTCAGCTTCTTCTTTCTTCTGCTGGATCCTGAATGTGTCCAGCTGCATGGCGATGGTCTGTCTCACCTCACTCTTAAGATCTTCTAATTGGTTTGTAAACTCATGTTTGGAGAAAGGGACACCAGTGGAGAGGAGATTTCCTCTACCTCGTTTTCTAGCTGCCCTGGAATGATTTTGAAACACAGTCTTAATGTCCTCATAAGGCAGTTGGTAAATGTCCCCCCCAGCTAACATGTGAAGGGTGTCTAAGAGATCTTCAGGGACTCCTCGGAGTAGAACCAACTTGAGGGATTCAGGGTCAAGTGTGCACCTGGCCCGTTTATAGCTAAGTTGGAACCTCTCCTCATAATCCTCTAAAGACTCATCATTCCCCATGGTCATTCAAAAGATCTCTCCCTTGGTTTCCTTGGACCTACAATAATCCCTATACTTGGTATTGAAGGCTTGCTGCATCTGAGCCCAAGTAGCGATGCTATTCCCAGGTAATCCCATGAACCAGCGTAGTGCTGCATCCTTAAGAGTGGAAGGGAAAAGCTTCAGCTTTTGCTCATCTTCAGTATAGTCATAGGTTCTACAGAGGACAGCAAACTCAAATAGGAAGGTATCAGGATCCTCAGTGGTCAGTCCATGGAAGTGAGGCAAAGCAGAGGGGCTAATGTTTTTCATTTTCATCTCTCCATTGGTCTCTCGGATGGGGAAAGCTCCTTCTATTCTCTCATCTTCTCTATTGTCAGCCATAGCTTCGGATGGAGTGGTCTCTAACTCTTCTTCTTCTATAGGGTCTTGGTATATCTCAGGATGTTCACCTATAGGTTCCTCTGGGTCACTGTCACCAAAGAAGAGAGAAGGGTGACTCAGTGATGTGGTGGGGGTGTTTGGTAGGAATTTGCCTGATCTATCTCGGTTCCTACGAGGCATGAAATGGAAAAGACTTTTCTTTTTTGATTGCTTTTGCTTTTTCTTTGGTACCTGCAAAACTGAAACAAAGTGATCTACAACTAGCTATATTGCTCAAATGAAATTGCAGAGTTGGAAAGCTAATCTAGGAAAGCAAGAAAAATTACTCTAGGAAAGCAAGAAATATTAGTCTAGGAAAGCAAGAAATATTAATCTAGGAAAGCAGGAAATATTAGGCTATGAAAGCAGGAAATGCTAATCTATGAAAGCAGGAAATATTAATCTAGGAAAGCAGGAAATATTAGGCTATGAAAGCAGGAAATGCTAATCTAGGAAAGCAGGAAATGCTAAGCTACTTTTGCAGAATGGAAATGAAATAAACTACTGAGCAGAAGTAAGAGTACGAAAGTAGAAGAAAAGCAACAATTACTAATACTCTGACGCTTCCCCGGCAACGGCGCCAAAAAGATGGTGAGCTCCAGTATTGTAGCAATAATGCTACAACTCCTGGGGCTTCCTGTCTCTCATTTTATCAACCCGGTAGTTCGTACAAACTTGGAAGCGACGGTGCTATATGCACAAGTACTAGCTCTTGTCGCAGCTGTCACTTGGTCAGCTGGCACAAGTCCGCTAGGGCTCAAGCCAACTTCTATAGGCTCTCAGAAGAAGCTTGCTAATTGATGGACGAAAGCTATTCTCAAAGGAAAACTACTCTACTTGACAAAATGGACTGAAAGCAAATCAAAGCATGTAAACCTAGGAAACCCTAATTTAACTAGTCTAACCTCTACGATGCAAGAAATGTGAATGAAACTTCTACCAATGCTGCTGTTACCTCTAATAAGTGCAAATGCATGGATCTAAACTACTTGCATCATGAAAGATATGTTTTTGTATTTTTCCTTTAAGTGTGTGGAATGATTGTGATCTTGTGCTAACTAGGGTTTGGTTGTGCAGATGGGATGGAGAAGGAAGGAAAGCGTGGGACAGGTTGGGGAGGCTAGGAGAGGTCCCTAAGGATCCTTAGCATCCATCCACAGAGGTTCCTCGCATTCAGATGCTCAGCAACCGAGAGAGTGGCCTCCTACAGGATGGCTGTGGAGGATCCTACAGGATACTCTGTTTTCTACAGGATGGTTGTGGAGGATCCTACAGGATACTCTGTTTTCTACAGGATGTCTACAAATGGCTACAGGATGACCTACCGTGAGTGTTTGGAGTGATGGAGGAGTAATGGAATGGTAGGGGGAGATGTGTAAGGTAGGAATGAGGCTGGTGATGGCTGTAGAAGTGGAGGAATAGGATAGGGAGTGAATGTAGGGAGTAGGTTGGAAGATAGAGGGCTAGGTCAATGAAAGGGCTAGAGAATGGAAGTACGTGAGGAGTGAAAGACTTTGGGAGATGACAGAGCGGAGCAGGGGTCGAAGATGTGTGTGCATGCGGGATCAAGATGGAGAATGAAGTAATGGAACGAGAGAAAGCAGTGTAAATGGAACAAATGTTTATGACTGTCACCAAACCGAAATTGCATTAACCTAAACTACCTGTGCCGTGAATTCACTGAACAGCAATCCAAAACGTGAAGAGAAAGGTGTATGAAGTTGTGATGAAGGTGTGTGGTGCAGGTGTGAATGACAAGGAAGCATCTAACATAACGTGACTGTGTTTGCAGCAATCATGGAATAAAGAAATGCGTATTTTTGGTGGCTAGTCATGGACTGCACTCCAATCCCAGATGAGACGGCAGTGAGCCTTAACAACCTTTTTGTTGGAGCTCCAATCGATTATATCTATCCTCTGCTACACTACGCAAGTGGAAACAAATTCACCATAAGCAACTCCTATCTAACTCATGAAAAAGACCAACTTAACAACCTGTAATTCGAATTGCATGTGCAAATGAAAAGCTCAAAGTGCTGAAATGAAATGGAAACAACACTACAGCAGAGGGGACCTATGGCTCTCAGGTTGGGCCCTAACCTGAGAGCTATAGTCTCCTTAAGAAACTCAGAACTAGATCACAAACTGCCTTCTTTATTCATAATCTGATGTCATGCCACATTGGCTTACAAAAAGGAACGAAAACTGAACTGTGCTCCAAAATTACAATAGCAATACGAGAGTTTCAACAACCTATCTAAGGCTAAGGCCTCCATACTTATACAAAAACGATGATCCAACAAGTGTCCTTGATTTTAGGAGCTCGGCTGTCCAACTTCGAGTTTAACTGCTGATCCTGTAGGACAGTCATAACTACTGTTCCTGTAGAACAGTTATAACTACTGTTCCTGTAGGACAGCTGGCTGCTTCTTAAGCTCGGAGGGGAGATGGATTGGAGCTCGGAGTTCTTGGTGGGAATCACGAGGAATGTCCCAAGACCGTGGACATCCTCTCCTAAAAACCAGCAGTGCCACCTCATTGTCTCCTTATCTCCTTTTTCGTTGTCTCTTGCTCCCTTTTAATGCCAAAACCTGGAATCACAATGCATTAGTCACGTAGATAGAGTGCCTACCCTTCTTCCTACAAACAACATGAATAAACTAAGAAATGCATGCATAAGCAATAAAAAATGAATGGTTTGAGCAAGTAGAATAGGCCAAAATGAGCCCAAATTGTACCAAAATTGGGGCTCATCAAGTGACTACCGTGTGTAGCGTGTGACCTTTAGTCGACAATCCCCTTTTCTTTTTGCTTACGACTTTGTATGTGTATGTATATTTTTTTTCTTTAAACGGCCAAGGGCCTGATAGCGAAAATGGAGAACCTCCAAAATCTTGTAGCGAAATGCTTCAACGGAAACAAAGTTGGCGAATTTCAACGGCTAAAGACCTGGATCGGAGAACATGGCTCTGTACAGTAGTGGAGTGGCCAGAGGATTGACTGCTCTGATACCAAATGAAGCGAACAAAGTTCCTTCTTTAGATTAATTACTCCAAAAGACTTGGAATATGAAGATATCCATTGAGGATACAAATATTATATATTAAAATGAGTGAATAAGAATGATGATACAATGAGAGCGAGAGGCTTGCTTATATACCAAGCAGGTGTCTCTTCATGGAGAGTCGTGTCTCATCTAGACATGACTCTTCAACCTAATTACGAATTAACTAATCATTATTTATGATTATTATCATAGACATTATTTCCTATATATTTATTCATAACACACAATATACTTACTAATGAAGATATTTGCCAAATCTTAGTGCCATTTACTAATTAATAAATTATATCCTTGTTCTAAAACTAGTATTAATTAATAATTGTATTCTCTTGCCCAAAAGCATACTTTCTTTAATCTAATTTTATTTTCCCTATTGCCTCAAAATCTAGTAGGTATTGTAAGGGGTGACCTACAAGGCAAAAACTAGACCAAGGGACAACAATGAGGTGTTGCAAACTGTCACCACAACCACTACCTCTTGCTCTTTATGGAATTTCACCACTAGGGAGGGTTCCCTTTAGATAGGTCACCTAGTGATATATCCAGTTCAAGGATCAACATGACGAGGAAGACTTATGGAGGACAACTCTTTCTAAGAAAAAAATTTAGTGAGTGTAATAGGGGAATTTGCATCCTCTAATAAGGCCGATTTAGGGCACAAATGACCTTGAGACATAGCAAGTCAAGTGGATTAACATATAGTCAAGAGGTCAAAAAAAGGTTTCCCAACAATGAATATCAACAACCAAAGGAACAAGAAACCTTCAGTAAGGCCCAAGTTGAAGCCTAGGGCGAACTAGGGTTTTTCTAGGGCAAGTCTAACCTAAGGAAAACAAATTTTTCTTTGAAATGTATAGATTAGCCACTAAAAGGGGTTGATTTTGAGGCAACCAACACCCCTCTCAATGTTGAATACCTCCAGTAGCAAACGACTTCAACCCTAGTGAATTTTGTGCTTAGCCCTAGCTACCGACTTGATCTTAAGGCGCCGAAAACGAGACTAGGTGAGAGAAAATCAGATTTATGGTTGATTTTGAAGGTGATCAATCAAGTGACAAGACCAGTGCCTTGTCCTTGGGATGATGGAGTCTATGGGAGTGAAAATATGCTAAGTCTTGGTAAGGAGTAAGGGAATAATGAAGCCCTAACTTTCAAAACTATAACTATTACTTTTGTGAGGGAACAAATTCACTTGGGAGAGCTAGTTTAAAGAAACCCCAAGGAGATTGCCTTTCATATTCTACTGAGTAATGCATACAATGTCATCATGTAGATTCCATACATTGATCTTCAACAATTACTAGCACAATAGAAACCCTAGATAACAAATCATTCCATACATTAGACACGATTAAAAATTTATCAAAGTCAAGGAACACTTACAAGATAAAATGCATGTACAATCCTTTATTGCTCCAAAGTAACATCTCCAAGACCAAATAAATAGCTCCAACAAGCAAAATACACCATAGAGTCACATCTCCACAAGAATTCAAGAAGGCCAAAATTCTCCAAGAGGGCCGAAATAGTCACAAGTGATGATGATCCAATACAAATGAGCCTATCCTCTATTTATATGAGGATTAGGACTACTAATTAGCCTACAAACCCCTAAAAACAAGTTTGGTGCTAAAATGAACTTGGGTTACAAGCCAACCCACTAGCGATATGAAAATATGCCCTAATTAGCCCACACGTGAGTCGTAAGCTCTCTATGGCTAATGTCATCCAGTGTAAGTGCTCCAACAACCATGTCTAAGGGTACTGAGGTGTCCAAGATGATGGAGATGCATGTGAAGTCCATGATTTGAGGGTTGGCCCTCAAATTCACCTCAGTCCTCCTATGGGGTCCCAAGATCTAGTTGGGTGCCATAAAGTGGTCTCCATGGTTCTCCAACTTCTCAACAAGGCCTCTTTTGCTCCAGCGTAAGGGGGTTCTTAGGTGAAAGAAACCCTCCCAAGTCTCTCAATGTGAGAACATCCTCATATGGGATCTAAATCAACTGCTTCCCATCAAGCTGTGTCAAGGCCAGCCCGGGGGCATGCTGGGTCCAGCTATGTCATCCTGAAGAATCCTCAAGTCTAGCTTAAAGTCAACCTACACCTTGGGTGTTCTAGTTGCTTTGGAACATGTGCCATTTGATGATGCTTCTAGGAGGATCAAAATGTTGAACACTTCACTTGTTGGTGCTAATTTACTCCTAAAAAAGGCTTGGGTATGATCCAGATTTAAACAGGAACGCCACAAATTACAGATATGACCATAAATGCAAAGACACAACATAAATAATACTTCATTTCATTGATGTAAAATACTGAAATATGCTTACAAACATAAATTGAAATAAACTAGCTCGGGCGATGGTAGCTTATCTTTGAGAAGAGATGTGGCGGCTACATGCCTCTCAACTGTCTTACAATGAGGTTCGAAGGCCTATTTATTGTTGAGAAACAATGGAAAACCCTAAACGTCCAAAAACCTAACCCTAGGAGATGAAGCGCTAAATTATGGGCCCCGTTTTGGGTAAATTGGTACATCAACTACCCAAGGTCGTAACTTTGGCATACAATCTCCATTTCACGCGCACAATACCTGGTTAGAAAGATTTATCCGAGGACCGGGTCCATGAACCCATCTTGCTCCTAGTTTTCCCAAAAAACATCGTTTAGGGCCTCAAAACGGCTCCGGAAGTTCAGGACCCAAAAAACTGCCAAAAATAGTAAATTGTGCTACAAATAAGGAAACTGAAAAACTGAAAGAAACAATGGTGGAGGTTCAAGTAAAATAGGTGGGTGGCCACCAATATCCACCTGGATCATTCCTCCCCCCTTAGGAAGCAATGGTTCCCGTTGCATTGAGTTCCTCCATGAGATGAGGAAACTTCTGCTGAACTCGGTCCTTGGTGAGCCACTTGCCCTGGTGAAGGAGTTGGCCTGCTTTGACAACTCGATATAGTTGGATCCTTTGCTGTCGGGTGTTCTTGATCTGCGTGTCCATGATCTGATCAATTGTGGCCTGTTCCATGCAATCTGGATTTAAATCTGTAGGTGTGAGTTGTTTTGCAATGTCTGATGTGTCTAGCAATGGTGGGAAGTATGGTCGAAGGCGGTCCACATTGAACACTGGGTGCAGGCCAAGGAATGGGGGAATGTTGAGCTCAAATGCATTGTCTCCCATAGCCTTGGTAATAGTGTAAGGACCATATCAGAGTGGTCTGAGTTTCCGATAGGTTCAGGTAAGGCGTTCCTTTTGCAAATGCAACCAGATTTTGTTGCCCACCTGAAACTTGTGTGGCACCCAATGTTGATCATGTCGCTGCTTGTACTTGGCATTTGATTTCTCCAGAATGTCGTGTACCTGCTAGCGGATATGTTGGATGTGCTCAATGATGTTGTTTGCCTTATCGGTTTCGGACTGGACATGAGCCGAATCTGCCTGAGTAGCTGCAAATGGCATGACCACATCAATGGGACATAGTGGCTGGAATCCCAGGCCCACCTAAAAGGGGTTGTGGCCAGTCGAGTTGTGGAGAGCCCGGTTATAGTTGTGATGGACATAGGGGAGGCTCTCATCCCATGTGCGTGGATGCTTTGAGTTGTACATGTGCAGAATGTGTACGTCTGTCGGGCCATCGGTTTGGGGATGGAAAGCTGTGGACTTAGTAAATGTACTGAGGAACTTCCTGTCTTGATCTGAGATGATAGATTGTGGGATCCCAAAGTGTACCACACTTGTTCAAAGAAGAGTTTAGCAGTGGCTTCTGCTGTGATATTCTTCTTGCAGGCCACCATAATGGCCGTCTTCGAGAATCTGTTGATGATTAGAAAAACACAGTCGTTTCCATGATTATTATAAGGAAGGCCCGACATGTAATCCATGGAGATGGATTCCCAAGGGCGACTAGGGGTAGGCAGTGGAGTATAGAGGCCTTGCTTCTTGATGGTTGGTTTGGCAATGGCGCAAGCAGTGCAGGATCTGATGTACTTCCCGACATCTTGTCGAAGATTCGACCAATAGAAATACTTCTGCAGTACTGCCATCGTTTTCTCGACCCCGAAATGCCCAGCAGCCTGACTATAGTGCGCTTCCCAAATCATCTTGGCACGCTCGCTTGAAGGAACACAAAGGTGACCCAGGTGGCATAATAGGGCATCCTAGAGGTGAAAATCTAGAACATGTTGACCCTCCAAGAGCGTTTGGTATGTGTGGCTGAATTCTGGGTCGCTTTTGTAGAGAAGTGGCCAATCAGAAGTCTCGTGCCCACAAGAGTTGATCATGGTGGTTAACGCCATGATCGATGGTCGGCTGAGGCAGTTTGCAACATTATTGGTGCTACCCTTCTTGTACTTGATATTGAAATGGAACTGTTGTAGGTATGTGGACCACTTCTGATGGCGATCGTTCTGCAACTTCCCTTGCGTCTGTATGAACTACAGGGGCCAGTGGTCTGTGTGGATGACCGTTTCCTTCCCCAAAATGTAATGCTTCCATTGTCAGCAAGCCCGCACAATGGAATACATCTCTTTGCCATAAGTGGGATACTTCCAGACTGTGTCTAAAAGTGTCTCATTATGATATGCCACTGGATGCCCGTGTTGAGTAAGGACAAGCCCGATAGCATAGTCAGAGGCATCTGTCTCGACCTCAAATGGCTGTTGCAAGTCTGGTAGTGCGAGCACTGGTGCCGAGCAGAGGCGATGTTTCAACTTTCTGATTGCCTTCTGTTGAGATTCAGACCAAAAGAATTTTTCATTTGCTCCTCCCTTGGTGACTTGACTCAAGGGCCAAGTGATATGAGAGACTCCCCACACGAACCTGCGGTAGAAATTGGCAAGACCCAGAAAGTTGCGGAGCTCTGTCAGAGTGGTTGGAGCTGTCCAATCCCGAATGACTTGGATCTTGGCTGGATCCACATGCACTTCCCGTTCATCAATAATGTATCCCAGATACTGAACTTGGGTCATGCCAAAAGTGCATTTCTCCAAATTGGCACATAGCTTGTGTTGCCGCAGTGTTTGGAGAACTTGTCGGATGTGATGGAGGTGCTCTTCCCAACTTTCGCTGCAGTTCAGGATGTCATCCATCAGCGTCATGAAGGTTGCAGGAGCATTTTTCAACCCGAAAGGCATAACCAACCATTCGAAAAGGCCCTCCTTGGCTTTGAAGGCAGTCTTCCACACATCGGAGGGTTCGATTGGTACCTGGTGATATCCTGACTTCAAGTCGATCTTGCTGAAATATTTTGCCCCCTTCAGTTGGTCTAGAAGGTCATCAATTCGTGGGATCGGGTACCTATTCCGGACAGTGATCTTGTTCAGCGCCCGATAGTCAATACAGAGTCTCCAAGTCCCATCCTTCTTCTGTACCAACACGATCGGGCTCCCACAGGGCGATGAACTTGGTCGGATGTGACCTTTCTGCAGCAGTTCCTGAATCTGCCTCTTGATTTCGTTGTTCTCTAGAACGGAGCACCGATAGATTGGTCCATTGGGCAGTGGTGCACCTGGGGTCAGATCGATGGAGTGCTTGACCTGGTAGTGCAGAGGCACCCCTGCGGGGGAGGTGAAGATGTCCTCGTACTCCTCCACGACCTTGTTCATTTGTTGTTGTCGTGCAGAGGGGCCCTGTCTAGAGGTCATGGCCACCGTCTTCTTCTTTCCTTGAGGGCGTATCATCAGGAAAACAAATTTCCCGATTTTGGAAATGAGCTTACTGCATTGTTTTGCAGTAACCAAAGAGATGGCATAGGCGGTGCTACCTCCGGTATCTTGAACAACTATTTCCCAAAGTAACAATAACAACACGAGGCCTTGACTCATACACAACATGTCGCTTCCACAAGTATGGTTGGCCTAATAATACATCACAAACATCAAGGGGAGCAACGTCACACAATACCTCATTTGTGAAGGGCTTGATGTTGTATGGAAGGCGACACTGCTGGCTCACGCGAAGATCCCGTCCTTGGTGAAGCCACCCGATGGTGTACGGTTGTGGATGTGCTGTGGTTGGTAAGCCCAACCGCTTCACGACCTCTGCCGAAATGAGGATCTTTTGGCTCCCGCTATTGACAATGAACTGTAGCGGGGAACCCTTTACCCACATCTAGGAGTGAAAGAGGCGCTCCTCCTCCTCTGGATCTTCGAATTCCTCCTTCTGGATCTTCGTGGTGGCAACAGTGGCATTTGTCTCCGCATCAATAATCTGCTTCCCTTTTTCATTCCCCTTATCGGGTTCTGATTCAGAGTCGGAACATGCATCTGATTTCGAAGACTTGAGCTCGGCCACCAGTGACTGCTTGGCCCGACACTGGCTTGTGTTGTGAGTGGAGCTCTTATGGAACTCACACCACTTTTCTGTGTCTTTCTTTGGCTTTGCGGTGTTGTTCTTTGCTTGCGGCTTTGGCGGGTTGTCCTGGGCCACCCGGCCTTCGCTTTGTCCTTTGTTCAGCGGTTTGGGGGCACCTTTCCCTTGCGTCAGATTCGCAGATCCAAAGTCTCGCTTTTTCTGTTTAAACTTCTGCTCGATCTTGACAGCATATCGGTACGCTGTGCTGAGCGAGGAGATGTCCAGAAATTCCATCTCGTCCCGGATGTACCTGTGTAGGCATCCGCGATATTTGAGTACCAAATGCAACTCAGAATTCTTGATACCCAACTTTGTGCAAAGGGTATGAAAAATATTGGTAAACTCCGACACGTCTTGGTCCCTTCCCTGCCGCAGTGTGGTCCGCTTTATGTATTTATCTTCATAGCTTCTGACAGGGCAGTACTGCTCCTTGATGGCATTCCAGAATGAATTCCAAGTGGGTGCGGTTGAAAACAGTGAGGTCGTATTTTCATCCTTCTGCTCGCAGTAGGTTTCCCACCAGTCCTTGATGTGGGGGGCGGCTTTGAGAAGAGCGAAAGTAATCTTTTCCCGACCGGAAAAATCATGAACAAAAAAATACCCTTCTAGTAGATTTAACCATTTATCTACAACGTCTGCATCTATCTGACCCTCAAATATGAGAATGTCAAAGTTAACTTGTACCTTAAAGGGTGTGGCGCTTCCAGAGTAGCCGCTGGAAGTAGATGTGTCGCCCCTGGGTAGCTGCTGAAGGATCTGGGCAAAGTTGTCCATCATCGCGTTCCTTTGTCGCTCGAGGGCCTCTTCGAGCAAGATTTTGATAGGATCTCCTGCCCCCTCATCTTTCTTTTCATCCACCATGGGAGGCTATCGAGATTTGCGAGGCTGGTCTTGCAAAGGTTCGACCAGTTCAAGTCTTAACTCCTTATATCCCGACCTCGTTGGGGACATGCAAAAAAAAATAGAGAAAGAGAAGACTGCTCTGATACCACTGATCCAAATTTAAACAGGAACTCAACAAATTACAGATATGACCATAAATATAGATATGCAACAAAAATGATACTTCATTTCATTGATGTAAAATACTGAAATATGCTTACAAACATAAATTGAAATAAACTAGCTCAAGGAATGGTATCTTATTTCTGAGAAGAGATGTGGCGGCTACATGCCTTTCAATTGTCTTACAATGAGGCTCAAAGGCCTATTTATTGTTGAGAAACAATGGAAAACCCTAAACATAAAAAAACCTAACCCTAGGAGATGAAGCGCCAAACTATGGGCCCCGTTTTGAGTAAATTGGTACATCAACTTCCCGGGGTTGTAACTTTGGCATACGATCTCCGTTTTACGTGCACAATACCTCGTTAGAAAGATCTATCACAGTTTTCCCAAAAAACATTGTTTAGGGCCTCAAAATGGCTCTAGAAGTTCAGGACCCAAAAACATTTCCAAAAATAGTAAATTGTGCTACAAATAAGGAAACTGAAAAACTGAAAGAAACAATGGTGGAGGTCCAAGTGGTATAGGCGGGTGGCCACCAATATCCACCTGGATCAGGGTACCTGTGGAGTAGGTGCCCAAGGCCTGGGTTATTCAACCACATGACAAGAACAACATTCAATCTAGTGAAAGCAACCAATCGTCGAGACCAAGATCAATAATGCATCTATGTGAACCAAACTCGAATGTTAAGGGCAATTTAATACTTCAAACAAGGATCCCCTTGCAAAATCAAGATTGTGATCTTGCAAGGGTGTTTTCTCCCTAAGTAGGGGTAGCTAAAGGTTGACCCTATTATGTGCTTCCACCCCCCGAGGGGAAGAAGTAAGAACCTTTCCCAAGGCCAAGTGCCATGGCTAAAGGGACCAACTAAGGGATGGGTGCATTCACATCTTGAGTGTGCAGATGTGAAGAGGGAGCATTTGTGGATGCATGAGTTACCAACTCGACATTTTTTTTTCCACCCCTCTTGTACACCTTGTTGACCACTACGTGTCAACGACTCATAGCAATACACCCCTTTTTTTTGCAAAAGGGATAGCACTTGATCGATGTGTCTGTGCCGTCTAGCTATCATCATCAGCTTGACTTCCAAGATGTTATGTAAACCCTTTCTGCATGTGTATAATGTAAATAATCTCAGCAGATCCGTGTCATGTATGTAACGACCTAGGTAAACCTACTTTTCTAGTGACGATCTCCATTCTGGGAGTTTTTTTGTCTCACTGATCCATTCTTGGATGGTCAACAAAGTTTTCCTCCAGTCTTACCCCAAAGTTGGAATGGATTTTGTCGCTAGGATCTTAGGCGAGTCCTAGTGTTCTAAATCGAGTCTATGTAAAAGTAATTTGGGAATAATCCTGACTATTAGGTTCGGTTATTTTATTACAAATCGCTTGGTTTGCTGGATTATATTTGTGTCGCAGAAATGGGTAGTCTGTGAGGATCAATTGCAAATGAGTTTTCCCCCTTATGATGTAAAAAATATGAAAATCATGATGTAAAGTGTCTTGAGGGTTGAAAAAATAATTTATCCCCTTATAGGTTAATTAATTAAATTTTCTGGCCAAAAAATAATTAAAATCCTAAGCCAGAAATTTAATTAATTCTAGGTCCATTCTAGGCCCTAGGTAAATTTAAATTCTCCAAAGGCAAAATTCGTTGGTCCTTAAAAATTAAATTTTAAAAGGTCCCGAGACTAAGGTAAATTAATTATTTTGCTAAATTTTAAACCTTTGATCCTTGGGAGTTAAGTCAAAGTCAAATTTTTGGGGAAATTAACTCAATTTTTTTTTGAGTTAATTAAAATACATTTAATTAAACATTTCGAATTTCCCCAAATATTTAAATATTTCGATGGATGAGATTAAAAGAAATTTTAATCTTCATTAACGGTCGAGATTGCTTTAACGAGGATCACTCGAACTAGCCGTTGGAGGATTTATTTTTAAATAGAAGGTCATTTGTCAGTGGATCCATCTGACCTATGAGTCGTGTGCTTAGCAAGACGGTTTTGTGTAATCTTTTTTCTGGATAATAAAGAAAGACTTTGGGGTTAAGTTCTACTGGTGTTACTCTTCATGGGAATACTGTAAGACGTGTTGTTTTCATGCATAATTTTTTCTAAAGCCATTGATGATAACTTTTAAAAAGTGATTTGAGTACATGTATCTTGCTCAGTTGCTGGGGTTTGAATAATAATCTAAATTTTAAACGTAATAGAAGGTATCTCTATTTGTCTGAGTTTTATTATTGTTTTCTTGCTCTATTTTTAATGGTTGGATCGAGTTTTGCAGGAAAATCTTGATTTTAAATCCTCGGGTATTAGGGGAAGTTTTTAGTTGGACTAGCCAACTACCGATCCGTGTTTTCTAAAGAGCCCAACAAAATTAATCCCAGGCTTATCATAAGATTTTTTATTCTTTATTTTGATGCATGAAGGTTTCGAGTTAGCACTTTTAAAGTTTAAAAATCTTTTAATTTATGTGCAACATAATGATAGATCTGGCTGATTAGAGCCTGCAGTTTGTAAATTTTGTAATTATTTTTTTTAACGTGGGTTTTTCTGGGTTTTAGTTTTTATCACTGTATATATCGTTTGGGTGTTTTCTTGTTGTCGTGCAGCTACAAATCTGAGGAAGAAATTTGTGTAGAGTCCAGGTCTAGGGCCTAGGCCCTAGAGGGTAAGATCTAGATCTCTAGGGTTTATCAACATAATTTTCCAGGGATATTATTCAAATTTTTTGTAGTCCGAGGATTTGAAAATTTTAAATCTGGAAATTTTTATAAGGGTTTCAGGGAAATCCGAAGCAAAAGGATTTAACATTTTAATTAGAATTTCCGGAAATGTTTTAAAGGGTTTTTTGGCTACCATTTATCTATTGATTGAGTTTTCTGATCCGCTGACTAGGTTTTTCGATTCGCTGCAAAATTTCAATTTTGTTTTTAAGAAAAACCCTTATCCCTCCATTACTCCAACCTTTTTCCCTCTTTCTGCCTGCGTTTTCTGTGTTTTTTCTGCATCCTTTCTTTCATTTTCAAAAATCTTCTTTGCTGCCCTCGTTCTCCATTTCTTACGCTGCTCATCGTTCCGCTTTTTTCTGCTCCAAAACCGCAGCTCTTCCTGCCATCCCTGCTCTATCCCTCGTTGTCGTCCCTGCAAAAATCTTCGATTCGCGGCTCCTGCTCCTCCCTCTCGACTTGCCACTATCTCCACCAATGCCAGCTCCCTTTTTCGCTGTTCATTTCTCCATCCACTGTTGACCTGCACAACAAAACAAACATTTGATTTTTTTTTCTCTTTGCTTCATTTGTATGTGTTAGGTTAGGTTTAGGTTTTACTTTTTATTATTTTTATTTATGCTAGGTTAGTTTAGTTAGTTCCTTTTGATTTCATTTGATTTTTTTTTTCTTTTTTTTTTTTACTACTTTGGTTAACTTATTCATTTTTTATTTTAATTTTGATTTTTATTATTTGTGTTTGTTTAGTTTAGGATTTGCGTTAGATTTATTTTATTTTGTCTTTTAGATTTGTTTTGATTTAAAATTTGATTTTTGTTTTTTATTTTTTTGTCTTGTTTTGATTTCACATTTTTTTTACTTGTGATTTTTTTATTTTATTTTGATTTTGATTTCCTTTCCTTTTATTTTTTATTTTTATTTTTGATTTTGCTTTAAAAAAATTAAAAAAATCTAAAATTTTTAAATTTTGGTGACTTTGATTGCTAATGAAATAAATCAAAAGTAGAACTTAAGCTTTCATATTTAAAAAAAATAATTTTTATGTGGCCTATGGCCCATAATTTTTTTAAATTTTGACTAAGGTCTTTTGATTTGATTTTTAGTCACATTAAAAATTTAATCTCTTCATTTTACCACATCAAATTAATTTCCTAAGGAATAATTAAATTGTTAATCTAAAGTTCCTTGGTGTCCTTTCGTGGTAGTGATTTCTATATTGTCAGGTGTGATTAATGTTTTAAAATCATTGACTATTGGAGAATGATAAATTATTCTAGATCTGGGTTATTAATGAAAATCATTTTAAACCTGGAATCATTATCTAGCATTTAAATTTCATAATTCTTCACAGGATTTAATTGCTAGAATATCTTGCGTGATAAGGTTTTGGGCGTTGACATTTAATTATTCACAATCGTTGCTTTGCCACATCTATAAACTGCTCGGGATAACTTGTTTATGTTTAGTCTATGTTTAATTGAATATAAAGGCACTGGTCTATAATTATTTTTATCTTGCAGTTGTGTCTTATTTTATTCTATCCATCTCAGTTGACCAAGATTTGTTCTAAATTCATCAAGTTGTCCATCTTTAAGTCTCCTAGAGCCTGTGTTTCACAGGATATTCTCATTCATTCACTTTAGGGACTACTCTCTTGACTTGTCTAGGAGAGAGTTTAAACGGAGTGAGTAAGGATTAGAGTGACAACCCTTACTTTGAGCGTTGTCGTGGTGCCTAGACACTTTGTGCGACAACACGCCTTTTACTTCTTGTTGATTTTTCTTTGTATAGTTGCTTATAGCTCAAGGGTTAGAGCTTGCTTTGTATGATGTAGCAGTTGTATTACCCCTTTAAGATGAGTCAATTTATCGCTCATTGGGGTCAAGCGTTCCTTCCTTTGATGTAATGGAGCAACATGTGCTCGAGAATTGGGCGATGGCCATGAGTGAGGTAGAGCTCATGCTAGGATTTTTCCCATGTGCTAATCTTTATGTCCATGACCATCTTTTGTATTTTGATTTTTCTTTCTTTCATTAGTTGTGGCCATGATATCATCTTTCCGTTTCTTTTAGCTACATAAACCACCCAGGGCTAAGTTTTTGGGCCTTATCCAAGGTATGCGGACATATGAGAGCGAAATCCCAAAGAACTAATGACAAGTTGAACTCGAAGAATGGAGGTGAGATATGGGTTTGTAATGTAAGATGGAAAGTGTTAATTATGACATATATGAAGATGGAACTTCGCTATCTCAATCAGGGCTTCTTAATTAGTGCCCCTTCAATACCCAAAGGGCCTTTAGTGAGTTGCAACTAGACTAGGATTGAAGATTAACCCCCCAAGTAATGTAACAACCTATCTATAATATAGAGAACACAAGAATATTAGCATGCATACGATGCATGCATATGATAGCTACATATGCATGTATCGCATGCACCGCACTAGTATTTATATACTAAATTAACTATAAGTATTAAATATCATGACACTCCTTCAAATAGAAGTTATATTCACCCATCAACACCCATATTGCTTAATGCATCATGATTAATGGGCAAATACCAATGATATAAATTTAAAATGTATAACGTAAAAATAATTATAAAGAGATAGATGTTAAAAATTAAGCTAATCTTAAAAGATGGTTATATAATTATATATCTTAGAATATTAATAAATTAATAAAATGATAAAAAAATAAATTAAAGATAAGGTACCTAGTATGAACCTAGGACCTTTATATTAAAAACAAACAAAAAAGAATATTAAACCAAAACTCATAATACATATCAATATACCTTTAAAAAGAAATACATATCACGTGACATGGGAAGGGTGTCACCATAAAGAGAAGCGATGGGTTGCTAGTGGAGGGGGCAGCCACCGCCAAGAAACAACATATAGGGGGCAGGGGAATAGTTTTGGAGGGGCATCAAGAACCAAGGGAAGAGACATACTGAAGAGGGGCTTAATTTATAAACTGGAGTTACCAACAGAAGGAGAACCTTGTTGTTCTGAGGTTTCTGGGCACAGGGGAACAGTTTACTTCAATTGAGAAGCTTATTGGACTGAGTATCGAGGTTATGCTCAGTTTGGCTGGGTGGTTTCGGTCTTTTGGTAACAGAAGCGGGAGCAGTTTGAGGCATCATCAACCGCATGAATACAGGTAGGTACTCCATACCAAACTGAGTAATTTAGTTATATGAATGTTGGTTAAGTCATTTAAACTGCAAGTAGATTTGAAGAAAACACATATTATGTTTTAGAGCTTTACATTTCTGGTTAAATGACTCAGAGCCTTACATTTTGGTATCAGAGCTCAGGTTAAAACCCTTTTGACCTCATAGGCCCTACGCATCGTATAAATTTCTGTGTACTCGGATGTACAGCCCGCGGATTCATTGGAAGGTTCGTTCACCGCATTTTTTAACCGACATCTGTTATCTTTTGGTTTTGTCGGTAGACACTTTGGGCTTTCCCTGCGTAAACCTGTTTTCTTTTCATTTTGGGCATTCTTTGCAATTGTCAAATGCTCTTCCTTTGCAGCGTCCACTATTCGTCTGGCCGTTTCATTAAACTATAACCTATGTCCCTATTTTTTGTGCATTTGATAGCGGGTCCCTCTTGATATATATACGCTGGTTACATCTCAAATTATCCCTTCTATGCATTGATTCTTAAAGACTGTTGTCTAGCCCATCTGCACGTTTCCCACTTGTGATTTTCCTTCTCTATGCTGAATGGTACAAGCGGTCCCTTCTCTGCAATGGTTAAAACATCGCTATGCAAGCTGGTTCATATTTGTCGGAATGTATGTATGCTGGGCAAATATTTGCAAGACGTCACTGTGGTTTCAATGATGCGTGTGCTCCTACGAGAGAATATATATATCATATGTACAGTGTGTTGATTTTCTGGGAAGTTCAAAATATGTATTTACCATTTTGACTAAATGAGTTCTACATAATTAATTTTATATAATTATCGTTATTTTTTAAAAAGCCAATGCATAAAATAATTTGGATTCTATAAAATTAATTGATATTAATTAAATATTTATGTATTATGATTTAATAATTTTTTTCATCATTGTCATTGATGTAGATTTATTTTGCGGGATTAGCTAGGAAATAATATGATTATGGCATTCAGGGGTTATCATAGGTAAGCGTATGAGATACAACCCATGACTAAGCAAGGATATTGGAAATACCAATATGCAATAGCAAACTGGGAAAACACATGGGTTAAGATTATAATCAGTTGCTGACAATTAATTTAAATATAATCAAGTTGGTAGTTTAATCTCCAAATATCAACAAGGAGGGAATAATGGTCATACTAATGACTCAAATCTCAAATAGGCTTAGGTAGACATGTTAAAGAAACAACACAATGTCATAATTTATGTTTAAGCCCTCACCAAAAGAAACCTCCCACTTCAAAGGGCATTCCAGGCGCTCTCTTACTAGTAAGACTTGCCTAGTAAGTAAAAATAGCAAAATACTAAACCCGTTTGTAAATGTGAAATTGCAAAAACTATATGTTAAATCCGAATGTATACCTCAAATTTTTTACAAATTTTATTATGTATACAGGAAACATTACAATGGTAAGGACATATGAGCGACGACGACGTGATTAGGCAACATCACCGTCATTAATACCACCACCGTCGTCATCACCATCTCCATCGCCACCACCATCATCATCTCCCTCGTTACCAACATCAACACCAATTGCTCCAGCACCAGAGTTGAATGTGATAATGCATTCATTAGAAGCCTTATTGGAAACATTAAAAGGGTCAACAATGGCTAAGACCAAAGAAGAACCTCAACCCTTAGCAACCAATTCAGTGGAACCAAAGAATTTTGAGTATAAAAGATCAAAGGAAGATATTTCTAGGGAGCTTCAGAAAATTAAACTCCCAGAATTTTCAGGAGGTCGAGCTGGAGAATGTGCTGAGGCATGGCTAGAAGGAATGAACAGATGTTTTAAATTAAGAGAATACTCTTCTTCTGCAAAAACAAAAATTGTTGTATTTCAATTAAAGGAAAGTGTCTTGATTTGGTGGGGAAATCTGGAAAAACAACTACACCTCACAACGGATAATGTTCCTTGGGAATTGTTCGAGGAAAGATTTTGTGCGAAGTATTTACCTCCATATTTTCAAGAACAACAAGCCGGAGCCTTTCATACATTAGTTCAAGGTAATAAAATAGTGGAGGAATACGAGATAAGGTTTATGGAGCTTGTGAAATACATTCACTACTTAGATTCTAATGAACGTCAGGCTGAACGCTTCATATTTGGGTTAAATCCTCGCATCAGGGCCTTGGTGAGGATGTGGAAACCATCATCAGTCGCTGAGGCGGTAGAATGTGGCCGTTATGCAGAAGAACATCTAGGAATCAAAAAGGATGTCGGGCCAGCAGAACCTTTACAATTAGGGTTTTCAGGAAAGACTCCCCGAAATTTCTTCAGGGGAGGTAGCTCAAGACCACCTTATGGTAATAGATTTATCCCAAGAAATGTAGGAACAAGAGCTTCCATGGCAGTTAATACTATAGCCGTTGAATCATCAAACACAAGTCCATGGAAATCCCGTGGAACTGCTAATAGAGGAAGAAATTCAAGAGGAAGCAGCATGAGAGGACGAAGCTCTTTATCTAGAAATTCACAGTATGATTCAAGAGGACCGACCCAGGTTAATTGTTGGGGATGTGGAGGACCACATTTTCAACGTGATTGTCCAGAAACTTCATCAAGTATATTGCATAGGACTGGAAAGGAACCAATACCAAATACCCAAGGCAATCATAGAATTCATGCATTAGTCAACAACAATCAAGCAGCACATCAATCCACTGTAGTGGAATCTTCAGGTATTATTAATGGTATAAAACTCAAAATCTTATTTGATATTGGTGCCACAAATAGTTTCATTTCGTCATATGCATTAAACAAATGTGGGTTGGTAGCTTGCAGACAAAATGATTTCAGACAAGTAGAAATGGCCTTAGGAGAACTCCAATCCGTAGACTTAAGTGTGGATCAATACAAAATTGACCTAGGGGTCTGTTTGACTAAATTGAAAGTTTATGTCACAACCTTAGGGACTTATGATCTTGTCATAGGTATGGATTGGCTAAAAGCTCATCAAGCTTGGGTAGACTGTTATGGGAAAAAAATTCTAGGTATAAATGATGAAGGAGAAGCGATCCAAATTCAAGGTATCAAGAGAAAAATATCTTTACGCTGCATATCTGCAATGAAAATGAAGCGTTGCTTAAGGAAAGAGTGTCAGGCTTATATAATTCAGGAAGTAAGTAAAGAAAAAGGGCCATCCTTAGAACAATATTTGGTATTAGCCGAATTTCCAGATGTATTTCCAAAGGAATTACCAGGATTACCCCCCGAAAGAGAGCTAGACCTCACAATAGAATTGAAACCTGGTACTCAACCAATCTCTAAAACACCTTATAGAATGACAGCTCCGGAACTTCAAGAATTACAAATTCAATTGAAGGAACTATTGGATATAGGACATATTCAACCCAGTATATCACCTTGGGGTGCTCCTGTAATTTTTGTCAAGAAGAAAGATGGATCCTTAAGATTATGCATAGATTATCAGGACTTAAATCGAGCTATAGTAAAGAATCGTTATCCTATGCCTCGAATTGATGATCTCTTCGATCAAATGAAAGGAGCTGCTGTCTTTTCAAAAATTGATCTTCGATCAGGCTATCATCAGCTAAGGATTTCCGAAAGCGATATTTCGAAGACTGCATTCCGAACACGCTTTGGGCATTATGAATTTATTGTGGTACCGTTTGGATTAACTAATGCACCAGCAGTATTCATGAATCTTATGAGCAACATTTTTCGCAAATATCTTTATCAATTTGTACAAGTCTTTTTAGATGATATTCTCATCTACTCTAAGAATGAGGAAGAGCATGAAGACCATTTACGGATAGTATTATCCTGTCTCAGAGAACACCAGTTATACGGAAAGTTATCCAAGTGTTCGTTCTTTCAGAAAAAGATTCATTACTTAGGTCATATCATATCCGGTGAAGGGATCTCAGTAGACCTTGAGAAGGTAAAAGCAATCATGGAATGGCCAATACCGAAAAACGCACATGAAGTACGAAGCTTTATGGGTTTAGTCGGTTACTATCGAAGATTTGTGGAAGGATTCTCCAAAATTGCAAAGCCGATTAGAACCCTTCAGCGTAAAGGTGTTAAGTATGAATGGACTGAGGAATGTAATAAAGCATTCTCTGAACTCAAAAGACTACTGACCAATGCACCAATCTTAAGAGTCCCTGATATGGACAAAGATTTTACGGTATGTACTGATGCATCCAAACATGGGTTAGGTGCAGTATTAATGCAGGATAGAGGAGTAATAGCGTATGTCTCAAGAAAGTTAAAGCCTCATGAAGAACTCTACGCTACTCACGATTTAGAGTTAGCCGTTGTAGTACTAGTTTTAAAAATTTGGAGACACTATCTAGTGGGGCGAAGTTTTACACTTAAAAGCGACCATCAAAGTCTACAATATTTGTTCACCAAAAGAGACTTAAATGCTAAACAAAGATGATGGAGTGAATTCCTAAGTGAATATGACTTTGGAATATCATATATTAAAGGAAAAGAAAATGTAGTAGCAGATGCTTTAAGCAAAAGACCACGGATATTCTCCCTCATACCTATCAAAGTAGACTTAAGGCAACGAGTACTAGAACATCTCATAAAAGATAGCTAGTATTTAAAGGTAAGATCTAGTCTTGATAGTAAAAAGCCAAAAGAATCTAAGTTTGAAGGATATGAGTTAGAAGATGATAGAATCTTACGATTTCATGGAATGATGTATATTCCTGATAATAGGGATCTTCGAGACACCATCCTTAAGGAAGCCCACAAAGCAGTATATTGTGCACATCCTGGAGTAAAGAAAATGTATACGGATACCAAGAAACTCTTCTTCTAGTCGGGCATGAAACGTGATATTGTTCAATTCGTTGCAAGATGTTTGGAATGTCAACAAGTAAAAGCAGATCATTGTCATCCAGCGGGTCTCTTACAACCTCATGACATTCCTATGACCAAATGGGAGATCATTTCTATGGATTTCATCACTGGGCTACCTCTTATTTCTCAAAGACACAATGCCATTCTGGTAGTAGTGGATAAATTAACGAAAAGCGCCCATTTCATTCCCATAAGAGATACTTACGAAGTTGCTGACGTAGCTCGAGTATTCATAAACGAAATTATCAGATTTCATAAAGTACCTAAGAAGATTATATCAGATAGAGATTCACGATTTACTTCAAGGTTTTGGTTTTGCATGAAGTCAGCCTTAGGAACTCAATTAAATTTAAGCACAACTTATCATCCTGAAACTGATGGGCAAACAGAAAGGGTAAATCAAGTACTTGAAGATATGTTGAGGATGTATGTTATGGATCAACAATCACACTGGAAAAAGTATTTATCCTTAGTCGAATTTGCATACAATAACAGTTATCACAGTTCAATCGGAATGCCTCCATTTGAAGCATTATACGGTAGACCTTGTAGAACACCATTAAGTTGGGACAAATTAGAAGATCGAGTGACAGTAGCGCCAGAATTAATCCAAGAAATGGAAGAGTAGGTAAAACAAATTAAACAACGGTTAAAAGAAGCACAGGATAGACAAAAGAGTTATGCTGATGCTCACAAAACTGATAGGAAGTATGAATTAGGGGATTAGGTTTTCATCCGCATCAAACCGAATAAAAGTACTATTTGATTCGGAAAAAGGGACAAAATTATCACCCCAATTTATTGGACCATTTAAAGTCATGGAAAGAGTTGGACCTGTCGCCTATTGTCTTGCACTGCCACCTCACTTGCATAAAGTTCATAATGTATTTCATGTATCTGTATTAAGGCATTACATAGCTGACCAATCTCATAACTTTCAATGGAAGTAACTGCAGGTATCGGACGAAGGAATCATATCGGTCGAACCATTACGTATACTGGAATGTAGGGTTTGACAGCTTAGGAATCATCTGGTAGACCAAGTTAAGGTCCAGTGGGACAAGTATAGTCTTGGATCAGCTACTTGGGAAGATATAGAGATCATATGTCAAAAATACCCCAACTTGTGTCAATTTTGAAGAACTTTAAACCATGTTTTGTATATATTTACTTTACTTTAAATCAGAGACTCAGAACCATTTTAGAATGACCATATATAAACATGAACTTTTATGACATGATATCTGTTTAATTCCGCTAGTACATGGATACCAAGACGGAATATGTTATTGATCTTACTCAATTTTAGTTATCAGGGTAAAGTTTAAATATTTGAGTAATTTTGCTGCTGATGAAAATTAAGATATTATAATTTTGTTTCATTTATGCATATCAATATGATTGATGAGATAGAAATCAAAGAATGATTACATTTTAATATGAAAGCTAATGACATGAATAGAATATGGCAAAGTATGTTATACTGTAGTTGACATGTATGAATTATACATAAGCTATTTGTTTTTGAATATGTTAATGCACATTTTATAAATGCATGGACAAGTGTTTATGATTGCAGATAATATCCGTTACCAAAATGACCACGTGATGACAGAAACTTCAGAACAATTAAGGCTCAAAGAGATTCCATGATAGGGTATTAACCCTGATTCTATTGGGAGGGATGGAGGTGTTGCCCACTGTTTATCTTCCGAACCCTGGAGTCATGGGAGGACTATGCGAATCACGCTCCCCTAGACGTGTGATGATGACTGCCAGATGCCTACTGGGAATTAGGTCGGTATAGCCGATGCTGCCATCCTTAGAGTTTATGAATGGTTAGGTCAGTATAACTGATGCCATGGCATACTCCAGTAGAGGACGGATAGGATGGGGGCGGAAGAGATTAGGAAGGATAGGATGATTTTGTAATAGCTTGGGAACCTGATTGAAGTAAGGCATGATCATTAAAGTTATAAACCTAGAAGTATTCAAAACACCAATTTTATAGTGTCCTCACATTAAGTAATAATTTAACCTCGATACACAATCCTAAGAAGAATGTACTAATTGCTATCATAAGTATTCATATAAGATAAAAACTCTAACTTCGGGACGAAGTTTTCTAAAGGGGGGTGTATGTAATGACCTATCTATAATATAGAGAACACAAGAATATTAGCATGCATACGATGCATGCATATGATAGCTACATATGCATGTATCGCATGCACCGCACTAGTATTTATATACTAAATTAACTATAAGTATTAAATATCATGACACTATTTCAAATAGAAGATATATTCACCCACCAACACCCATATTGCTTAATGCATCATGATTAATGGGCAAATACCAATGATATAAATTTAAAATGTATAACGTAAAAATAATTATAAAGAGATAGATGTTAAAAATTAAGCTAATCTTAAAAGATGGTTATATAATTATATATCTTAGAATATTAATAAATTAATAAAATGATAAAAAAAAATTAAAGATAAGGTACCTAGTATGAACCTAGGACCTTTATATTAAAAACAAACAAAAAAGAATATTAAACCAAAACTCATAATACGTATCAATATACCTTTAAAAAGAAATACATATCATGTGACATGGGAAGGGTGTCACCATAAGGAGAAGCGGTGGGTTGCTGGTGGAGGGGGCAGCCACCACCAAGAAACAACATATAGGGGGCAGGGAACAGTTTTGGAGGGGCATCGGGAGCAGAAGAAAGAACCAAGGGAAGAGACATACTGAAGAGGGGCGAAATTTATAAACCGGAGTTACCAACAGAAGGAGAGCCTTGTTGTTCTGAGGTTTTTGGGCACGGGGGAACAGTCTGCTTCAATTGAGAAGCTTACTGGATTGAGTATCGAGGTTATGCTCAGTTTGGCTGGGTGGTTTCGGTCTTTTGGTAACAAAAGCGGAAGCAGCTTGAGGCATCATCAACCGCAGGAATATAGGTAGGTACTCCATACCAAACTGAGTAATTTAGTTATATGAATGTTGGTTAAGTCATTTAAGTTGCAAGCAGATTTGAAGAAAACACATATTATGTTTTAGAGCTTTACATTTCTGGTTAAATGACTTAGAGCCTTACAAGTAAGGTGAGAGAACAAGGTCATGGTCAAGGTCTATCAATCTTCTAGATCACCCCATAATACATACTAAATGCCCAAATGGAAAAAACAAACAAGTATAAGCACGCGATTGCAAAATGATAAAAAAAAGCTGCGGAGGAGCACCCCTCTCCCCTAACTCCCGCTCCTGAAGCACACTCTGAATGGAAGCATTTAGGGAGTGACCCCAGGAGCACGCTCTTGAATCTTTTCCATTTGGGATTGATTTTCAGGAGCACGCTCCTGCAAAAGAATTATGCTCCCTAGCTTTTCTTCGCAAAAAAAATTTTGCTCTATTGTTTAACACCGCTGTAAAAGTATGTGACAAAGCTAGTGAGAAGGAAAAGGGTTGGAACAACAAATTTTACATGCTCCGGTTGTAAAACAACCTACACTAGTTCATATACTTGTGTAAGAAAGCATCTCTACAAGATTATGCCATGTGATGAAAATAAGATTGTATGAGTCAAAACTTGTGATCAAGTGCTAGCAAAAGATAGGAATAGATACAAAATAATACCTAGCCACAATACAATTCCCTCATACAAACAAAGGGTTCTTTCTAAGGAAAAAAACCCTAAATTAACATAACTTCTACCGTCAAATCTTCTACCTAATGAACGGTCCAGATTGACTACAAAATTACAATATTTTACAAGGCAATTTTCTCAAAAAATTCCTTTCACGGGTGCTGCCACCGAACCCCTGCTGGGGGGGCTCAAAGGTAGTGGGGGGGAAGCCCCCCCACACCCTTTGCCATGGACTAGGATTCAAACACGACCAAAACAAGACCTCTAAATCAGGGAGATAATCAGGTTCCAGACCCAACATGATGAGCACTTGTGGACCTGTGGTTGATGAAGATTATAACTACAAGATGATTGATGTTATATGGTTTAATCCAAGTTTTTATGCTTTTTATAACTAATTCATATTCTACATGCTTTTGTTGTGTATATGCATCAAAATTTATGAAAATATATATTATTTAAAAATCGCTCTCGACCCAGAAGCTTTTGAAAATTGTCGCTCCCCGCTCCCACTTTTGCTCTCGCTTCCCGCTTCCACTCTCGCTTCTAAGCAACCTTGGATTAAAGTACATTTTGAATGACAATCCACCTTCATCCAAGTGCTAGTGCTAGTGGGTGAGAAGCACATTACTAATGCAAATGGTAGAGATACATGGCATATCATCAACTAATGGTTGTTGGCAAGGGTTGTTGGCTGTCTGGCTGACCAACTGGCTGTCAAGTGTAGGAGAAAAGTTTTCTTCTATGGGTTTACCCATTTTGGTGAGTAACATGTCGAAAATGAACCTTTCCTAATTGAACCTTATTGTATGTTTTTCATGCATAAAACTAAGCATGTAATTATTTTGATTTGGTAAGCAAGATATAAGCTAGATAAAAAAATGGATCAACAGACCTATTGAATTTCCTATCGGTTGATTGAAGAGCTTCAAAAGCATTATTAATATAAAGAGAAGTAAAATGATTAAAGCTTTTACCTTCCCTCAAGGAGATCGATTCTTGAAATAAAAAGTAGCTTTAGTGGTGTTACCTATGGTAGTGACAACATCATTTTTATAAGGGGTGGTTTGAAGAGCCTTTCCTCTGTAGTTTTGAGAAGCTCTTGAGTTTAATCTTCTAAAACATCATTATTATTGGGAATCCACTCGCTATGATATCATTTTTATAAGGGGTGGTTTGAAGAGATTTTTCTCTATAGTTTTGGGAGTTCTTTAGTGTGATCTTCTAGACATTGTTATTCTTAGGAACCCACTTGCGATGGAAACATCATTTTCATAAAAGGTGGTTTGAAGAGTCTTTCCTTGGTTTTGAGAGGCTCTTTACTCTTATCTCTTAGAACATTATTATTCTTGGGAACCCACTTGACATGACCTTTTCTTACCTTCGGTGTTTTCCTCCCTTGTTGTTGCTAACCATTCTGATTTTTATTATTGATGCCTTGTGGAGATAACTCCTTTGCAATCTCATTTGTACTTGAGGATTTTTCAAAAGATTTAGTCTAGTTAGTGTCCAAACCTTTATTTGATGATGAGAGCATTGTTACCCATCCAAGTGGGTAACCCCTTGGATAATATTTTTTGTTTAGCTTGCTAACCAATACCTATGATGATCCATAGATAGGTTGAAATTGGGTAGCATCGGGAGGTACTCTCACATGCCCTTGGTGCTAGACTTGTGAGAGAGAAACACCCACAAAGGATGATGTGTGGGCATTGCACCTAAAGTTTGGGTTTTGGACCCAAAGGAGTGGGCTTGGAACCCAAGGAAAAACATTTATAAATCTAATTTAATTACAAGGCAACTTAAGGGTCAAGTCGGCTCAGTGCGTCTAGCAAGGCCAAGAGACATGACCCTCGGGGTTATAAGGGACAAGGAGCATAAAGGACAATTCTCTCGTGAGTGAGAAAGGGCAGCAAAAGGAGTCATAACCAAGGAAGAGGAGGCCGAGTAGGACAACTAAGTTTCTGTGGTCATAGAGGACGCTGAGTAGGGCTGGAAGGCATCTATTGTTGGAGAAAAAACTGGTCGTAGACAACCAAAGGAGGCCGCAACCAAGGAAAAAAGGCCACAGGCCTTGTGGAAGACTGTTCTTTGGAGGGCCGAGGATGAAACAAGGAGGCCACAGGCCTGGTTGGGAAGGACAAAAAATCCGTTGAGCTTGCTGAGGGCCAAAAAAGAAGACTGAAAGGTGCAATTGTGTGGCAGCGAGGGCTAAAAGGATAAGCCAAGACATAAAGAGCTATCTGAGTATGGTAAGGACTGACAGAGGGCTGCTGTGCATGGAAAAGGAGGTCTGTTTGCTACAACAAGGAAGAAAAGCCTACTAGCTAAGCTAATTTGCGTTTGGTAATTTAATGTGGCCTATAAAAGCCCTAGTAGTGCTACAACTGTGTGATTTAAGTGTTGTAGGTGTGTAAGTGTTGGGGAGGAAAGGCTTAGAGTACAAAGGTTCAGTCAAAGGTATTTGGTCAAAGGACAAACTTGCATTTGTACAAGGATATCAAGGGCCATTATCCCTAGTACAGGAGCCATGTGATATTCTTATTAAAGGAATTGTAAGAAACAAGTTGGGCATATATATAGTGTGTACTATACTTTGATTTGATTGCTGGTGTAATTTCCGCTGTGCAAAATTGTTTGAAGTTAGGCACTGATAGTGTGTTTATATTTCTAGTTAAGACATAGACCAGACCTGGGGTACATGGATTTCTAATAGATAATGAGCCTCAAAGGCCTTCATTCCATGCTTTGATCAATGCTTTATTTCATTTGGATTACTCATTAGATGAAGGTGGGTCATCTATAATTATTAGTAAGGTACATTAACCGTTTTTTTGTAATCAAGTGCTTTCACATAATGTTTTAGGGCATTCTAGTATGGATCATAGGTTGAATTGGATGAATGACCGCATTTGATTGTATTCTTGTTCCCGTGCTTCACCTTGGTGGTTATCCTTTTCCCCTAGTCTAGTTTGGCCTTCCTTGAGGCTTTTCTTTCTATTGTTTAGGAGTGGTACAAATAAGATGAACTGATTGATGTTGCATGTCCAGAACAATCCATGCTTAGCACATTCCATCGCTACCTTATATCCATGTCCCATTTTTGTGTTGATTTGAATTGTTCTAGGGTAATTTTCTCTTAGGGTTTCTAAAACTAGCAAGAGTTATTACCTTTCCAATGCAATAGAGACAAATGCACACTCATACAATAGATATTTACATCACAGTAGATATCTCCTATGTATGCAAGAATTCCACTGTAATTTTAATACTTCAATCAGAGCATAGTACTTCAGGGCTAACTGCCCAATAACAGTGAGTATATCCAAACCTTTAACCCTTCAACAGTGCCGATTTAATAGATTTTTAACCAGCACAGTTCTAGCTATGTTGTATCAAGTCTGCTACAACTAGTTATTACTACTAGGCTATTACATGCTTACTGCGCAAGGTCAATGAGGTTCTTGATCACCGTCTACGGAATTGATTGCTGATTTCTGAAATCCTTCCTCACTGATTTTAGATTGACTCGCTGTTTCAGATCTGAAATTTGTCCTTGCAACCTTGGCTTGCGGCCCTTGTGGCTCTGGCTTGTGGCCCTGCAGCCTTAGCGTGCAGACCTGCAACCCTCGTCCCTGCAGTATGCTGATAGCATTGTCAAACTGCCAATAATGCTGCCCAAAACACTGTATTTAGTAGAGACTCTACATAATTACCTTCCCTTCCTTTGAAGGGAACTTGCTGACTAGATAATTACCACATAAAGCTATTTTTTGTCCCAGAATAGATCTGAATTACTCCAACGGAAAGTGTTGCAATAAGATAGTTTTGATAACAAGATAATCCACCAGACCAAGCCAGAGTTGCTCCAATTTCTATGATGTGCCAAAAACAAGAAAAGATGTGGTGTCTAGGTAGGGTGGGATTAGCTCCACTGAAACTAGATGTAATGATTAGCTAGGGTGGGATAACCTCCACTGAAACTAATCAAAGAGAAGGGGCTTTAAAACCCTCAGAGCCTCAGGCTCAAGAAAATCAGAGATATTCCAATCCAAATTGATTCCAACTCTCCTCTATTTGTATATTTCGTCATGGGATTTTTCAAATGTGAGGGGTTGCAAGTGTTGTTGAAAATGTAGCGAGCAAGGTCTTTTGGCTTGCGCCTTAGCCAATGAAGACCTCGAGTTATCCTCATGAGTTAGACTTTAGTTAAAATGAGTTATCTCCAGTTCACTAGAATAATAATCAAATAAGCGTGCGTAGAGTTGGAGCTTCAGTTAAGTGGAGTCTTCATTAGTTTGACTACAGAACAAGGTGGCTGTTAGTAGTTCAGTAAGAGTGAGATAGTCTTCAGTCTTGATTGAACGAAGAGTGAATTAGATCTCTAGTGTTGTTTAGAGAGCACAAGTTAACAACTCTAGTAATATTGGAAGCAGAGTGAGTAACACTCTCAGTTAAATTGCTATCAGAGTTCGAGTTCTAAATTAAGCTGGGCCTCCTTGCATGGATCGAAGTTTTCCTATAAAAGAAGGATTATTCATTGTTTTGTGAGACAGAGAAGCTCACAAGTTTGTGAGAAAGAGCCTTACTTGTGGAGCACAGGAATTGTGTCTTAAAGAATAGAAGGCACAAGTGTGCTATAATTTAGGAGAATTAGTTGTGCACAAGTTGTGTGGAGCTGGGGTCCTAAAAAATAGGAGCTCAAGTGTGCTAAGAAATAGGGCCAGAAGTGTGCTCGGAAATGGGAGATCATCACAAGGAATAAGGAGGCCAAGTGTAGAAGGAAGGAGGAGCATAATTGAAACAAGACAACAAGGTTTGCAAAGAAAGTCAAGGAGGCAACAAAGGAAGAATTGTGTGTAGGAATTGAGATCAAGTAGTGATCAAGGCAGGGCAAGATCAATTGTATTAGCTAAGATTTGTGTGAGAACCATAATGGTTTCTCAAGAGAGACAAATTGCTTTGTAATAGATTCAATTGCTCCAAGGACAATCAATAAAATAATCACATCAAGCAAGCATGTTTTCCCTGTTGGGTTTCGTGAGAATACAAGTGTGTCAATATTTATGTGATGTGTTTTTATCTCTATGTTTTTATTCCACTGCTTATATGTTGTTAAGAGGCTTTGTATCTTGGTGAAAGTTAACTAGTTTCAATTTAGAATTATTCATTTAAGTAGTTGTAGAGTTTCATGGAAATTTAACATGGTATTAGCACAAAGCTCAGTATAAAGACCAACACTAGATTGACCAATTAGTAGATAGCGTAAACCAAGCAGAAGGTTTGTGCTAGAGTTTGAAGAGCAAAGTAATTCTTTGGATAACAGTATGGCGTTCCAAGGACTAAGGTCAGATCACAGTTTAGAGGGAGCCTTGAATTTATGCGCATGGAAGGAGCGAATATCAATGGTGTTGGAAGACAGTGGGGTGCTAGAGTTTGTGAAGTAGAAAATAGTGCCACCTATAGATGCCCAACAATTGGCTTAGCATAACAATAATGACATCAAGGCGGGGAGGATCATTCTTGAGGGGATCAAAGACCATATTATCCCTCATCTCCATGAGAAGAAGACAACATATGAGATGTTTAAAGCCATCTTAGATTTGTCTCAGGGTTCTAGTGATGGCAAGAAGTTTGCTCTCAAAGAGAAGCGAAGAAGTATCCTGATGAGCAAAGGAGAGCCCATCATCGCACATCTTTCAAATTTTACTTAGGTTCAGGATGAGCTAGGTGGTATGGGCGAGACTATAGCAAAAAAAGACCTTGTGACTCTTGCACTTCTAGGACTTCATAATTCTTGGTATAGTTTCCAGGATGCAATAAGTGGCAGAGAAAATATTCCCAATTGGGAAAGGTTATGGAGTGACTGTGTTCAAGAAGAAATCTAGAGAGGGATGAGAGCTGGTAGAGAACCTCCAGCAGAGGATGAGGAGAACTTTGCCTAGCAGGTAAAGGTAACAGAGCTAATGGAAAGAAGGGCAAAGGAGAGGCCGAGTCCAGTCAGAAGGGCGAGAAGAAGATGAAGGATTTGACCAAGATCAAGTGCTTCCATTGCCATGAGTTCGAACACTATGCCACTAAGTGTCCTAATCGAAAGGAGTCGAGTAAGGATCATGTCGCTGCATTAACGGAGGTAGATGCATTTTCTGTCCAGTTCGAGAAAGATTTCTCATTGATAACTTGCATGGAAAACTCAATAGACAACAATGTATGGTATATAGATTCAGGAGCATCCTTCCACATGATTGGGAACAAGAAGTATTTTAGCCACATGAAGGAGAAGGACATGCAGTTTTAGATTGAGCTAGGAGATGATGGCATGTATGCAATTAGAGGAGTTGATACTATCAATTTTCAAAGGGTGTCAAGTAATCCTCTCCATCTCAGAGATGTCCTCTATGTTCCAGGCTTGAAGCAAAATCTTGTTTCAGTAGCTACCCTTGAGGACAAGGGTTATGATGTCATCTTCAACAGAGGTAAGGCTTACCTCCAACACTTAGCTTTTGGATGTAAGAAGCAGATAGGTGTGAGGATGAAGAATCTCTACAAGTTCTAGGTAGAGACAGGTGTAGCCTTGAGCAACAAGGTAGGAAGTGCTAGAGTAGAGAAGTGATGGTTGAGGAGAGCAGAGCTCTGAGGGAGTCCTTAGAGCAAGATCAAGTTAGAGTACTTGAGAAGAAGCTACTCAAGAAGGAGCCTCAACTAGTATCTCAGTTTGAGTCTCGGCTAGTCGACAGTTAGATCGACTAGCAAGATGATGAGGAGCAAAGCCTAGGGCGAGTGGAGGCAACCACTCAGTTAATGACTCCCAGTGTAGGGAGAGTTTGAGCCAAGTGGGAAGAAGAGTTGTTTGGGGAGAATTAGAAGAGAGTTGGACCTCCTAGTACCAACTTTAGACAAAGTAAGCAACCATAAAGATACACGAGGTACATGGCACTTATCACTGAGGTGATAAACTCACAAAACATGGTTGAAAAGAACAGATCTTCATATCAGATTCCACGGTAGAAAGCAGGTAAGTGCTCTAATTCAGAGGGAGCAGCTGCAGCAACAAAGAATGTGGTAGTGTTGAAGACCGATCCAGGAGGAAGAGGTTCTTCCAGAAGTACCTTCCTCGCTAAGAGGGAGTGTTGAAAATGTAGCGAGCAAGGCATTTTGGGTTATGCCTTAGCCAGTGAAGACCTCAAGTTGTCCTCATGAGTTAGACTTTAGTTAGGATGAGTTATTTACAGTGTACTGGAATAATCATCAAGTTAGCATGCGTAGAGTTGGAGCTTTAGTTAAGTGGAGTCTTCATTAGTTTGACTATAGAACAAGGTGGCAGTTAGTAGTTCAATTAGAGCGAGTTAGTCTTCAATCTTGATTGAAGGAAGAGCAAGTTAGATCTCTAGTGTTGATTGGAGAGAGCACAAGTTAACAACTCCAATGATGATTGGAAGGAGAGCGAGTAACACTCTTAGTTAACTTGCTATTAGAGCTCGAGTTCTAAATTAAGCTGGGCCTCCTTGCATGGATCGAAGTTTGCCTATAAAAGAAGGACGAAGGCACAATAATTATTCATTGTTTTGTGCACAAGGTTGTGAGATAAATAAACTCACGAGTTTGTGAGAGAGAGCCTTGATTGTGGAGTGCAATAATTGTGTCCTAAATAATAGGAGGCACAAGTGCACTAGAATTTAGGAGAATTGGTTGTGTAGGTTGTGTGGAGTTGGGGTCCTAAAAAATAGGAGCTCAAGTGCGCTAAGAAATAGGGCCAGAAGTGCGCTAGGAAATAGGAGATCAACGCAAGGAATAAGGAGGCCAAGTGCGCAAGGAAGGAGGAGCAAAATTGAAGCAAGATAGCAGGGTTTGCAGAGCAAGTCAAGGAGGCAACAAAGGAAGAATTGTGTGCAGGAACCAAGATCAAGTAGTGATCAAGGCAGGCCAAGATCAATTGTATTAGCTGAGATTTGTGTGAGAAGCAGAACGCTTTCTCAAGAGAGACAAATTGCTTTGTAATAGATTCAATTGCTCCAAGGGAAATCAATAAAATAGCCACATCAAGCAAGCAGGTTTTCCCTATTGGGTTTCCTAAGAATACAAGATTGTCAATATTTGTGTGATGTGTTTTTATCTCTATGTTTTTATTCCGCTACTTGTAAGTTGTTAAGAGGATCTATATCTTGGTGAAAGTTAACTAGTTTGAGTTTTCAGTTATTCATTTAAGTAGTTGCATAGTTTGGAAATTTAACAAGTGCAACCCCCAATTTGGGATTTTTTGCCTCAACCAACCCAAAATTTGCCCAATGTTGCCCTAAACATTGGATAATTGGGGTTTTTTCCCCTTTTTATCAAGACTATAGCCAATCGGGTTGGATAAGATATTCTGTCCCCCTTAGGGCAATTAATTAGAGAGGGACATTACAGTTCTCCCTTCCTGACATTGCTTGTCCTCAAGCAATTGCAAGTTTGGATGCTGCAAAAGTTGCCCCCCTGCTTTCTAGAATGAGGACTTCTCATTCTTCAACTCCATTTGCAAATCAACAATTCTGTGTTCATATTATTCAATCTTCATTTGCACAACCTCAAGACAAGCCTTGAGAAACGTGACTCTCTCTCTACTACTACGGATTTCTATTTTGTACTATCCAGAGTAAGTGCATACTGTTGACCATCTTCAGCAACCCTTCTCATTTGATCCAAGCGAACTCTCACCTATTTTTCAAGATGCATAATTAGTGTTGCAGGGGAGCCCCCCCCCCTCGATCCCGCTCCCAATCCGCGCTCCGGGCGGAAGCGAATCGGGAGCGATTACGGGAGCACGCTCCCTAAAATTTTTTTTGCTCCCTGCCTTTTCGGGAGCATTTTGCCTTTTTTGCAATTTTTCTTTCGTATAAATGTTCGAAATGCGATATTTTTTGAAAGAAACAAATAATTTTTGAGTGGGGCAACTTAATGATGAAGTCTATGGCCCTAGTATTGATATGCTATTCATGGTAATGTTAAATTCTTAAAGTAAAATGATGAAATTAATCTTCATTTTCATCCTTTTACTTAAATTTTTAACATTACCATGAAATGACTCAGGATGTTTGAGAGTGGTTCCGACCTCATTCGATTTCATATGGAGAAAGTAGAATTTTAGATTTCATTCAAAATCCAGCAGACTTATCAATTTTTTAGGATTTCAGGATTGGGGGATTGCAATGTTTCCATTGAATTTTGTCATGTATTAGGGTATGGAACTCGTATTTAATCAAGAGCACCAATCCCTCTATGTACCTTGATGTTAGTGACATTGGTTGTCGAACTCCTCTATCATGACCCTCCTAAAAATGTACGCATCACTCAAACAAAATCTTGACTTGACATGCTATGCTTTTTCTATCTTATGTTAATGCTTAGAGGGTGATATTAATGACAAAGATCCCTATACAGATACAGAGGTAATGACAAAGATACCTCTAGATATTAATTCTTAGAGGGTGATATTAATGACAAAAATCCTGATTTTCCTAGACTAAAAAATTAGACATTTCTCGTGGTGGCAAGAGTCCTAAGCATAAGAAATAGATAATAGATTTACTTCTCTTTTCTAGTTTCTAGTACTTTTTATAACTATTGACTCTTTCATATTTATTATGATATATTTTTAAACAATATATGACAATTTAAGTTTGAAGTTGGCAATTATAACTCATTAGTAATGAATTATGAATATGATGCTTCATGAAAGTTGAAAGTTGTTTCATTTCATGTTAGATATTATTTGTTGTAATGGTTACACTTAGCTTACAAGTACAACTTTGGTGATCAATGATGATAAATGTTATATATTGAATTTTGAAAGCTTGAAACTTTAAGATTGATGAATCATGAGAATCAATATGTTGTATGTTACTACGTTACTAACTTGTGGACGTGGTTGATGAAGATTATAACTTCTAGGTGATTGTTGTTATATGGTTCAATCTATGTTTTTTATATCTAATTCATTATTCTATGTGTTTTTGTTGACATATATGTATCAAAATATAAAAAATATATATATTATATAAAAAATGCTCCGGGATTTGCTCCCAAACCAGGAGCTTCTGAAAATGTCGCTCCCGCTCCCGTTTTCGCTCCCACTCCCCGCTTTCGCTCCCACTCCCAAGTAACACTGCACATAATCTTATGCTTATATGGCTAAGCTGAAACACTAGCCTGTTGCAAATTGCAATTGCTTTGTTGTCTCCCTTATTTTAATAAGAAGAGAACTTTGAACCTGCTTTGCCTTCATACATTCTGATACAAGCCTGTTATTGTACTCACCTCTCTCTGTTATCTGCTGAAGTAATTGTTGATTTTGAGTTTGCATATCTTCATATGCTTGCCCAATAGTCTCAATCTCAGCTATATAGGCTTCTCCTTCTTCATTTTTAGCTTTCAGAGCTTCAGTGAGTCTTAATACGTCCTTCTTTGCATCATGAAGCTTTTTCCTTGAGTCAGCTAACTCAGTTGCATCAACAGCTCGTCTCTTTTGGTAGAGTGCCTCAACTTCGTTGGCTATTTTGACCAGCAATTCCAAACTGTGTACATCAAGGGCCCACTTTAAGTTATGCACCTGTGCCCAATCCTTTCCTTCTGCCTGCCTTGCTTCCATGGCATCCAAGTCCATGTAATTCTGCTGTGATGTATAGGATCCTTCTGAACAGTTTATGATTATGAAAGTTGTAATCCTAACATTATGTAACCTCATATGATAGGTTTTCCTGGACTGAACATTAAATATCTTGTACCTGATACCAGTTGACCTGTCCCAACAATGGTTACCCAATCCTGGCCCAATTGCATACCACTCTTGTCATCCATATATCATATATTCTTCTGCACACCCATCCCATCCATTAAGAGAACCTTGAACAAGATTCCAACCCTCAGCTTGTCTTTGCCACCCAAAGGCACCATTATGGGCAGGGTTCCCATCTCCATTGTCCCACATATGATATATAATTCCAGTGTTAACCATATCTACCAGAGGCCTCAGTCCTCTGAATAAGGGTGGACTTGCATGCTGTTGTCCAATATTATGGAAGACTCCAGGTGGATGATCACCCGATTGATGGTGAAATGGAATAAAAAAGTTACTTGACCCAGGTCCCTGAGCCTGTGAGTTCCAATTTCTGACAATCTCATTGAACTTACCTCTATTAAAAGAGGCACTAGTGTTCCAGTTAGCTCTTCCTTGATCCTTAGAACGATGCCCCTCTTCACAACCATAATCATATGGACACAAAACAGAAGGATTGTCAATCCTTGGTACAGAAGGCCGAACATGAAAAGTTGTACATTGTTGTACAGGAGGTCCAACTGACCTAGAATTTGAGGTAAAATGAAACCAGCCTAGCTTAATAGTAATCATCTTATCTGAATGATACCAAGTATTAGGCCCATTATTAGACACTTAGGAATTGCCTGAAGTGAAAGGCTGCTTGGAATAGTGATCAACATTAGAAGCATCATCCTGTAGCTCAGTAACTGTCGAGTCCATGGCATGCACTGATGGAGTTATGGAGAAGCTATCACCTTTTGAATTGTTCAAGGGAGAACTGAAAACTTTTTCTGTACTTCGAGACTTGCCAACTCTATCTCTACTTCGAGACCTACAACTACGGTCTTCAAACAATTACAGACTCTTTGTCTCTCATTTTATCTGGATGATCTATATGTGACCTGCATCTATCTGAATCCACAACACGATCTACACTTCTCCCTATCCTTGTCTCCCCCCACATACTAGCAATACTGCTAAAACCACAATCATTTTCCAACCATTTTCTTTTGCTGGTTTTTCCATAAGACAAATGGTGGCTCATGTCATTAGTAGATGAGGATGGTGATTGATGAGTCATTTTCATAGGTGAAAGGAAAACAATTGACTTGAGTGAGTTGTCAGAACTTTGCACAGGTGATTCCCCTCTATGGTCATCCAGGTACCTTTCAGTTCAATTCCCAGCTTGAAGAATGACTTGCTCTTTAGGGCGATCATGATCATGCTGAAACTTCTATGTATGTTGATTATCCTTGCCAAGTTGAGGCCTTTCTTCAAATGAAGTGTCCTTCCATTTTGATCCAACTTCCATGGATGTCACCCTCTTTTTCTCTTTGTCAATCTTTGAAACTAATTCACAGGCTCTCTTCTGCTGATCCTTGGTTGCTGCTACATCAATTACATTGGGGCATCACAAATCAGAGGCCAAACTATCTTGAACTAATAAGTCATCTTTCCCACGGCGCATCTCCTTAACCTATTGTCCATTCATGTCTTCAGAGAGAAAGTTATTATCCTTATGACAACATAGATCAATATCTCCATTATGGGGGTTACCCACTGATTATAAAACATTGAAAACTTTGTCAGTGGAGCATTTCTCAGGACTTTCTTCTGACTGCTTTCCAGAAGAAGGGATCTCTTCCTTAAAACTTGGTTGAGATATTTTTGTACCCTCTAAAAGCTTTTCATTTCCTTTAATAATGCTTGTTGACTTCTTTTTTCTACATCCTGCTTATAATCTGCACGGTTCCTTGCTCCTTGCTCTTTGTGTATCTCTATTCACTCTTGTCTTGACAGTGCCAGAAGTTTCTTCTCTTATGACAATACTTCTAGTTGTTGATTCTTCTATACAGGGCTCATCAGAAGATTCCCTTCTCGTTACTTCCATCCTAGACAACTGTTCATCATAAGTACTATTAAGAAGGTCAATAGTACACTGTTGTATTTCATTGTTGCATTGTAAAGCAGCATTAATTGAAGTAGAGCAGTCCATAGTTGCAACTAAACTATTTTCCACAACCCTATCCTCTGTGCTGCATGGCAACACACCATCTAATCCATTTATGTTGCTTTATGGGGAAGGAAAAGAAGGAAAGGGTACAGGGGGCTCACTTATCGATCTTCCTCACTTCACAGAATTATTTATAGAAGATATTCATTGTTTTGGTCATTATTGGTTGTTCTATCAGTGCCAACCTTGGCAATTTTTTGTAAATTTTTTAGTCTGTGCATTCAGTTTTCAGTATCTTTACCCTTACCAATAAGTGTTTGTTCCCTCCGAGTATAAGATTCCTATTCAGCATTAGGCACCACATTAATCTTAACTTCTTCATCAACAATATTTTGGCCTTCTTCCTTTCTCTGTACATTATGATCTGCCCCATGAGCCAAAGTACAGGCCTCATCTTCTACAAACTTCCTGATATAGACAGGATCATCCTTCTTGTTATTTTCGTCTAAATCCCATTGTTTTATTGGACAGTCAACATATCTACCATCAAAAACAAGTTCTGAAGCATTTCCATCAGTGGTGTGACTTGGAGATTCTTGATGGTTCCCTATAGTAAGCTTGTCCCCACTGTTTACATTTCCAGATGAGTCACTGCCTCTACTCTTCTCAGGCTGGCTATCATTTTCAACCCCTTTCTTCTTTGCCATTGAGATACCCTGAGATTCAAACTCATGGTTCTCATCAACCAAACGCTGGGACTCAACATTACAGGCTGAATCCTGTTTCTTTGATAATCATTGTTCAGATTTTTCACCATTTTTGGACTTGTTTTGAGCCCCACCACTAGTGTAAGGCAAAGATTCTGATTTTCTCATACCACCAGATTCAAAATATTGAGGTCATTTATTCTTTTTAGGAGGGTATAGCCATGACCAATCATTTGGGCATGCCTTTGCCCCTGCTTCAACTTCTCTTGTACTTTGTCTTTCTATCTTGGGGTTACCATCAATATCACTAGATCTGTCTTTCCTGCAGCTAGCCCAAAAATCATTGATTGCTTTCTACTGTGTGCCCTTATCCTTCAATTCAGGTGCTTGATCAGTCTTGGGAGTCACGTGTGTTTGACCCTTGCAATCCTTTGCAATCTCTGATCCTTGCAAACTGATCCCAGTGCTAGTTTGCCTGAGGGCATTAAATTGAACAGGAACATAGTGATTGCTGCCTGTATTAATCCCAAGTGGGGCAAGAAGTTGAGACATCACTTGCTGGTGCTGCTGCCACAACTTTTCCCAAAACTGTTCGTTCTCCATTGAGCCTTACCTGAAGACCTTGGGTTCATGACATCAACCCAATTGCTCACAGGCTGGCAGGGTGAGCCAACTCTGATACCACTGTAATGTTCTAGGGTAATTTTCCCTTAGGGTTTCTAAAACTAGCAAGGGTTATTACCTTTCCATGCGACAAAAACACATACACAGTCATACAGTAGACATTTACACCATAGTAGATATCTTCTATGTATGCTAGAATTCCATAGTAATTTTAATACTTTAATCAGAGCACAATACTTCAGGGCTGACTGCCCAATAACAATTGAGTATATCCAAACCATTAACCCTTCAACAGTGCTGATTTAATACATATATAACCAGTACAGTCCTCGCTATGCTATATCAAGTCTGCTACAACTAGTTATTACTACTAGGTTATTACAGGCTTACTGCACAGGGTCCGTGAGGTTCTTGATCACTGTCTGCGGAATTGATTGCTGATTTCTGAAATCCTTCCTTGCTGCTCTCAGACTGACTTGTTTCATATCTGAAATTCAAGTTTGCGGCCCTAGTCTGCGGCCCCTGTAGCCCTGCGACCCTTATCCTTGCAGTCTCCTGATAGCACTGTCAAACTGCCCAGAATGCTGCCTAGAACGTTGTATTGAGTAGAGACTCCACATAATTACCTTCCCTGCCTTTAAAAGGAACTCGCTGACTATATGATTACGATAGAAAGTTGTTTTCTGTCCTAGAATGGAACTGAATTACTTCAAGGGAAAATGTTGCAATAGGATAGATTTGATAACCAGATAATCCACCAGACCAAGCTAGAGTTGCTCCAATTTCTATATTGTGCCAGAACAAGAAAATATGTGGTGTCTAGGTAGGGTGGGATCATCTCCATCGAAACTAGATGGAATGATTAGCTAGGGTGATATCACCTCTACCGAAACTAATCAAAGAAATGTCTTAAAACCCTCAAAGCCTCAGGTTCATGAAAATCAGAGATATCTCAATCCAAGATTCCAAATTGATGATCCAAAATGATTCCAACTCTCCTCTATTTATGGATTCCCTCATGGGATTTCTCAAATGTGAGGGGTTTCAAGTGCAAACTCCAATTTGAGTTTTTTTGCCCTAGCCGACCAAAATTTTGCCTGATGTTGCCCCAAACATTGGATAATTGGGTTTTCCCTCCTTTATCAAAACAATAGCCTTCGAGGTTGGATAGACTATTCTGTCCCCCTTAGGGCAATTAATTAGGAAGGGACATTACATGATTACTATCTATCACCGGTATTGGCTCCTTGTTTTCCTCACCATTGAGTAGGGGCCAATAAACTTTCCCTTAAGAGGTTGATGCAACTGAAAGAAAAGAAAGAGCAAGAACCATAATGATAAAGAACAAAAGATTTGTTGGGATATAATAAAGTGCATGGACAAAATCCTAGTTTGAGATCTACCCCCCTTATTAGCCCTCACCCAATTCCTGGCTAATGCATAAGTTATCAAAATGAAAAGAAATTTGAATATCCCAACCTTGATGAACAATAAATTGCTTCATCCTTAAGAGGTCAATGATGCATAAATGAAAGCTTGTAAACCAAGCTATGCAAGAAAAAGAAAATCATTAAAGCAAAAGGCACACCATAGGGGTGGTAAAAATAGACTGAGGATCACCCTTACAAAATGCAGGCTCCCATAAAACCATGAGTCTTGATTAGAAGCCTCCAAAGGTCCTCCAATCCGATCAGGGATGAGATCGCCTAGGTGAAGCTTTTATGGGATAGGGCATGGTCTAACCAAACGCAATAGATATAGACTCAAATTGGCAAGATGCATGTCTAGGAGACCTCATATAGGGCCTCAAATGGTTTTTACATGGCTTTTACTTGTGACCTTGGTCTTACAATGGTGGTGAATGATGCACTAAAAAATTCTATGTATCCCCACTGATAGAGGGGTAATAGGTTTGTTGAACTCATTACCTTGATTTATCTCTCATCTCCCCCATAGTCCTACTTTATTGAACATTAACCTTGGGTGTTCTATTTACCAGAATCCTTGGAGGATATTTAACCTTGGAGTTCTTGGGTTATCTAATCTCAAAGATATGCTGCGGAAGCCTCTCTTGTGGGGATAATATCCATCCAAAAAACAACAAGGAAACATTTACTAAGGTGGTAGTGGTGGTTAATCTAGAGTGCTTAGTGAGGTTTTTCACTAAGGTGCTACATTTTGCAGTAACATTTTTGGCGTCGTTGTCGAGGAGTAGTTGAGCCCTCATGGTCTGAAATTTATTCTTCAATCTCTTTTGATGAGGCAATTCTAAAGCCAAGGTTAAAATTTCTCATATGGTGATTCCAAAATCTCATTTTAGTTCAAGAGCCCCTAGTTCTAGGCCTGGTAAGAAAACTAATATTCCACCAAAAAGGGAGAACTCTCAAAAGACTCTTGTAATGGATTGTAGATTTCTGTGGTCAGGTTTTTTAGAATTTACACTCGGATATTCCACAGTTTTCATTTTTGCTTTGTCAACATTTCGAGTCTAGACCCAGACTCATCATCAGGACTTGATTTACAAAGGAGAGAGACAGAAGATATAAACTTGAGAAAGTGAAGGTCTGACTCTTTCCTTTGTATTTTAACCCTTGTCTGTTTCATGTATTATGCAGATGCCTTGTTTGGTGGCAAACCCTGCATCTAAAGGCAGTATTTTCAAAATCTAGGCATTGTATCCACTTAAAATATTTATGTGTCAGATTTATACAATCAGGGAAGCCTTTACTCAAATCCATCTCCACACAAATACGTGCAAAGGTGAAGATCCCTTTTTCCATTCTTTCTCGATCTGTCTTTAGGTACCTTTTGAGGGAGTTCCCTATGCCTTCTAGAACCTGATGGTGCCAAAAAGGAAGCGGAAGGTTATGTAGCCTAACCCATACCGACATTTTTGTGACCACCATTGTATTTGTGTCAAAACCAGAGAACCATGGGGTTACGAAGAGGCCCACCCTTCCCCAGAACCATGGCCCATCATTTATGACGTAGTTGTAATCTTTTTGGGTATCAAACTGAACCACAAAAAAACCTTTTGCGCACAAGTAAATATCACATTCTTTGGTCTAGTTTTGGTAGATACATTCATTAAGCTCTTTAGATTTTGGCCAAAATCCATTGAAGCGACAAATGATGGCGTTTGTGTGTAAAATAGTGAAGAAATCACTTACTTTTGGTAATTCAATGGACAGATCTGGCGCTTTTTCCATCTTTTCTACAATGCATGGACTTGGAATTGTTATATTTGAGGCTTGTTTGTCCTGTGTTGTAGGTTACCCTTTTAATGCGTCTTTGAAAGAGGCTTGACCCTTGTTGGTCGGATTTGCTCTTGCTGTTGTGCTTGCTCTTGTGGCCTTGCCTTGTAATCTTAGATTCAGGATAATGGTGCAATCACATTGAATCCCATAATATTTCAACTAGATCTCTTCCTGCAACACTTTCCTAAAGAATATCAAACTTTGTGATAAAATAGGAATACCTGTAGCTTTTTGGGATTTTTTCTTCAAATCAATAACCAGATCTGTTCCTCGAACCCATATCATTAACGATTTCCCATATATGGTTTTGATGAAGATTTGATATACGTCCTCTGGATCTGGCGTTAATCCTCTGCTTTCCTTGCTTGATGGATGATGCCATGAACTGATGCTACATAAATCCCACCTCTTCTCTTCTTCTGTTCTTCCCCTCGATCTGTGCCCAACCCTGGTGAAAAGGGCGGATTGCCTTGCATGCAACACTAGTCCTTTGTTGGGAAAACGATAAGGACTATTAACCCTCGACAAAACCCTTTGATAAAAAATAGAGATAAATAAAGCAACCTTTGTACAGAAAGGGGCATGAAAAATCTGTGATTTCTTTGCCGCATGCTCATACCGTCCAAATAAAATTTCAGAGATGGAAGCGTAAATAAGAGACTCCTTTGTATTGTAGTGTGCAAGAAAATCTTTGACATGGAGAGTCTTTTTATTCCACAGGGGTTTCTTGTTGTCATTGAGGTTAGAAACTCTGTCCAAAAACGCAGCCAGAACATCTCTCTCCTGAGCAGAGTATAGATCCATTCCCGTTTACAGATTCCCCTGTCCCGGTTAATGACTCGATTTCATGAAATAAACAAGAAATATAATGAATGTGTCCAGGACTTTAACCAAAGTTTTGAAATCTTAGTCAACGAGATACCAACTAATTTCAAGCTCACTGCAGATACTATACTAATGTAATATAATTTTGAAGGACAATTTGGCTATGTGCTTAGAGACAAGGGTCCTACAAATTTTGATCAAGGAAAGGAATTTGTTATTTGTTTTGAACACAACCTTGCAACTTCCAAAGTTTACTTCTTCTCATATCCTAGAGCTAAGGTTGAACTCAAGTCTAAACCTATAAATGAACCTTACAAGCCTTTGCCCAAAAATTTGATAAAGTGACTAATGAGCTTATGCACAGTCAAATTACCATGATGACTAAGTTGTCTCTATTGGATAAAGAGAGAGGGTCTCATCCAAGTTATCCTCCCTAAAATGACAAATTTCCTAGAAGGAACCTAGGCCCAAGTAGTAGCAAGCCTCATCCTCAACAACATGTGCCTAACACTCTTGCACCTACTAACATGATCAATCATGAAGGGTTTCTTTGGTGTCCTTATTGTAATGTGTTTCATTGTGAAGTGGAATGTCCTCCTAATTAGGGGAGAGAGGAAAACTCAAATTATCTAAACTCAATAAAGGATCTTTGTTGTGCCAAATAAAAATTTTCCTATTTCCAAGCAACAACATGATGAAATGATCGAAGGATGTGTAAAGAATTCAAATGAACATGTTACTATTATAGAAGTAGGGAATAGATTAAAAGGTTGCACTATACTAGGACAAGCAAACGATAAAAAAACCCTAAGGCAAACAATAATGATGCCCAACTAAAAAGAATTGGAATAAAACATAATTACCTTTTTGCAACAACCCCAAACCCACTCCAAGCAGAAAGAATAGTGATGCTTCTTAGATGTTGATTTGGGGAATGCGCTCATTAAAATAAATTTCCCTATTTCTTTCTTGAATTGACCAATCTTGAACCTAAAAGAGGTCAAATAAAGAAAATACTTAACCTTGATAGAGAACTTGAGGATCCTCTTGTGATTTTGCAAAATATGCATTAGATAGAAGAAATGAAGGACACACAACTTTCTTTCTTTCATTAATAATGAATGACTTAATTATGCATAATTGTATGCTTGATTCTGGTGCCTTTGCTAATGTGATGACATTGAAGGTCATGAACCAATTAAAGTTGCAAATTTTAAGACCTTATAGAAATGTGTGTCCTTTTTATTTTAAACCTATCCAAGTTTATGGTTAGATCAAAGATTTGAAGGTTTATTTGGCAACTAACCAAGACATTGCTATGCTGATGGATGTTGTTTAATAGATTTCCCTGACGCCTAGGTTTTGCTCTTATCAAGAAAATGATCAACCATAATAGGTGGGCATTTGCAAATGGACTGGTCTTATGCTACCATACCCACCTTTGATGGAAAACAATTTATCCTTTATAGAGAATCTGCCATAAGATATCATGTGGAAGACATCAAGGATTATAATAATCATATATTTGATATTGATCAAGGATTTATGGATTTGTTGCCACACAATCCTATAGGGATCCTTGGAGGGGTACCTAAGGGACAACTACTACACCAAATGACAACAATGGGACAAAGACCCTATTGAGAAACACAGGGCAGATAAATGAGGTGATTTCTCTGGCAATGATAACTGCTTGTGAAGACTCTTTACTTTTATTAATTAGGTTCTTCTTTGACTTGTTTATTATTATGTGTTCTTCTTCATCAAATAACTACCAAACCATAAAGAACAATGAGACAAAGGACACAAGATATAGGCTATCATCCAGGGCCAAAACCCCTCCAAGCTTGAGAGGAAAACCCACAAAATTCTTCTTCTTATAGAATCTTCAATTAACAAATTCCAAGACATTTGACCCTTGACCTACAACCTCTCCAAGATCAAGTCAATGCTTCTTCTGGATGAACTTCTTCTTCTCCAAGTAAATTCTAGTCAAACCTGTGTCACAACTTCAAATTTCGGCCCTAACTCAAAATTTTCAGGTGGCTGTAGCAGACCTGCAATTTCGGCTTCTACTACAGAAACCCTAGGTCACACGTGTGGCTAGAATATGGTTTGATTTGCCTCTTTCTGAATTCGCTTGGTCTTTTCTTCTCCTTTTGACTATTTGGCTTGCCAAATTGACCTTCCTTGACCCAAACTTTGGCTTCTTTGAGGGATTGCAATTTTTGGCTTCTTTAGCTACATGATGATGCCCTAGTTTTCGCATGTGTGGAGGAATATTAGCCCAAAACAGATCAAAAAACACTTCGCTCTTCTTCCTTCCTCCTTCGCTAGGTAATAGACTTCTTTTCTTGCTTAGATCAAACTCTTGTATGCTTGAGTGAATGTGTCTTGAGTGAGGCCGAGTTGCTCTTTATATAGCCCTTCTTGAGCCCTCAAATAGGCCGACTTTACCTTCTAGAGAGGCCGACTGCACTTTTGTAGGCTGACTTGATCCTTTGCATTTGACAAGGTCTTGGAGGGGTATTTGACTTTGTCTTTGACTCAAATAATTTTTCTTACAATATGTAACATGCCCAAGAAGGGTTATTCATACATGACAATGACTCTTTTGACTTTATAGACTCAATGACAAATCCTAGAAGCTCTCAATGGGAGCTTGACCTAAAATAAATTTCCCTTGAGCATGAAACCCATGCCTCAAGAACAATAATAATAAATTTATTTTTCTCTTTTCATTGAATACATAAAATCAACATTACATATGCCATTATGAAGACCGAACTTTCTGCAACCTATAAACCTTAGAATTTCGCACGTGCAAGAAATTTAGTCCTCCTAGCTTTTTCTAGACCTTCGCTCCCCTTTTTTTCTGTGCTTCCCAACTACAGATCAAACTCTTTCTTGTAGATCAAACTTGTGAGTGAGTGTGTTCCAAATGAGGTCAAATTACTTCTTTATATAGCCTTTTAAAGGGGTCGAATTCCCTCCTTTAGGCTAACTTGTACTTTTGGAGTTTCCCGAACTTTCTAGACCCAAGATATTTTTTTTTTTATAATTTCATTTTGCGCAGAAGGGTCTTATAAACATGTTGTTGACTCCTTTGACTCTTGACAATAAATCCTAAGACCTAACAAACCCTAGAAGCATGAAAAACATCCTTTTACTGAGAAGACCATCAATAATGAGCATGAAACCCATGCTTTAATAATAATAACTTTTTCTTTTCTTTTCTTATTTGTTACATAGGATACATATTGAAATGAGTACAATAATTATGAAGACCGAAACTAGTTACATTTCTCAACACTCCCTCTTAACTAGGGAGATATTCATAATTGTACAACCAGTACAACATCATGTCTCAAACTAAAGAGTTCTCACAAGAAGAGTCAGATTAATAAGCCATACTATTAGCATCATTATCATGACCAACATTGTCCTTGAGGCCTAACTAGACAAGCTCTACTTTAATCAAGAGCATTATGCTGGGAGGCTTTACGTGTGATACTGCACTACCTCTACAAGGTACATACCCCATCCGAATGTCTACAAGGTATGTCCTTTTAGGACTATTCTTATCTTGATCACTGTCTGCGGAATTGATTGCTGATTTCTGAAATCCTTCCTTGCTGCTCTCAGATTGACTCGCTCTTTCATATCTGAAATTCAAGTTTGCGGCCCTAGTCTGCGACCCCTGTAGCCCTGCAACCCTCATCCTAGCAGTCTCCTGATAGCATTGTCAAATTGCCTAGAATGCTGCCTAGTACGTTGTATTGAGTAGAGACTCCACATAATTACCTTCCCTGCCTTTAAAGGGAACTCACTGACTATATGATTACGATAGAAAGTTGTTTTCTGTCCTAGAATGGATCTGAATTACTTCAAGGGAAAATGTTGCAATAGTATAGATTTGATAACCAGATAATCCACCAGACCAAGCTAGAGTTGCTCCAATTTCTATATTGTGCCAGAACAAGAAAATATGTGGTGTCTAGGTAGGGTGGGATCATCTCCATCGAAACTAGATGGAATGATTAGCTAGGGTGGGATCACCTCTACCGAAACTAATCAAAGAGTTGTCTTAAAACCCTCAAAGTCTCAGGTTCATGAAAATTAGAGATATCTCAATCCAAGATTCCAAATTGATGATCCAAAATGATTCCAACTCTCCTCTATTTATGGATTCCCTCATGGGATGTCTCTAATGTGAGGGGTTTCAAGTGCAAACTCCAATTTGGGATTTTTTGCCCTAGCCAACCCAAAATTTGCCCAATGTTGCCCCAAACATTGGATAATTGGGTTTTCCCCCTTTATCAAAACAACAGCCTTTGAGGTTGGATAGACTATTCTGTCCCCCTTAGGGCAATTAATTAGGAAGGGACATTACATGATTGCTATCTATCACCGGTATTGGCTCCTTATTTTCCTCACCATTGAGTAGGGGTCAAGAAACTTCCCCTTAAGAGGTTGATGCAACTAAAAGAAAAGAAAGAGCATGAACCATAACGATAAAGCACAAAAGATTTGTTGGGATATAATAAAGTGCATGGACAAAATCCTAGTTTGAGATCTACCCCCCTTATTAGCCCTCACCCAATTCCTGGCTAATGCATAAGTTATCAAAATGAAAAGAAATTTGAATATCCCAACCTCGATGAACAATAAATTGCTTCATCCTTAAGAGGTCAATGATGCATAAATGAAAGCTTGTAACCCAAGCTATGCAAGAAAAAGAAAAGCATTAAAGCAAAAGGCACACCATAGGGGTGGTAAAAATAGACTGAGTATCACCCATACAAAATGCAGGCTCCCATAAAACCATGAGTCTTGATTAGAAGCCTCCCAAGGTCCTTCAATCCGATCAGGGATGAGATCGCCTAGGTGAAGATTTTATGGGATAGGGCATGGTCTAACCAAACACAATAGATATAGACTCAAATTGGCAAGATGCATGTCTAAGAGACCTCATATAGGGCCTCACATGGTTTTTTACATGGCTTTTACTTGTGACCTTGGTCTTACAATGGTGGTGAATGATGCACTAAAATATTCTATGTATCCCCACTGATAGAGGGGTAATAGGTTCGTTGAACTCATTACCTTGATTTATCTCTCATCTCCCCCATAGTCCTACTTTATTGAACATTAACCTTGGGTGTTCTATTTACTAGAATCCTTGGAGGATATTTAACCTTGGAGTTCTTGGGTTATCTAATCTCAAAGATATGCTGCGGAAGCCTCTCTTGTGGGGATAATATCCATCCAAAAAACAACAAGGAAACATTTACTAAGGTGGTAGTGGTGGTTGATCCCATTGATCCCAGTGGTGGTTAATCTAGAGTGCTTAGTGAGGTTTTGCACTAAGGTGCTACATTTTGCAGTAACATTTTTGGCGTCGTTGTCGAGGAGTAGTTGAGCCCTCATGGTCTGAAATTTATTCTTCAATTTCTTTTGATGAGGCAATTCTAAAGCCAAGGTTAAAATTTCTCATATGGTGATTCCAAAATCTCATTTTAGTTCAGGAGCCCCTAGTTCTAGGCCTGGTAAGAAAACTAATATTCCACCAAAAAGGAAGAACTCTCAAAAGACTCTTGTAGTTAAAGCCCTCTTCAAAGGCCTTTCTACCTCAACAACGATGACTAAGCCATGGCTCACAAATGTTTTTAGGCTCTTGGACATGAGTGCCATTTAGGGATTCACTAACAAAATGCCTGATAAATTTGAGGAATGGTTGCCTAAGTCCAAAGGAAATGATGTGGTCACGATTGAGCAACATATAATATTCTTTTATTGGCATGTTGGTGGCCAACATATCAAAGAGGAAGATGTTGTCACGAGACTGTTTTCCATAGACTTGCTTAACGGAGGGATCAGGAATTGGGAGCAATTCCATGAAGCTTTAAACAAGAGATGGGTAACCATTAAAGATGGAAGACAATTAATGACACGATTTCTTTTTTTTCCAAGGAAAAAATCAGTGACTTTCTATTAATTAAAATGAAAAGTTACATTTAGTAGATGCATTGAAGCATTCCAGAGGTTGTCCCGAAGGACCCGTGTGCATGACACACACATAGTAGCAAAGCTACCAAGAAATATAAAAAGATAATAAATAAAAATAAAAAATAAAATTACACATTGCCAGCTAAACTGGACTTGTCTTTTTTGCCTTTTTTCTTTTGAACTTCTTGCTAGACCCTCGGAGGTGGAGAGGTAGTGACGATTGCCAGCTGATTATTGCTTGTAAGATTTGGGATATCTTTGTCTGAATCAGAGCTTTCGGAAACATGCGGTCTCTTATTTCCACCATTGCCCTGGTTGTTGTTATTTCCCTCTACTTGGCTTTCAAGTATCGGGTTTAGTACTGAGTTATTTGGATTCTCTAGTTGTTTCTTCTGATCTTCCTCCTTTTCATCTCCCATCTCTCATGAGCCTTGTTGTTTTTTTGTCTCCTATTGTTGCTGGGTTTCATCCTGTTCTTCTTCATCATCATCTGATGAAGGGGGTTCTGGAAATTGCCATCCTTTTTGCTTTTGCGTTCTCTTTTTTGTTTTTTTCTTTTCTTGTTTGCATGTATTTTGCAAATGCCTTGTTTGGTGGCAGACCTTGCATCTAAAGGCAGTGTTTTCAAAATCTAGCCATTGTATCCACTTAAAATATTTATGTGTCAGATTTATACAATCAGGGAGGCCTTTACTCAAATCCATCTCCACACAAATACGTGCAAAGGTGAAGATCCCTTTTTCCATTCTTTCTCGATTTGTCTTTAGGTACCTTCCAAGGGAGTTCCCTATGCCTTCTAGAACCTGATGGTGCCAAAAAGGAAGCGGAAGGTTATGTAGCCTAACCCATACCGGCATTTTTGTGACCACCATTGTATTTGCATCAAAACTAGAGAACCATGGTGTTACAAAGAGGCCCACCCTTCCCGAGAACCATGGCCCATCATTTATGACGTAGTTGTAATATTTTTGGGTATCAAACTGAACCACAAAAAAAACTTTTGCGCACAAGTAAATATTACATTCTTTGGTCTAGTTTTGGTAGATCCATTCATTAAGCTCTTTAGATTTTGGCCAAAATCCATTAAAGCGACAAATGATGGCGTTTGTGTGTAAAATAGTGAAGAAATCACTTACTTCTGGTAATTCAATGGACAGATCTGGCGCTTTTTCCATCTTTTCTACAATGTATGGACCTGGAATTGTTAGATTTGAGGCTTGTTTGTCCTGTGTTGTAGGTTTCCCTCTTAGTGCATCTTTGAAAGAGGCCTGACCCTTGTTGGTCGGATTTTCTCTTGCTGTTGTGCTTGCTCCTGTGGCCTCGCCTTGTAATCTTAGATTCAGGATAATGGTGCAATCACGTTGAATCCCATAATATTTCAACTGGATCTCTTCCTGCAACACTTTCCTAAAGAATATCAAACTTTGTGATAAAATAGGAATACCTGTATCTTTTTGGGCTTTTTGCTTCAGATCGATCACCAGATCCGTTCCTTGAACCCATATCATTAACGATTTCCCAGATATGGTTTTGATGAAGATATGATATATGTCCTCTGATCCGGCATTAATCCTTTGCTTTCCTTTGTTGATGGATGATGCCATGAACCGATACTGCATAAATCCCACCTCTTATCTTCTTCTGTTCTTCCCCTCGATCTGTGCCCAACCCTGGTGAAAAGGGCGGATTGCCTTGCATGCAACACTAGTCCTTTGTTGGGGAAATGATAAGGACCATTAACCCTCGACAAAACCCTCTGATAAAAAATAAAGATAAATAAAGTAGCCTTTGTACAGAAAGGGGCATGAAAAAACTGTGATTTCTTTGTCGCATGCTCATACTGTCCAAATAAAATTTCAGAGATGGAAGCGTAAATAAGAGGCTCCTTTGTACTATAGTGTGCAAGAAAATCTTTGACATGCAGAGTCTTTTTATTCCACAGGGGTTTCCTGTTGTCATTGAGGTTAGAAACTCTGTCCAAAAACGCAGCCAGACCATCTCTGTCCTAAGCAGGGTATAGATCCATTCTCGTGTACAGACCCCCCTATCCCGGTTAATGACTCGATTTCATGAAATAAACAAGAAATATAATGAATGTGTCCAGGACTTTAACCAAAGTTTTGAAATCTTAGTCAAGGAGATACCAACTAATTTCAAACTCACTGCAGATACTATACTAATGTAATACATTATTTCTTTTGAAGGACAATTTGGCTATGCGCTGAGAGACAAGGGTCCTACAAATTTGGATCAAGGAAAGGAATTTGTTGTTTGTTTTGAACACAACCTTGCAACTTCCAAAGCTTACTTCTTCTCATAAACTAGAGCTAAGGTTGAACTCAAGTCTAAACCTATAAATGATGTTGACGCAACCTTACAAGCCTTTGCCCAAAAATTTGATAAAGTGACTAATGAGCTTATGCACGGTCAAATTACCATGATGAATAAGTTGACTCTATTGGATAAAGAGAGAGGGTCTCATCCAAGTTATCCTCCCTATACCTTTTTATAGTAATGACAAATTTCCTAGAAGGAACCTAGGCCCAAGTAGTAGCAAGCCTCATCCTCAACAACATGTGCCTAACACTCTTGCTCCTACTAACATGATCAATCATGAAGGGTTTCTTTGGTGTCCTTATTGTAATGCGTTTCATTGTGAAGTGGAATGTCCTCCTAATTGGGTGAGCGAGGAAAACTCAAAGCATCTAAACTCAATAAAGGATCTTTGTTGTGCCAAATAATTTTTTTCTATTTCCAAGCAACAACATGATGAAATGATCGAAGGATGTGTAAAGAATTCAAATGAACATGTTACTGCTATAGAAGTAGGGAATAGGTTAAAAGGTTGCACTATACTAGGAAAAACAAACGATAAAAAAACCCTAAGGCAAACAATAATGATGCCCAACTAAAAAGAATTGGACTAAAACATATTTACCTTTTCGTAACAACCCCAAACCCACTCCAAGCAGAAAGAATAGTGATTCTTCTTAGATGTTGATTTGGGGAATGCGCTCATTAAAATAAATTTTCATGTTCCTTTTCTTGAATTGGCCAATCTTGAACCTAAAAGAGGTCAAATAAAGAAAATACTTAACCTTGATAGGGAACTTGAGGATCCTCTTGTGATTTTGCAAAATATGCATTATGATAGAAGAAATGAAGGACACACAACTTTCTTTCTTTAATTAATAATGAATGACTTAATTATGTATAATTATATGCTTGATTCTGGTGCCTTTGCTAATGTGACGACATTGAAGGTCATGAACCAATTAAAGTTGCAAATTGTAAGACCTTATAGAAATGTGTGTGCTTTTTATTTTAAACCTATCCAAGTTTATGGTTTGATCAAAGATTTGAAGGTTTATTTGGCAACTAACCCAGACATTACTATGCTCACGGATGTTGTTTAATAGATTTCCCTGATGCCTAGGTTATGCTCTTATCAAGACAATGGTCAACCATGATAGGTGGGCATTTGCAAATGGACTTGTCTTATGCTACCATACCCAGCTTTGATGGAAAACAATTTATCCTTTATAGAGAATCTGCCATAAGATATCATGTGCAAGACATCAAGGATTATAATAATCATATATTTGATATTGATTGAGGATTTATGGATTTGTTGCCACACAATCCTGTAGGGATCCTTGGAGGGGTACCTAAGGGACAACTACTAGACCAAGTGACAACAATGGGACAAAGACCCTGTTGAGAAATCCAGGGCAGAGAGATGAGGTGTTTTCTTGGCAATGATAACTGCTTGTGAAGACTCCTTACTTTTATTAACTAGGTTCTTCTTTGACTTGTTTATTATTATGTGTTCTTCTTCATCAAATAGCTACCAAACCATAAAGAACAATGAGACAGAGGACACAAGATATAGGCTATCGTCCAGGGCCAAAACATCCCCAAGCTTGAGAGGAAAACCCACAAAATTCTTCTTCTTATAGAATCTTCAATTAACAAATTCCTAGACCTTTGACCCTTGACCTACAACCTCTCCAAGACCAAGTTAATGCTTCTTCTGGATGAACTTCTTCTTCTCCAAGTTAATTCTAGTCAAACCTGTGTCACAACTTCAAATTTCGGCCCTAACTCAAAATTTTCAGGTGGCTATAGCAAACCTGCAATTTCGGCTTCTACTACAGAAACCCTAGGTCACACATGTGGCTGGAATATGGTTTGATTTGCCTCTTTCTGACTTCGCTTGGTCTTTTCCTCTCCTTTTGACTATTTGGCTTGCCAAATTGACCTTCCTTGACCCAAACTTTGGCTTCTTTGAGGGATTGCAATTTTCGGCTTCTTTAGCTACAGGATGATGCCCTAGTTTTTGCACATGTGGAGGAATATTAGCCCAAAACAGATCAAAAAAAAACTTCACCCTTCTTCCTTCCTCCTTCGCCAGGTAATAGACTTCTTTTCTTGCTTAGATCGAACTCTTGTATGCTTGAGTGAATGTGTCTTGAGTGAGGTCGAGTTGCTCTTTATATAGCCCTTCTTAAGCCCTCAAACTAGGCGACTTTACCTTCTAGAGAGGTCCGACTGCACTTTTGTAGGCCGACTTGATCCTTTGCATTTGACAAGGTCTTGGAGGGGTATTTGACTTTGTCTTTGACTCAAATAATTTTCTTACAATATGTAACATGCCCAAGAAGGGTTATTCATACATTACAATGACCCTTTTGACTTTATAGACTCAATGACAAATCCTAGAAGCTCTCAATGGGAGCTTGACCTAAAATAGATTTCCCTTGAGCATGAAACCCATGCGTTAAGAACAATAGTAATAAATTCATTTTTCTCTTTTCATTGAATACATAAAATCAACATTACATATGCCATTATGAAGACCGAACTTTCTGCAACCTATAAACCTTAGAATTTCGCACGTGTGAGAGAGATAGAGCCCAAAAAACAAGAAATTTAGTCCTCCCAACTTTTTCTAGACCTTCGCTCTCCTTTTTTCTATCCTTCCCAGCTACAGATCAAACTCTTTCTTGTAGATCGAACTTGTGAGTGAGTGTGTTCCAAATGAGGTCAAATTGCTTCTTTATATAGCCTTCTAAAGGGGTCGAATTCCCTCCTTTTAGGCCGACTTGTAGTTTTGGAGTTTCCCAAACTTTCTAGACTCAAGATATATATTTTTTTATAATTTCATTTTGCCCGGAAGGGTCTTATAAACATGATGTTGACTCCTTTGACTCATGACGATAAATCCTATGACCTAACAAATCTTAGAAGCACGAAAAACATGCTTTTAACGAGAAGACCATCAATAATGAGCATGAAACACATGCTTTAATAATAATAACTTTTTCTTTTCTTTTCTTGTTTGTTACTTAGGATACATATTGAAATGAGTACAATAATTAGGAAGACCGAAACTAGTTACATTTCTCAACACTCCCTCTTAGGTAGGGAGGTATTCATAATTGTACAACCAATACAACGTCATGTCTCAAACTAAAGAGTTCTCACAAGAAGAGTCAGATTGATAAGCTATACTATTAGCATCATTATCATGAACATTGTCCTTGAGGCCTAATTAGACAAGTTCTACTTTAATCAAGAGCATTATGCTGGGAGGATTTACATGTGATACCGCCCTACCTCTACAAGGTACATACCCCATCCGAATGTCTACAAGGTATGCCCTTTTAGGACTATTCTTATCTTGGATCTCTAATCCTATGTCCTCAAAGAATATCAATCCTCTTCGACCACTCTTCTGTTGGATACTTGTCACATTCTCAAAGAGTATCGATCCTTTTCCTTTCTTGGATGCTATATCCTCAAGGAAATTACAGATGCTAATCCATTCACCGCCACTCTCTCTTGATTACCTGAAGAGGAGAATTCACATGTGATGTCCAACATCACTCCCTCTCAACCAAAGAGGACATCCCTATTCTCCTTTAATCTTGAGAATAAAACCTTGCTCCTATACAAGGAGACTCCTTTATTCCCTCTCAAAATCAGAGGAGATCTATACTTCCTTTCTATTTGGGAAGTCATCATCACAAGCCTTACAACTTGTCTTCATAAGAGTATCAACTACCAGTTCTTCATAGCTGTCTGACTCCCTCTTTCCTCTACATCATCGAGCTTTCTTTCTTTCAAGGTATCATGGAGCCACCTTCTCTTTTCAATCTTGTGACAGGTTCCAAGCCAATCTTCTTGCTCATCACTTTCTTCTTCGATATGAAGGCATTACATTGAGCCTTCCCATACTTCGAGTTGATCATAGCTTCTTCTTGAAAGTGATCTTCCTTTGACCTTCAAGTTATCTTCTCGCACTACTACCTTTTAATCCCAAGATGTCCATATCTTGACTTCACAGTTGCTAGGTACTAGATATCGAGCTTCCCTCAATATCCTTCATCCATACAGTTGAACTTGCCTCAACTGCCATCATATATTCTTGCAACATCTTCCAGGTAGCAAAATAATATGTTAACCATATAACCAACAATAATTAAAATCAAACTTACCATGGTGACCTTCTTGTTCCATCAATATCCTCTTGGTCCATCTCCATATGAATCTTCCTTCATGCATCAGAGTGCCCAAGGATCGAACTTGATTACCAAGTTACAACTTTTCTTCCGGAGACTATTTTGGATGTTAATCATTATATATATTCCAAAGAAAACCTTAAATTCTTTTATACACTCTTAGGTAAGTCAAATCCTATTCCTTTCAAACATCATATATCTAAGCATGTTTTATGACCAACTTACTTTCTACAAGATTCTACACGAATCTTATCCAAAGTTTTATATCTACCATGTATTCCTGTGCTTTCATCCGATCATCTAGCTATTCATATATCTCACAAAGAGCATGCATCTTGAGCCATTGCATTCTTTATCCCTTTACCAGTATTGATTCCACATTACATGGAATGTCTACTAACCTTTGTCATGGTGCTTTTCCAAAAGACCTTCCAAAATGATGATCTTTCCTAAATCATGATGATTCAACTAAGCAAGATGACAACCTCTAACATAATGTTAGACAATATTCAGATGATCAATATGAAAAATGGTCTATCTATCCATTTATCTAGATGATCTCTACAAAGCAACTTAATCATGTAAATTATAGACATGCTACTATCATATGCTTCTTTTTATGATGCTATGCAAAACATACTATCCTAAAAGAAAGATTAAACTTCACAGAGAACCTGACAGTCAGTGAACCTTCTTTAGTAGTAAAGATCCTTCACTTCTTCCTTCTTTGCTTTCTTCTCAGGTTCTCCCACTGCCTCAGCTACATGAGCTTCACTCCTTTCCTTTCTCTTGTTGTTCTACTTGTTTGGACAATCCCTCTTAAAGTGTCCAAATTCATTGCATCCAAAACATTGCACTTTGGACATGTCTTTCTTCTTGGACTTACCAAACTTTCCCTTCTTCAACTTCTTGACTCGGGCTAGAAAGGCTTGAGATTTCTCATCAAATCCAATATCATCCTTGACCTTGATCCTTGATTCTTCCAATATGCACTGTGCCCACAACTCATCAAAGGGAGTTGAATCCTTCTTGGAGTAGATGCTTGTTGCAAAGCTGCTCCATTTTGGTGGCAATGCATTCAGTACATAGATGGTTACTTTAGAATCAGTAATTGGTTCCCCAAGTCCTTGTAGATGGTCTCTTAGTTGAGAGACTCTCATGAGAAAGGATGCCACATCCTCATCCTTTGACTTCTTCATTTTGTACAACTTGTTCCTCAACAACATCTTTTGTCTTGTTGTACTTACCGAATACAAATTCACTAGCTTGTCATACATGGCCTTGGAAGTCTTCATATTTGCAACAAATGGAACAAGAGAATCCTTAATTGATTCAACTATGATCCTTTGAGCTCTTACTTCCCCTTTATTGTACTTTGCTAGTTCTTGTGTCTTATCTTTCTCAGGTTCAGTGATTTCTCCAGTAACATATCCATTACTTGTTCTGTGAGTATCAAGTCAATTCTTTTCTTCCATGCTAGATAGTTTGAAGCCCCAATAAGGTTATTTCTCTCCTTGCAAAAAGAACCCATATGACTTGAAGATTCAGACATAGTGTAATAATAAAATACTTACTTTGGTAACCAAGATTCTTCTTGATGATGTCTCGAACCTTCTTGATTCTTTCAAGACCTTCGGAGAGTTCTTGATGATGTCCTTGAAAGATGTTCCCTAGGATTCCTCCACCAACAACTTCCAAGATTGATGCCTTGAAAATAGACTTCCTTTTTGCGAGATTGATGTAGTCTCGGTCTTCTTCAATGTAGAAACCCTAGATTAAAAGGGTCTTCTACCAACGAGTCTTTAACCAAATCCCTTCTAGAGACAATTTTCCTTGTAGTCTTCTTCTTTCAGGCTTTGACAACTTCTTATCTTTGATCAACAATTCTTTCTAGTGTCCTTCCAGTTGCCTTCCTTGTTCACCTTAGCTCTAAAACCATGTTGGAAAATGTAAAGTGATAGCTAATATATCTAATTTTCCTTAACTTGGATAGTGCTTGTGAACCTTTAATTATCTTCTTTATGTTCTTTAATTAAATCTTTCATCAAACAATATCAAGAGCAATAACAATAACAAAAAGAGGACAAATATAGGCTCCCAGCGAGGGCAAAACCCTTTAAGGGGAAAACCTAGTAACTCTTATTTTCTTTGAATTTGCTTCAAATGAGATACAAAGACCCAATCCATATATCAAGTCCTTCTCCTAGTACCAAGTCAGCGCTTTCTCAAGTCCTTCCTTTAGTCTGCACCAAACTGCTACTCCCTGCAACTTCAACCTGCTAGCTACAACAGTGCTACTCGACCTGCAGCTTCGACCGAACAACTTTGTCCTTGCAGCTTCTTGGAAACCGGAATATAGCCTCCTCCTGAGACCTACTTTGAGCAAGACAACTCTCCCAAGGTCAACGAGGTCAAGATAAGGGTTTTACCTCTTGTAGCTACCAGATTTCTCAGTTTGTCCTACTGCAATTCAGACCTGCAACTTCGACCTGTTTCTGCAACCCAAAAACCCTAGAATTTCACACATGTTAGAGATAAAGCCCAAAAAACAAGAACTTTTGTCCTCCCAACTTCTTCTAGACCTTCGCTCTCCTTTTTTTTGTCCTTCTCAGCTACTGATCAAACACTTTCTTGTAGATCGAAAGTGTGTTCCAAATGAGGTTGAATTGCTTCTTTATATAACCTTCTCAAGGGGTCGAATTCCCTCCTTTAGGCCCAGAAGGGTCTTATAAACATGAGGTTGACTCCTTTGACTCATGACAAGAAATCCTAAGACCTAACAAGCCATAGAAGCACAAAGAACATGCTTTTACCTAGAATACCATCAATAATGAGCATGAAACCCATGTTTTTTTTTTTTTTTCTTTTTTTGTTTGTTACATAGGATACATATTGAAATGAGTACAACAATTATAAAGACCGAAACTAATTACATTTCTCAACAATGAGAACACCAACAATCCTCTGGGACCACAAACCTGTTACCTTGCACATCACAAACAAATATTGGAAGCATTTGTCCGTAGGCATACTTTCATCGCCCATGTTTTCATGAAATAATAGTAAAACCATATAGGAAATAAAATCTACTCTAAATGCAAGTCTAATCTAAATGCTTCTTCTCTAGCATGAGAACATGATATGATGATATTAGCTATGCAAAAATCAATATGCAATGCATCCTACTCTAATATGCATGGCTACATTATGCAAATACTAAGTGTAATCATAAAACCAATGCAACCAACATATCATCCAATCAATATCAGATTTCCTACCTCTATGATTTATTGTGATATATACTTGAGAACTAACACGACAATCATGGTACTCATGTGCTAGGTCACAAGGGTGGGAGGTGGGAAAATAAAGTGACCATATGTGGAAGATCATGGATGAAGAAGGAGAAGAGGGATGCGACTTGCCGCATTGGATCCTCTATTTCAGCCAAAAGATAGAGATATCAACAATCAAGCTCGTGAACTTTCGACAAAGGGCCACCTCAGGCATATCATCCTCATCATGGTCCTTCATAACAATGACATGCTTCATGGTTTCCTTGAGGTCACGATGGGAAGGAAAAGGAGGGGGCTGGCACAAAGGATCAAGATCACTGAGTTGTTTTTCCCAATGGTCATATTTAGGAGGGGGAAAAGACTCATCATCACAAGTGATCATAAGAAAAGGGGTGTGGCAATGGTCCATGGATGGCTCGAGTATATTCCTAGGATAATAAGGAAGGCAGGGAGAAATAAGGTCCCTATTGATGTCATCATCAGTATCACAAATTGGTCCTTTGTTAAGATGACAGTTAATCACCTCCCACCGTCCTTCCCATGGGGGAAAATGATCATATTACCTTTCAAGATTAGCGATAGATATATTATTATAAGTAGTGTCAGGAGAAGGGGAAGACTAACCTTAACCTCATCTTCCTTGTTAGTATCATAAATAGGGTCACTATTGAAATGATGGTTGCTAATATCCCATTTTCCCTCTTTTATGTGGAAGAAGCCACAAATGTCAACCTCAGGTGAAGCAATAATATCCACATTTTCTTGATCTTCATGAAGCATATTATTCAACACCCCTTCTTGAATGAGAGGCCCAACTTCATTAGGTTCATCATCATGGACTCGGGCTCCAACGGGGCCTCTTCAAATATTAGACCAAGGAGGAAGACCTGCTTGCTCCTAACAATGACGCCAAAAATGTTGCCACACAATCTAGGAGGGGTACCTAAGGGACAACTACTAGACCAAATGACAACAATGGGACAAAGACCCACTGTCACCTCAATCAGTGTCCCCTACTCTTTATAGACTTTCACCGATGGGAGGAGTCCCGGTATGAGGGATATCACTATTAATGATAGAAGCAATGACTAGGTATGATGTGATTTCCAAGGCCCATTCAAAGGAGAGGCTCAAATAAAGGCTCAATGCTTCAAGAGAAGCAAAAAGGCTCTCCAAGAAAGACCTATGAGGAGACCTAGACCTAGGGTTTATGATATTCAATGATGACAAGGAGACCTAAGGTCAAGGCTCCAAAGATGATTAGGACTACTCAAGAAGCTTTGTATGATGATTGTATATTCTTTATATAAGCTTTTACTATTCTTGAGAAGCCTAGAATGGGACCACACAAGACCTAGGGTTTATGAATAACCATGGTAGGAGATCCTCCGAGGAGCTCACTAGGTTAAGGTTGTTGA